>JAWNOX010000064.1:600000-1119450 GCA_035045555.1 Drosophila fulvimacula | reverse complement strand
GCGTTTCCACATACCGGAATACTTGATGGGTATGGTCAGGAGCTACTTGCATGACCGAGCACTCCTATACGCTACGCTGACTGGTATTAAATGGTACAGAGTGACTGGCGGAGCTGCACAGGGTTCGGTCCTTGGACCAGATCTGTGGAATATCAGCTACGACGACATTCTAAGACTAGAAATGACTGAAGAATCTTTCCTTATTGGGTATGCTGACGATATTGCGGCGGTCATCACCGCGAGAAATACTGTAGAGGCCCAAAAAAGGCTTACCCAAGTCATGATCCGCATGCAGATACGGCTCAGTTCGAAGGCTTGGAACTTGCTACCCATAAAACAGAGTTACTTCTGTTTACGGGGAAGCAGGTTCTAAACGAAATTGAGATGCAAGTAAACGGTAACTTACAAACGACTCAGAGAATAGTAAAGTATTTAGGCGGGGCAGCTTCAGCATGCCACGTGAAAAACAGCGGTAGCAACGAGGCTTCTGAGTAGACTAGTGGCAAACGTTGACGGACCGACGGCAGGGAAACGAAAAAGTTTTAATGGAAACCACCAACGTGATACTACTGTATGGTAGTGAAGTGTGGGCCGATGATAAGTCCTAGGTATTCTACGCTAGTTTAAAAAAAAATGGGACTTTTACTCTGAGACCCTCATGTTTGCCTCGATCAGACGTTCTAGAACCACATATGTCTGAGATGGTCTTCTTTTGTTTTGGAAGAGATAATGACATCATCCACGTAAACGTTGCAAAATTAATCAATTTGTTGCATTAGTATGTCATCGATTGCCCTTTGAAATACGCTTGGCACGTTTTTTAGTCCGAAAGGCAGCCGACAGAATTCGTATACCCCGTTGTTTACGGAAAATGCTGTTTTTGCGATCTTGTTCTGCAAGATTTATCAGATAAAAACTAGATTTTAAATGCAATGTCGTGAAGAATTTTTCTTTGTCAATATTGAACAGAATCATCGTGACATTTGGGATCGGGTATTTATCATCAATGGTGACTGAATTGAGTTTGAGAAAATCAATCACCAACCGTTTTTTCCTATTTCCTTACTTCATCGGTTCCCTTCTTATCAGCAATCCAAATTGGATGATTCCGTTACTCAGGAGTTATTTAACCTCTATGCTTACGAAATGAGTAACACCCATTGGGAGTTGTATAGTTGCGAGAAGACCGGTCGACCATTTGTGATCGCTAGAATGCTTGTGTTATATGGGAGACACTCCTTTGATCGTTAAATGCGTTAGTTCGTTTGCCGATGATGCCTTTTATATCCAGGCACATCAGCGCCATTTATTGTTAAAGTTAACAATTGACAATGGATGAATTTCAAATGTTCCGTACCAGAACCAAATGTTATCTGCCGTTTGGATAGATTGATATTTGTTTTTACCTGCTTTAACTGGTCAATACCGATGACCCCATAAAAAAATGGTTTAACAATTTAATACGAAAAAACGGATAAAGTGTTAAGATTTTCCCGATACGCTCACTAGGGGCGTAGCAAATTGGAAAATGAATTTTTCTGTATGTGAGAAATACTACTTGTAGCAGTCCGAGAGAGTTAAGATTTGGATTGTATACTCGCGGTGGCACCCCAAGTTGAATAAGCTATGGCGGATATATCTATACCCATTGGGGGCGTATATTTAACGGTTTTAGAACTAGAACGACAAAATTTGGCACGTGAGTAACTGTTATTATTATGAAGATAGACCGAAATCGGATCTGAATATATATGTAAAAATAAATATATTTGAGGTGGAAAAAAATAAAGAAATAAAAGAAAAGCCGTCAAGAGAGAGAGAGAGTTCTGAGTGTGAGAGTAAGACGTATTTTTGTTTGCGCTTCGTACTTTTAATTATTTCTGTTCTTTAATTTGTTGTATATTTATACATTAAAATAACTTTTCAGTATTGTTGCCTATACGTTACTTGTTCATATATCCCTCCCTCTTCCGATTTACAAGTTTATAGTCATCATATATCTTGTATTAAAGAAATGTATGAATATGTTCAAGATAATGACTTTTATTTCTTGTGTTGGGTGATTTTATACCTAACACTTCTTAGGCCTCATTTCCCAATTCGAATTATCTTATTCCAACAATTGATCATTATTTTTTTATGAATTGTTTAATCTTTCTATGGATCAGATGAATTCAATTTCCAATCATTTAAATCGTTCTCTTGATCTTGTTTTTACTAATAATGACGCCAGCATTAATGTTTTAAGATCATCCCCTTTTGTATACCTGAGGATTTATATCATCCAACATTAGAAGTTTTAATACCTATTTACTGTCCACCAATTTTTACGCCATCATCATCTAAAAAGCGGCGTTGTTTTAATAAATGTAGTTTTGTTTTGCTTAATGATCTCATTAATGCAACAGATTGGGCTCCTTTATATGAGGCAATTGATGTAAACTTAGCAGTTTCAACATTCTACAATACTTTAAATGCTATTCTGAGACAAAAGTGTGTTCCTATGTGTCTTCCCAAATCTCTTTCCAATAAACCTCCCTGGTTCACTTCGACTCTTTCAACTTTAAAAAATTTTAAATCTAAATGTTTTCGGTCGTTGATTGGTCTAAATACTCCTTAGCTAAGGCCAATTTCAATATTTTAAACTCTCGTTGTTATGAGAATTACCTTATACACTGTAAAAGGCAGTTTGCTCGTGATCCCAAAAGATTTTATTCATTTGTAAATTTGAAGCGTAAATCTTCTGGGTTTCCATCCCTCGTTTTCCTAGGTTGTGACAGTACTTGCAATGATCAAGATACCTCAGATCTATTTGCAAAGTTCTTCCAATCCACTTATTCAACTGCCATTTCAGAAACCCATTCTTTTCCAATTTTAAATTCGATAATTAATGGAAATGCTATTATGGTTTCTAATATATCTCCTGTCTCTCTTTTATCCGATGTGCGTACGTTGAAATCGTCGTTCTCTCCGGGGGCGGATGGTATTCCTAGTTGTGTGATTGAAGAATGCAGTGCTTCTTTGTGGTCACCTTTATTAAAACTGTTTAATTTGTCACTTGATACCTCGGTCTTTGCTTAAATTTGGAAAGAATCATTTATTATTCCTCTATATAAAAAAGGAGGAAGATCTGATATTTCAAATTACAGAGCCATTGCCAAGCTTTCTGCTATTTCGAAGTTATTTGAAAAAAATTATAACTTCTAATTTACAGCACTTTTGTAAATCCATTATTTCACCATCGCAGCATGGTTTTGTTCAGAATCGATCAACCTCTACGAACTTATTAGAATTTTCATCCCTAGTCAATGAAAGCTTTTTAAAGAAAATGCAAACAGATGTTATATACACTGATTTCAGTAAGGCATTTGACTCTGTTCAGCATGATATCTTGCTTCAAAAGCTTGACCAATTGGGATTTTTCCCTAAACTTCTGACTTGGATAGCTTCCTATTTAAAGAGTAGAACTCAAAGAGTTCCGTTGAGAACATGTATTTCGAAGGTCATATTTGTCTCTTCGGGTGCTCCTCAGGGTAGTCACTTGGGCCCTCTACTTTTCTTCCTTTTTATAAATAACCTTCCCAGCTGTATTTCTTACTCTAGAATATTCATGTATGCAGATGACGTAAAACTCTTTCTTTCATACAAGAATTCAATAGATCATCTACGCCTACAGGATGATCTAATTTCCTTTCAATATTGGTGTAAAGCTAATCAGTTGCATCTAAATTGTTCTAAGTGTATGACAATGACTTTCTGTCGTACTACTCCATTTTTTGCTGATTACACAATCAACAATGTGTCCTTGCAAAGTATTTCTACAATCAAAGATCTCGGTGTGCTCTTTGACTGTAAACTTAGATTCAATACCCATATTCTAACCATCGTTAATGAAGCCAAAAGTGTACTTGGTTTTATTAATCGATGGTCTAAAGAGTTTAATGATCCGTTTGTCACTAAACTTCTTTTTGTCTCGCTGGTACGCCCTATTTTAGAATATTGTTCTATTATATGGTCGCCACAGCATATTGAATCGGTTCAGGAGCAATTTCTTCTTTTTGCCATGCGCAATGTTAATTTGGATCGTAACCTTCGTTTACCGTCTTATCATAGTACTCTTCTTTTTTTGCATCTTCCATCGTTAATCAATCGTAGAATAGTCTTGGGTATTACTTTTTTACATAAGCTGATTAACGGTAGTATTGATTCGCCTTCTCTTTTATTTCAAATCAATTTCCTAGTTCCTTCCCGTGCTTCTCGTCACTTTTGTCCTCGTTGCTTACCTATATGTAACCGTAACTATTCTTTGTACAGTTCGGTTCGTGTTCTATGTGCTAAGTACAATACTTATTTTCATGTATTTAGTTCTGAACTCTCTCTTTCCTTAATAAAATCTTCTCTTTTAGCATATTTCAGAGAAATCAAACACACGCCAGTAGTGGGAATGCACCTATGCAATTCTCCCTACTTGTGTAGTGATTTCTCTTATTGTATTTTACTTTTTTATGATTTTATTTTCTTATATTTTTATAACCTTTTTTTTAACTTCTTCTATCTTGCTTAGTTTTAATGATATCACTAACCATACTTGGCTGTGATTTGGCCGATCCGGCAAATAAAACTCCCCATCGGGTTGTAGTGGTAAGAAATTGCTGTATAGAGATAAGAAAAATTAAAGACAAAGAGAGGATTAACTGTGTTGGGAGAAACAAAAATCACAAACAACAACAGTCAGCTAATACAAAGATCAAAAGAATAAATAGTAGATGAAGAAACAGAAAATAGAGCGGGAGAGAACTACACTAAAAACAAAATGAATTTCGTAAGAAACAAAAACAAACACTAAGCTAAGCGTGAGCGAGCGAGCGACAGCGAACACACACTAACCAGTGTAAAAAACAGAATGCCTTTGCATTCTGAGAAAACCAAAGAATAGAAATACTAAAACGAAAATTGCAATTAAGATATAATTATCGATGCTCACAAAACTTTGTAAATAAAACAAAAAACACAATGTTTAGAAGCACAAATCACGACAGTATCAAACCAAAAATGCAATAATCACCAATGTACAAATAATGTGTAAATATAAAAACAAATTAAAGAACAGAAAAAATCAAAAGTACGGAGCACAAATAAAAATACGTCTTACTCTCACATAAACACATATGAATGATATAATTACGCTGCGCAAGTTTGATTAAGAAAGTTCACCTACAAAAAAAGTTATTAAACATTTAAATTCTCATATCATAGGCATATCGAAGCCCTAGCGCAGTGGCTGCTCACTTAGCAGAGTGCGTGCTCATTTTACGTTCGTGTGCGTGCGTATGTGTGTATATGTTGCTTGCCATATACATATACATATGCAAAATAATCATAGCATGCTTCTAATATGGGCTATTCGAAGGGTATCTTTTAGTCGAGCAGTCTCGACTAGAGCTTATTGACTTGTTTTAAATTAAATTCAAAACAAGTAAAAAACACTAGTCGGAGGTGCCCGACTAGGAAATACCCTAAACCCCGCCTATCGGCGATTTTAAATGCATTTCACAGTTTGCATAATATTATACTTCTACTACCAACATCGTCGTCGCACTACATAACGGTGATAGCGCGAAGTCTTCGAGCTATTTTTGAGCTACTGAGCTACTGATACTGAACTCCTGAACTTCTGCTAAAAATGCATCCCCAATTTATCTTTGTTGTTGTTATGAATTCTAGATGCTTGTGCTGCTGTTACTACGTGCAAGTGTACGTAAACGTTTTGTTTAACAACATAATAGATTTGATCTATACATATGTTATAATATACTTTGTTTTATTTGACTTTATTTAAATTACATACACAATGTTATTATTGTTAAAGTTAACAATTGACACTGGATGAATTTCAAATGTTCCGTACCAGAATCAAATGTTATCTGCCGTTTGGATAGATTGATATTTGTTTTTACCTGCTTTAACAGGTCAATACCGATGACCCCATAAAAAAATGGCTTAACAATTTAATACGAAACAAGTAAGGAAACTCTAGTCGGAGGTGCCCGACTAGGAAATACCCTGAACCCCGCCTATCGGCGGCTTTAAATGCACTTCAAAGTTTGTATATAATTATTTTAAATTAAATTAAAAAATTAAAAAAAAAACAAAAAAGATTAAGTAACTTGCATAAAAAAAGTTTTGACGTCAGCTTAGAGAATCGAACCCGAGACTTTATGTCGACGATCATCGCTTCTATCAACACAGTCGTTGCAATACATAAGAGTGAGATAGCGAATTCCTAAGTACAGTTATTGAGCTACTGAGCTGCTGCTACTGAGCTGCTGAACTTCTGCTTAAAATTCATCCCCAATTTGTCTTTGTTGTTGTTGTTATGAATTCTTCGAATTTTCTAGAGCTTCTGCTGCTGTTGCCACGCGCGTGTGTATGTACGTAAACGTTTGGTAAACGTTTCGTTTAATAACATAATGCATTTCATCTATTCATATGTATGTATGTACATATGCATATTATATTGACTTTATTTAAGTTATATCAATGTTACTCTTATTTTATATATATGTAAATATATACAGTATGTACATGTGTACATACATATGTATGTATATTGCAAGCAACACATACATACACACGCACACGCATACGCTCTGCTAACTGCGCAATTTACTCAGCGACTTCGCTGCGCCAATATGTGCGTGTTATGGAAAATTAAATGTTTAATAACTTTTTTTGTAGATCGAATTTCTTAATCAAACTTCCGCAGCGTAATTATATCATTCATATGCGTGTATATGCAAAAGCACAAGTCTGTAGTATTTGAAATAAGTGGTTTGAAAATTTGGGCGAAGGGGGCGTGGCATCCAAAATTTAACAAAAATCAAAATTGTATAAAAGTCCCATTAAGCTAAATACAAGATTTGGAGTTTCTAACTATAAAGATGTAGAAGATATAATTTTAAAACTGAAAATCGATTTCGTTTTTAATCGATAAAAAAAGAACGAGAAGAGTTATCGAATTTCTAAAACAAACTCGACCTGCGCGTGATATACACGAATCTATAAAAAAAAGTTCAAGTCTCTAGCTATTATAGGTTCTGAGATCCACGCGTTCAAACATACGGACAGACGGACAGACGGACAGACAGACAGACGGACAGGGCTCAATCGACTCGGCTTGTCGTCCTGATCAAGAATATATATACTTTATGGGGTCTGCCACGCCTCCTTCTGCCTGTTACATACATTTGGGCTGCAACAAAACCATTATACCCTGATTACCCATTTTTAATGGGTTCAGGGTATAAAAACGGATAAAGTGTTAAGATTTTCCCGATACGCTCACTAGGGGCGTAGCAAATTGGAAAATGAATTTTTCTGTATGTGAGAAATACTACTTGTAGCAGTCCGAGAGAGTTAAGATTTGGATTGTATACTCGCGGTGGCACCCCAAGTTGAATAAGCTATGGCGGATATATCTATACCCATTGGGGGCGTATCTTCAACGGTTTTAGAACTAGAACGACAAAATTTGGCACGTGAGTAACTGTTATTATTATGAAGATAGACCGAAATCGGATCTGAATATATATATTCTGGCCAAAAATTGAAAAATAGAATAAAATCACTATTTTTGAGCTATAAACACACGATTTATTGACTTTTTGGGCTTTTACCGCCTTAATTGAAATGCTAAATATTATAAATGTAAAAATAAACATATTTGAGATGAAAAAAAATAAAGAAATAAAAGAAAAGCCGTCAAGAGAGAGAGAGAGTTCTGAGTGTGAGAGTAAGACGTATTTTTGTTTGCGCTTCGTACTTTTAATTATTTCTGTTCTTTAATTTGTTGTATATTTATACATTAAAATAACTTTTCAGTATTGTTGCCTATACGTTACTTGTTCATATATCCCTCCCTCTTCCGATTTACAAGTTTATAGTCATCATATATCTTGTATTAAAGAAATGTATGAATATGTTCAAGATAATGACTTATTTCTTGTGTTGGGTGATTTTATACCTAACACTTCTTAGGCCTCATTTCCCAATTCGAATTATCTTATTCCAACAATTGATCATTATTTTTTTTATGAGTTGTTTAATCTTTCTATGTATCAGATGAACTCAATTTCCAATTATTTAAATCGTTCTCTTGATCTTGTTTTTACTAATAATGACGCCAGCATTAATGTTTTAAGATCATCCCCCTTTTGTATACCTGAGGATTTATATCATCTAACATTAGAAGTTTTAATACCTATTTACTGTCCACCAATTTTTACGCCCTCATCATCTAAAAAGCGGCGTTGTTTTAATAAATGTAGTTTTGTTTTGCTTAATGATCTCATTAATGCAACAGATTGGGCTCCTTTATATGAGGCAATTGATGTAAACTTAGCAGTTTCAACATTCTACAATACTTTAAATGCTATTCTAGACAAGTGTGTTCCTATGTGTCTTCCCAAATTTCTTTCTAATAAACCTCCCTGGTTCACTTCGACTCTTTAAACTCTAAAAAATTTTAAATCTAAATGTTTTAAAAAGTACAAAAAGTCGGATTCGGTCGTTGATTGGTCTAAATACTCCTTAGCTAAGGCCAATTTCAATATTTTAAACTCTCGTTGTTATGAGAATTACCTTATACGCTGTAAAAGGCAGTTTGCTCGTGATCCCAAAAGATTTTATTCATTTGTAGCGTAAATCTTCTGGGTTTCCATCCTCGTTTTCCTAGGTTGTGACAGTACTTGCAATGATCAAGATACCTCAGATCTATTTGCAAAGTTCTTCCAATCCACTTATTCAACTGCCATTTCAGAAACCCATTCTTTTCCAATTTTAAATTCGATAATTAATGGAAATGCTATTATGGTTTCTAATATATCTCCTGTCTCTCTTTTATCCGATGTGCGTACGTTGAAATCGTCGTTCTCTCCGGGGGCGGATGGTATTCCTAGTTGTGTGATTAAAGAATGCAGTGCTTCTTTGTGGTCACCTTTATTAAAACTGTTTAATTTGTCACTTGATACCTCGGTCTTTGCTTAAATTTGGAAAGAATCATTTATTATTCCTCTATATAAAAAAGGAGGAAGATCTGATATTTCAAATTACAGAGCCATTGCCAAGCTTTCTGCTATTTCGAAGTTATTTGAAAAAATTATAACTTCTAATTTACAGCACTTTTGTAAATCCATTATTTCACCATCGCAGCATGGTTTTGTTCAGAATCAATCAACCTCTACGAACTTATTAGAATTTTCATCCCTAGTCAATGAAAGCTTTTTAAAGAAAATGCAAACAGATGTTATATACACTGATTTCAGTAAGGCATTTGACTCTGTTCAGCATGACATCTTGCTTCAAAAGCTTGACCAATTGGCATTTTCTCCTAAACTTCTGTTTTGGATTGCGTCCTATTTAAAGGGTAGAACCCAAAGAGTTCTGTTGAGAATATCTATTTCGAAGGTAATATTTGTCTCTTCAGGTGTTCTTCAGGCTACTCACTTGGGCCCTAGTTTTCTCCCTTTTTATAAATGACATTCCTAGTTGTATTTCTTACTCTAGAATATTCATGTTTGCAGATGACGTAAAACTCTGTCTCTCATACAAGAACTCAATAGATCATCTACGCCTACAGGATGATCTAATTTCATCGTTAATGAAGCCAAAAGTGTACTTGGTTTTATTACACGTTGCTCTAAAGAGTTTAATGATTCGTTTGTCACTAAACTTCTTTTTGTCTTGCTGGTACGCCCTATTTTAGAATATTGTTCTATTATACAATCGCCACAGCAGAAATTGTATCAGGACCGTATTGAATCGGTTCTTCTTTTTGCCTTGCGCAATCTTAACTTGGATCGTAACCTTCGTCTGCCGTCTTATCATAGTAGGCTTCTTCTTTTGAATCTTCCATCGTTAATCAATCGTAGAATAGTCTTGGGTATTACTTTTCTACATAAGTTGATTAACGGTAGTATTGATTCGCCTTCTCTTCTATTTTAAGTCAACTTCCTAGTTTCTTCCCGTGCTTCTCGTCACTTTTGTCCTCTTTATTTACCAATATGTAACTGTAACTATTCTTTGTACAGTTTCGTGTTCTATGTACTGAGTATAATACTTATTTTCATGTATTTAGTTCTGAACTCTCTTTTTCCTCAATAAAATCTTCTCTTTTAGCCTATTCCAGTTCTGTTTATAATTTTTAAATATTTAATTTCAATCTTCATCTGAGGCTGTATCAAAAAACTAAGTTTCTTTCCATCTTTTCCGCAGCTATCTTTTATTTATAATAGCATTTCCATTAATTATCGAATTTAAAATTGGAAAAGAATTGGTTTCTGAAATGGCAGTTGAATAAGTGGATTGGAAGAACTTTGCAAATAGATCTGAGGTATCTTGATCATTGCAAGTACTGTCACAACCTAGGAAAAACGAGGATGGAAACCCATAAGATTTACGCTTCAAATTTACAAATGAATAAAATCTTTCCGGATCACGAGCAAACTGCCTTTTACAGCGTATAAGGTAATTCTCATAACAACGAGAGTTTAAAATATTGAAATTGGCCTTAGCTAAGGAGTATTTAGACCAATCAACGACCGAACCCGACTTTTTGAAATTTTTAAAACATTTAGATTTAAAATTTTTTAGAGTTAAAAGAGTCGAAGTGAACCAGGGAGGTTTATTAGAAAGAGATTTGGGAAGACACATAGGAACACACTTGTCTAGAATAGCATTTAAAGTATTGTAGAATGTTGAAACTGCTAAGTTTACATCAATTGCCTCATATAAAGGAGCCCAATCTGTTGCATTAATGAGATCATTAAGCAAAACAAAACTACATTTATTAAAACAACGCCGCTTTTTATATGATGAGGGCGTAAAAATTGGTGGACAGTAAATAGGTATTAAAACTTCTAATGTTGGATGATATAAATCCTCAGGTATACAAAAGGGGGATGATCTTAAAACATTAATGATGATTAATGATCTTAAATTAAATGATTGGAAATTGAATTCATCTGATCCATAGAAAGATTAAACAATTCATAAAAAAATAATGATCAATTGTTGGAATAAGATAATTCGAATTGGGAAATGAGGCCTATTAAGTGTTAGGTATATTAAAATCACCCAACACAAGAAATAAGTCATTATCTTGAACATATTCATACATTTCTTTAATACAAGATATATGATGACTATAAACTTGTAAATCGGAAGAGGGAGGGGTATATGAACAAGTAACGTATAGGGAACAAGATTGAAAAGTTATTTTAACTCCAATAATCTCAACATTGTGAATTGATGAGTATGTAAATGATTCAGAGAGAAAATGGGATTTAACAGCTATTAAAACACCACCCCCTCTACGAGACGCGCGATCAAGTCTATAAATAGTGAAATTATTTGAAAAAACCTCACTATTATAAACATTTTGGCTTAACCACGTTTCAGTGAGGGCTATAAATTCAGATTGGACACTACAGGTATGCAGAAATAGATTTTTATACCCTGAACCCATTAAAAATGGGTAATCAGGGTATAATGGTTTTGTTGCAGCCCAAATGTATGTAACAGGCAGAAGGAGGCGTGGCAGACCCCATAAAGTATATATATTCTTGATCAGGACGACAAGCCGAGTCGTTTGAGCCCTGTCCGTCTGTCCGTCCGTCCGTCTGTCCGTCTGTCCGTATGTTTGAACGCGTGGATCTCAGAACCTATAATAGCTAGAGACTTGAACTTTTTTTTATAGATTCGTGTATATCACGCGCAGGTCGAGTTTATTTTAGAAATTCGATAACTCTTCTCGTTCTTTTTATATCGATTAAAAAATCGATTTTTCAGTTTTAAAATTATATATATATTATATATATATATATATAGAAATATCTTGATAGTTAGAGACTCCAAATTTATGTATTGTATTTAGCTTAATGGGACTTTTATTCAATTTTGATTTTTGTTAAATTTTGGATACCACGCCCCCTTCGCCAAAATTTTCAAAACACTTATTTCAAATACTAGAGACTTGTGCTTTTGCACACACACGCATAGGAATGATATAATTACGTTGCGCAAGTTTGATTAAGAAAGTCGATCTACAAAAAAAGTTATTAAACATTTAATTTTCCATAACACGCACATATTGGCGCAGCGCAGTCGCTGAGTAAACTGCGCAGTTAGCAGAGCGTATGCGTGTGCGTGTGTATGTGCGTTGCTTTCAATATATATTACATATGTATATATATGTACACATGTACATACTGTATATATTTACATATATATAAAATAAGAGTAACATTGATATAACTTAAATAAAGTCAATATAATGTACATATGAATAGATGAAATGCATTATGTTATTAAACGAAACGTTTACCAAACGTTTACGTACACACGCGCGGGGCAACAGCAGCAGAAGCTCTAGACAATTCGAAGAATTCATAACAACAACAACAAAGACAAATTGGGGATGAATTTTCAGCAGAAGTTCAGCAGCTCAGTAGCAGTTGTAGTGTGTTATATGTAAGATAAGCATATGCCCACCACATTGTAGTGTATACAATATGTAAAGTGGTCATATGCTCTAATTAAACGTTAGAGTATCAAGCGCATAAACACAGAGACACTTTGTCGCTTTGTTTACATAACATAACCACCGCCAAGTGCTGTAATATGATCAGCCGCTCATATGTGGACTGGCCCGCAGCGTGAGATCCGCAGCGTAAGCACTATGACGTTCTGACCATTCGGTCCTAAGCGCATGTCAATGTATATGCCTTCTGCATGTGCATATAATAATATATACAAATACATATGACACACTATATACTCCCGTTTTGCTGCTGCTTTGAGCGACAGAACTATATACTCTCTTATGTACTTTAGGCTAAGTCAATATCGAATAAAGACAGACCGATTCATCATGTATGAAGACGTCAAGAAAGACACAAGTCTTTTATTTAATTATTACATGGCGACCGTGACAATGTGGCTAGTGCCACTCCAGTGACCGTGACTCGTGCCTCGTCAGTACAACAACAACCAAAAAGAAAATTAGAACATAAAATGCATAAAGAGTGCGTCAAAACGAGAAACAAATTGAGAAATGAATTGCAATACATTGTGAAACATGTTTATAAGTCAAGAGTGAACAACTAACTAACAAATATACCCAGAGACAGCAGCAATTTAAGAGAATAACAACAACGACAACAACAAAATCGTACCGCGCATGAATGTGTGAGCGCCGTGTTGCGCCTGTTTTATGCTTTCCCCACACTCAGGTGAGGGAATTAACTAGATAGAAGAAGATGAACGACAACAACAACAACAAGATGACAGAAATGTGCTTGCTATTTAAACACAAACATTTTGTGTAATGCCTGTGCAAAAGTAAGCAACAAGAACAACAACACCTCCAACTTCCATCGGTGGAACAACAACAACAGCAAAGCAAAGCTGAATGCAAGGAGAGGCGGAAAACGTATATTCTGAGTGAGTAGAGTTAGAGTGCAATGGCAAAAAGAGGTGGGGTGAAAAATAAAATAAAAAAAAGAATAGCACACATTAAGTGGCTATTATATACAAAACAATCACCACCTCCATGGGCAGTGGCCCAAAAACTGCAACATGAACTTGACTTTTTAAAGTCATTAAAAAAGCCAGAAACTCAAGCTCACTCAGTTATACATACAATAAAATCAATCGATAATAACCGACTAACTCCTCCTAAGCCACTACAACTTCCAAGCAAGGAAAAGAAGTGCCCAAAGGATTGCCCAGGACCACTAGAGAGTGTATACTGCGAGTATACATGCTGGACAAAAATTGGTGCGACGACCGGCACCAGTACCGCCTGAGCCCATAGGCCCCGAACATCCGAAGCCAGCGACTCCAGCGAATGCACCTGTACGAGAAAACACCAACGGACTGATCAACAAGCGTGAAAGGCAAGCCGCCTTTTACGCCTACGAAGGAGCATCAGCGTAGCCAACCGGCGACGACCAGCTGATGCAGCAACGTGGACGCCCTGAAGGCAGTAGGACCGATAGCGTTACAAAGAGCGCCACCAAAATAATAAATTAAACAAGTAAGGAAACTCTAGTCGGAGGTGCCCGACTAGGAAATACCCTGAACCCCGCCTATCGGCGGCTTTAAATGCACTTCATAGTTTATATATAATTTTAAATTAAATTAAAAAATTAAAAAAAAAAAAAAAAAGATTAAGTAACTTGCATAAAAAAAGTTTTGACGTCAGCTTAGAGAATCGAACCCGAGACTTTATGTCGGCGATCATCGCTTCAACCAACACAGCCGTTGCAATACATAAGAGTGAGATAGCGAATTCCTAAGTACAGTTATTGAGCTACTGCTACTGAGCTGCTGAACTTCTGCTTAAAATTCATCCCCAATTTGTCTTTGTTGTTGTTATGTATTCTTCGAATTTTCTAGAGCTTCTGCTGCTGTTGCCCCGCGCGTGTGTACGTAAACGTTTGGTAAACGTTTCGTTTAATAACATAATGCATTTCATCTATTCATATGTACATTATATTGACTTTATTTAAGTTATATCAATGTTACTCTTATTTTATATATATGTAAATATATACAGTATGTACATGTGTACATACATATGTATGTATATTGCAAGCAACGCATACATACACACGCGCACGCATACGCTCTGCTAACTGCGCAGTTTACTCAGCGACTGCGCTGCGCCAATATGTGCGTGTTATGAGAAACTAAATGCTTAATAACTTTTTTTGTAGGCCGACTTTTAAAACTTGCGCAACGTAATTATGTCATTCATATGCGTGTATGTGCAAAAGCACTAGTCTCTAGTATTTGAAATAGGTGATTTGAAAATTTGGGCGAAGGGGGCGTGGCATCCAAAATTTAACAAAAATCAAAATTGTATAAAAGTCCCCCATTAAGCTAAATACAAGATTTGGAGCCTCTTACTATAAAGATGTAGAAGATATAATTTTAAAACTGAAAATCGATTTCGTTTTTAATCGATAAAAAAAGAACGAGAAGAGTTATCGAATTTCTAAAACAAACTCGACCTGCGCGTGATATACACGAATCTATAAGAAAAAAGTTCAAGTCTCTAGCTATTATAGGTTCTGAGATCCACGCGTTCAAACATACGGACAGACGGACAGACGGACAGACGGACGGACGGACAGACGGACAGGGCTCAATCGACTCGGCTTGTCGTCCTGATCAAGAATATATATACTTTATGGGGTCTGCCACGCCTCCTTCTGCCTGTTACATACATTTGGGCTTCAACAAAACCATTATACCCTGATTACCCATTTTTAATGGGTTCAGGGTATAAAAACTATGCGCTGCGTCGCACATTTTTTTGAATGCACTGCGATGCATATTTTTTTTATATAATTATAACAAACTATGTGAAATTGAGCGGAGCCTTATCTGCCCGATAGAAGTATAGCCTGTAAAGCTATACGAACCATTAGGTAGGGACATGTAAATTTTTATTACCCCAAAGAAAGAAAAAAAAAAACTTAACTATATCTAAAATATTGTAAAGTATGGCCCGTGAAGTCATACGACAAAATAAGTAGCATATTATTGTTAAGCATTAATAAAAAAAAAAAAAAAAATAAAATAATTATCCTTAATTTTTGTGTAAAATGGAACATTTATATATGTATATGCATCGAATTATTAAATCACGTTCCAACTACTAAATTTCGAGTTTGCCTTTAATTCAGGATTTGTTTTCATTCTATGAACTGTTTGTTTCCTTCTTCGAATTGACCAACACGACCCTAGGACGACTCTCATTAAATTTTAGCTCGTAAATTTTTTAAGTGAGCTTCCTGATTTCAAAATGGGTGGCCATGAGTCGAAGGTAAAAGATAGCACAGCAGACGTGATCAACGTCATAGATCTTGTGGATCCTACACCACACCTAGGCACCCAAACTCAGCTTTTAATCGTATTAGTCGTACTCACGGCATTAAATCTAATACTAAAAGCGTATCTGATATATAAAAGAACACTCAGAAAGAGATACCTTAGTCGAGCCAATGAGCTAGATAAGGTTTAAAAAAAAAATATGTATACATACATCTCATCGACTAATGGAATGGAACGAAATATCGTCCATTATTAAACTTGAACGTCTTCAGTTTGACAAATCGTTTAAGTGCCTAAATAAATGTGCACCGATTTCAAACCCAACGAAAGTAAAACACGTTCAATGTATGATAAAATCATACAATAATATTCGTGAGATAGTACATACTAATTTAAATAGATTAACGCAATTGCACGTAACGCAAGTAAATGATGTGTTTAAAAGATTAAGAGAAAATCTTAGATATATATCGGAAAGACATAGCCTACAGCTATTTATTCCGAATATAATTAACACACCAGCCAGATTTGATGAGTGGGTATTACTGGATATGGAAGCACAATCAATTCTTGAAAAAAAACATTCAGGGGATATAGGAAACGAAGTAATCATGACGTCAACAGTAGAAAAAGACCGTCAATATGTGAGACAAGTCTCAACTTCAGTACCCGAATTCGATGGTAATAAACTATCACTCCAGCGCTTTCTTACAGCGTTAAGAATCACTGATAGGACTAAAGGAGATCAAGAAGATCTAGCCGTTGAAGTTATCAAATCAAAGATAACCGGCACAATCCTTTATAAAGTACAAAACGAAACAACAATCCAGGACATAATTAGGAAACTCAATGATAACGTTAAAGGAGAGTCCTCTGATGTTATCAAAGCAAAATTATTAAATATAAAGCAAAAGGGTAAAACATCATCGCAATACATGACTGATATTGACAGTCTGCGCAAGCAGCTAGAAGCAGCGTACATTGGTTAGACCCAGGAAATGCTGATAAATTTTCGACCAAAGAGTCGATATCAGCTCTGATTCACTACTGTGAACATGAAAAGTTGCGTATAATATTAGAAGCTGGCAATTTCGGTAATTTTAATGATGTAATGGGTAAATATATCCATTGCAGCACAGAGATTACGGGAAGTGCCAACACTGTCTTTTATTACAGAGGCAACGGTAGTCGCGGTAACCGAAGAGGTTACAATAACCGCGGTTACAATAACTCAAACAGAGGTAATTACCAAAATAGAGGTAATTACCATTACAATCACAATAATAATAGAGGGAACAATAGAGGCCAAAATAGAGGAAACTCTAGAGGCCATGGTAACTCGAACAGAGGCCATAATGCAACAAATAATGCAAACATACGAACTGCAGAAAGTAGTTCGGGAAACGAATAAGTCCCTTAAGATATTCAGAGTGTGCGATAGTATACAACATCAATCTTAGTTCAGGATTATTTATAAAACTAAAAAACTTAAGCACAAACAACTCTCTCACTTTTTTAGTAGACACTGGTGCAGACATTTCAATAATCAAAGAAAATGTCGATATTTTTGACAACGTTAACACTAACATATCAACTAAAATATCAGGAATCGGTGAAGGTTCAGTTTTTTCAAAAGGTTTAGCATTCGTAGAATTATCTACAGGAAAGTACATAATCCCTCACAACTATCACTTAGTTGAACAAAACTTTCCAATCCCTAGCGATGGCATTATAGGTATAGACTTCATAAAAAAATTCAATTGCCTATTAGATTGTACACATACTAGTGACACTTTAATAATTAGGCCAGATAATTTAAACCTACAAATAAAAATACCCATCACACATAGTTGTGATAACAATGCCATTTTACTTCCAGCCGGACTGAAGTAGTCCGACAGATTAAATTAGAATCGACAGAACAAACTGTTCTAATTCCGAATCAAGAAATTGAGAAAGGAATATTTATTGGAAATACTATCTCCAGTAAAGAAAATATTGTTGTCCGAGTGCTAAATACAACAAGTTTAACCAAAATAATACACATTAATAATATAATATCCGAAAGGCTAAGTGACTATGACATAGTCCAAGAAATTATCAAAAACAGACACGTAGATGTCATAAAAAAAACTTACAAAAAACTTTCCACCACAATTCAATACAAAACTTGAAGATTTATGCACCCAGTATACAGACATATTCGGACTTGAAACCGAATCAATAACAACAAATAATTTTTATAAGCAAGAACTAAGATTGAATGATAATAATCCAGTATACACCAAAAACTATAGAATTCCACACGCACACAAAGAAGAAATCAATAAACAAGTTGAAAAGCTCATTCTAGATAAAATAGTTGAACCATCCACCACAGAATATAATAGCCCAATATTGCTGGTACCTAAGAAAGGTCTACTAGGTTCTGCTACAAAAAGATGGCGATTAGTAGTAGATTACCGCCAGATCAATAAAAAACTCCTATCGGATAAATTTATCAAGCGCATAAACACAGAGACACTTTGTCGCTTTGTTTACATAACATAACCACCGCCAAGTGCTGTAATATGATCAGCCGCTCATATGTGGACTGGCCCGCAGCGTGAGATCCGCAGCGTAAGCACTATGACGTTCTGACCATTCGGTCCTAAGCGCATGTCAATGTATATGCCTTCTGCATGTGCATATAATAATATATACAAATACATATGACACACTATATACTCCCGTTTTGCCGCTGCTTTGAGCGATAGAACTATATACTCTTTTATGTACTTTAGGCTAAGTCAATATCGAATAAAGACAGACCGATTCATCATGTATGAAGACGTCAAGAAAGACACAAGTCTTTTATTTAATTATTACACAGTAGCTCAGTAGCTCAATAACTTTACTTAGGAATTCGCTATCTCATTCTTATGTATTGCAACAGCTGCGTTGGTAGAAGCGATGATCGCCGACATAACGTCTCGTGTTCGATTATCTAAGCTGACGTCAACTTTTTGTATGCAAGTTAGTTAATCTTTTTTTTTTAATTTTTTAATTAAATTTAAAATTATATACAAACTTTGAAGTGCATTTAAAGCCGCCGATAGGCGGGGTTCAGGGTATTTCCTAGTCGGGCACCTCCGACTAGAGTTTCCTTACTTGTTTAATTTGGAATTAAGGCCTCGAACATTTTGATAAATAATAGATAGCTGCGGAAAAGATGGAAAGAAACTTAGTTTTTTGATACAGCCTCAGATGAAGGTTGTACCGAAACGGGATTTAAAGACACTGGAGAGACAAATATCTGTAAGTTTAAAAGAGGGTGCTTTCTATTGCCTAGAAATTCGATTAGGTAACGAATTAGTTATTTAAAAAGGGGCATATTCGGCAACAAGCAATTTTAGCATGATGGAAATTACTAACTACGCAAACACCTAAAAAGAAAATAGAGTAACAAGCTAATTTAATTTTGAAGCAAAAATAAGAACCAACCAATTAAACATTAGAATTTGAATTTTTAAAGAAACTTTGTATAGAATTTGCTAAAATATTTTACAACGAAAATAATCAATTAACATTCACAAACAGTGTTGAACATAAAATTTCTACAACAGACGATATTCCTCTTTATACAAGACCATAAATATATGATTTGAATGAAACGGAAGAAATGAAAGTTCAGATAGAAAAACTTCTTAATCAAAAAATCATTAGACATTGTCATTCCCCCTGGAGTGCGCCTGTATGGCTAGTACAAAAGGAATTCGATACAACAGGTCAAAGAATGTGGAGATTCGTCGTATATTATAGGAAAATTAATGAAAAAATCATAAAGGACAAATACCCCATGCCAATAGTTTATGATATTTTGGACAACTTAGGAAAAGCAAAATATTTTTCATTACTAGATTTAGCCAATGGCTACCACCATAAAGAGGTGCACAAAAGTGACATTCCAAAAGCAGCATTTCAGCAGAAGGACATTACGAGTTTGTTAGAATGCCATTCGGCCTTAGTAATGCCCCGGCAACCTTTCAAAGAGTAATGGACTCTTTGTTTGGGGATATACCTAGTATATACTGCTTAGTATACTTAGACGATATTATATTTTCATCCTCATTAAATCATATCATATTAAACATTTGAGAAATGTTTAAAAAAAAATAAAAATAAAAAGCAGCAAACTTAAAGCTACAAGGAGAAACGTCTGAGTTTTTAAGAAAAAATTGAGTACTTAGGACATGTTGTAAGTTCAGATGGCATAAAATCAAATCAATCCAAGATTGAAGTAATAAAGAAATTACATTATCTAGGACCCAAAATCAAATCAAATCGTTTTTGATATTAATGGGTTATTACAGAAAACCCATAAAAGATTTTGCTAAAATTTATTTATTTTTGTACAACTTATAATGTAAAATTATCTAAGCTAACTTAATTATAGAGTACTGGCTGCTAGGGCCTTCGACTCTCTTGTAATTATATTTGATTTCAGCTTTACTGTTGAGTAAAATGGTATTAAGCCTGATTTTATTATGTTGTGTTCGTTGGTTATGGCGTGTGATGTAATTTTGTTTATTTTGGAGCCGTCTGTAAATATAGTTTTGTATTTTTTGTTGTCTTTATTTTTTTTTAAATAATTTGTTGTATATGAGAGGGGGAGTTGAGTTTTTTGGATACTCTCTGAGAGAGTAATCTGTTAATAGAGTGTTTAGGTGCCATGGGGGGGTATGTATTTTTGGGTTTCTGGGTAAAGTTTGTGCGGAATATCGAAGGTTTTGGCAGTGCTGATGATTCTGTCTATTGTTGATTGGTATTTTACTTTCTTTGTTTGCAATTTGATTTCGTATGTGTAGTGGGGGTATTTGGAGACTGAGGGGCAGATCCAAACAAGGGGAGACAGTAGTCAATTTTTTATATTATTATTGGTTTGGTGACGTTAATTAGTGAGGTGGTGTGGCAGTTGAATTTGTGGTTTGATAAACATTTTATAATGTTGATCTATTTTCTAACGAAGTTTTTAGGGATTTTATGTGGTCGTAAAAGTTGTATTTGTTGTTGATGTGGATGCCTAAGAGCTTCAAGCAGCTAACATTTATTATCTGATAATTTTCTGAAAGGATGTGGCATGAGCAGTTGTTTTTGCGACAGATGTGTAGATGTTTGCATTTTGTAGTGGATAATTGCGCTTCAGCGTATTCACACCATTCTGATATTTGGGAGAATAGTGTGGATAGGTTAATGTTTTGGTTTTTGGTATTAGGGATGTTTATGAAAAGATTGAAGTCGGCAGCATATGCGCTTACTTGGATGTTTTTGTGAAGGAATATGAATATATATCTTATATGTTCTGAGATCGACGCGTTCACACATACGGACAGATGGACAGACGGACAGACAGATGGACAGGGCTCAATCGACTCGGCTTGTCGTCCTGATCAAGAATATATGGGGTCTGCCACGGCTCCTTCTGCCTGTTACATACATTTTCACAAAAACATTATACACGGATTTCCCATTTTCAATGGGTTCAAGGTATAAAAAGAAACAAAGCGGTCAGTTAAAGCGTAATGGATGAGAAACCTACAGTGGAAAAACAAGAAACTAAATTTTCACAATATTCGTATAAATCGTTGTAGTTTAGAGATTATGTAATACAAAATTATAATCAGGGAGAAATGCATAATATTAACGATAGCGAGAATTTTTAATTAACAGCCTTAATAATCAACCAGGGTACATAACAAGACATAAACTCGGAACGGAACTATCCTATGTCTTAATAGAATCTGTGTTTAGTAAACAATTAAAATTTCTTGTTGATACAGGATCTACAGTATCCTTTATTGATCCTTTATTCGTTCCACTAGAACACCATATAAGACTAAATGAACAAAAATAATAGTAAACTCACACACATTAGACATAGCCTGCACATTGAAGATATTTGACGAGTTCCAACAACAGGGAACATTTAATTTTTTATTATACAAATTCCACTCATTTTTTGATGGCCTCATTGGCATTGATATATTAAAAGAATTATGAACCAAAGTCGATGTGGATAATTTAATTATACAAACACCCAATACGAAATTAGTTATACAAAGACAAAAGACAAAAGACAATATAATAGGCGAAAAACAGGTGATTGAAGAGGAAACAAGATATACGAAATATACTTTTATTTTTTTATTTTATTTTATTTTATTTTATATAAAGAAAATTGACTACATTCGTGAGTCAAATTATAAAATTACAAAATTAAAAATTATAAACAGAGCAGGAAAAAGAAAAAGCATAATACTAACAATATATCGCAATGATATCACCAACCCGGTGGGGGTGTTTTATTTGCCGACCGACGAGCTATGTCCCAAATCACAGCCAGATATGGTTAGTGATATCATTGAAACTAAGCAAGATAGAAGAAGTTAAAGAAAGGTTATAAAAATATAAGAAAAAATAAAAATCTTAAAAAGTAAAATACGATAAGAGAAATCACTACACAAGTAGTGAGAATTGTATAGGTGCATTCTCACAACTGGGGTGTGTGTGTGATTTCTCTGAAATATGCTAAAAGAGAAGATTTTATTAAGGAAAGAGAGAGTTCAGAACTAAATACATGAAAATAAGTATTATACTTAGTACATAGAACACGAAACGCACTGTACAAAGAATAGTTACGGTTACATATAGGTAAGCAACGAGGACAAAAGTGACGAGAAGCACGGGAAGGAACTAGGAAGTTGACTTGAAATAGAAGAGAAGGCGAATCAATACTACCGTTAATCAACTTATGTAGAAAAGTAATACCCAAGACTATTCTACGATTGATTAACGATGGAAGATTCAAAAGAAGAAGCCTACTATGATAAGACGGTAGACGAAGGTTACCATCCCAGTTTAGATTGCGCAAGGCAAAAAGAAGAAATTGCTTCTGAACCGATTCAATACGGTCCTGATACAATTTCTGCTGTGGCGACCATATAATAGAACAATATTCTAAAATAGGGCGTACCAGCGAGACAAAAAGAAGTTTAGTGACAAACGGATCATTAAACTCTTTAGACCATCGATTAATAAAACCAAGTACACTTTTGGCTTCATTAACGATGGTTAGAATATGGGTATTGAATCTAAGTTTACAGTCAAAGAGCACACCGAGATCTTTGATTGTAGAAATACGTTACAAGGACACATTGTTGATTTTGTAATCAGCAAAAAATGGAGTGGTACGACAGAAAGTCATTGTCATACACTTAGAACAATTTAGATGCAACTGATTAGCTTTACACCAATTTTGAAAGGATATTAGATCATCCTGTAGGCGTAGATGATCTATTGAGTTCTTGTATGAGAGACAGAGTTTTACATCATCTGCATACATGAATATCCTAGAGTAAGAAATACAGCTGGGAAGGTCATTTATAAATAGGGAGAAAAGTAGGGGGCCCAAGTGACTACCCTGAGGAACACCCGAATAGACAAATATGACCTTCGAAGTAGATGTTCTCACCAGAACTCTTTGGGTTCTACCCTTTAAATAGGAAGCAATCCAAAACAGAAGTTTAGGAGAGAATCCCAATTGGTCAAGCTTTTGAAGCAAGAATGAACAGAGTCAAATGCCTTACTGAAATCAGTGTATATAACATCTGTTTGCATTTTCTTTAAAAAGCTTTCATTGACTAGGGATGAAAATTCTAATAAGTTCGTAGAGGTTGATCGATTCTGAACAAAACCATACTGCGATGGTGAAATAATGGATTTACAAAAGTGCTGTAAATTGGAAGTTATAATTTTTTCAAATAACTTCGGAATACCAGAAAGCTTGGCAATGCGTCTGTAATTTGAAATATCAGATCTTCCTCCTTTTTTATACAGAGGAATAATAAATGATTCTTTTCAAATTGATGGAAATACCGAGGTATCAAGAGACAAATTAAACTGTTTTAATAAAGGTGACCACAAAGAAGCACTGCATTCTTTAATCACAAAACTAGGAATACCATCCGCCCCGGAGAGAAGGACGATTTCAACGTACGCATAGCGGATAAAAGAAAGACAGGAGAAATTTTAGAAACGATAATGATATTTCCTCTAATTTCAGAATTTAAGATTGGAAATGAATTGGTTTCAGGAATGGCAGTTAAATAAGTGGATTGGAAGAACTTTGCAAATAGATCAGAGGTATCTTGATCATTGCAAGTACTGTCACAACCTAGGAAAAACGAGGATGGAAACCCGGAAGATTTACGCTTCAAATTTACAAATGAATAAAATCTTTTGGGATCACGAGCAAACTGCCTTTTACAGTGTATAAGGTAATTCTCATAACAACGAGAGTTTAAAATATTGAAATTGGCCTTAGCTAAGGAGTATTTAGACCAATCAACGACCGAACCCGACTTTTTGAACTTTTTAAAACATTTAGATTTAAAATTTTTTAGAGTTAAAAGAGTCGAAGTGAACCAGCGAGGTTTATTAGAAAGAGATTTGGGAAGACACATAGGAACACACTTGTCTAGAATAGCATTTAAAGTATTGTAGAATGTTGAAACTGCTAAGTTTACACCAATTGCCTCATATAAAGGAGCCAATCTGTTGCATTAATGAGATCATTAAGCAAAACAAAACTACATTTATTAAAACAACGCCGCTTAATAAATGTAAAAATTGGTGGACAGTAAATAGGTATTAAAACTTCTAATGTTAGATGATATAAATCCTCAGGTATACAAAAGGGGGATGATC
Source organism: Drosophila fulvimacula (assembly GCA_035045555.1). Lineage (NCBI taxonomy): Eukaryota > Metazoa > Arthropoda > Insecta > Diptera > Drosophilidae > Drosophila > Drosophila fulvimacula. The sequence goes on along the minus strand of JAWNOX010000064.1, from coordinate 1,094,805 downwards.
TTAAAACATTAATGCTGGCATCATTATTAGTAAAAACAAGATCAAGAGAACGATTTAATTGATTGGAAATTGAGTTCATCTGATACATAGAAAGATTAAACAATTCATCAAAAAAATAATGATCAATTGTTGGAATAAGATAATTCGAATTGGGAAATGAGGCCTATTAAGTGTTAGGTATATTAAAATCACCCAACACAAGAAATAAGTCATTATCTTGAACATATTCATACATTTCTTTAATACAAGATATATGATGACTATAAACTTGTTAATCGGAAGAGGGAGGGATATATGAACAAGAAACGTATAGGGAACAAGACTGAAAAGTTATTTTAACTCCAATAATCTCAACATTGTGAATTGATGAGAATGTAAAAGATTCAGAGAGAAAATGGGACTTAATAGCTATTAAAGCACCACCCCCTCTACGAGACGCGCGATCAAGTCTATAAATAGTGAAATTATTTGAAAAAACCTCACTATTATTAACATTTTGGCTTAACCACGTTTCAGTGAGGGCTATAAGTTCAGATTGGACACTACAGGTATGCAGAAATAGATTTTTTAATTTGGAATTAAGGCCTCGAACATTTTGATAAATAATAGATAGCTGCGGAAAAGATGGAAAGAAACTTAGTTTTTTGATACAGCCTCAGATGAAGGTTGTACCGAAACGGGATTTAAAGACACTGGAGAGACAAATATCTGTAAGTTTAAAAGAGGGTGCTTTCTATTGCCTAGAAATTCGATTAGGTAACGAATTAGTTATTTAAAAAGGGGCATATTCGGCAACAAGCAATTTTAGCATGATGGAAATTACTAACTACGCAAACACCTAAAAAGAAAATAGAGTAACAAGCTAATTTAATTTTGAAGCAAAAATAAGAACCAACCAATTAAACATTAGAATTTGAATTTTTAAAGAAACTTTGTATAGAATTTGCTAAAATATTTTACAACGAAAATAACCAATTAACATTCACAAACAGTGTTGAACATAAAATTTCTACAACAGACGATATTCCTCTTTATACAAGACCATAAATATATGATTTGAATGAAACGGAAGAAATGAAAGTTCAGATAGAAAAACTTCTTAATCAAAAAATCATTAGACATTGTCATTCCCCCTGGAGTGCGCCTGTATGGCTAGTACAAAAGGAATTCGATACAACAGGTCAAAGAATGTGGAGATTCGTCGTATATTATAGGAAAATTAATGAAAAAATCATAAAGGACAAATACCCCATGCCAATAGTTTATGATATTTTGGACAACTTAGGAAAAGCAAAATATTTTTCATTACTAGATTTAGCCAATGGCTACCACCATAAAGAGGTGCACAAAAGTGACATTCCAAAAGCAGCATTTCAGCAGAAGGACATTACGAGTTTGTTAGAATGCCATTCGGCCTTAGTAATGCCCCGGCAACTTTTCAAAGAGTAATGGACTCTTTGTTTGCGGATATACCTAGTATATACTGCTTAGTATACTTAGACGATATTATATTTTCATCCTTATTAAATCATATCATATTAAACATTTGAGAAATGTTTAAAAAAAAATAAAAATAAAAAGCAGCAAACTTAAAGCTACAAGGAGAAACGTCTGAGTTTTTAAGAAAAAAATTGAGTACTTAGGACATGTTGTAAGTTCAGATGGCATAAAATCAAATCCATCCAAGATTGAAGTAATAAAGAAATTACATTATCTAGGACCCAAAAGCAAATCAAATCGTTTTTGATATTAATGGGTTATTACAGAAAACCCATAAAAGATTTTGCTAAAATTTATAATGTAAAATTATCTAAGCTAACTTAATTATAGAGTACTGGCTGCTAGGGCCTTCGACTCTCTTGTAATTATATTTGATTTCAGCTTTACTGTTGAGTAAAATGGTATTAAGCCTGATTTTATTATGTTGTGTTCGTTGGTTATGGCGTGTGATGTAATTTTGTTTATTTTGGAGCCGTCTGTAAATATAGTTTTGTATTTTTTGTTGTCTTTATTTTTTTTTAAATAATTTGTTGTATATGAGAGGGGGAGTTGAGTTTTTTGGATACTCTCTGAGAGAGTAATCTGTTAATAGAGTGTTTAGGTGCCATGGGGGGGTATGTATTTTTGGGTTTCTGGGTAAAGTTTGTGCGGAATATCGAAGGTTTTGGCAGTGCTGATGATTCTGTCTATTGTTGATTGGTATTTTACTTTCTTTGTTTGCAATTTGATTTCGTATGTGTAGTGGGGGTATTTGGAGACTGAGGGGCAGATCCAAACAAGGGGAGACAGTAGTCAATTTTTTATATTATTATTGGTTTGGTGACGTTAATTAGTGAGGTGGTGTGGCAGTTGAATTTGTGGTTTGATAAACATTTTATAATGTTGATCTATTTTCTAACGAAGTTTTTAGGGATTTTATGTGGTCGTAAAAGTTGTATTTGTTGTTGATGTGGATGCCTAAGAGCTTCAAGCAGCTAACATTTATTATCTGATAATTTTCTGAAAGGATATGGCATGAGCAGTTGTTTTTGCGACAGATGTGTAGATGTTTGCATTTTGTAGTGGATAATTGCGCTTCAGCGTATTCACACCATTCTGATATTTGGGAGAATAGTGTGGATAGGTTAATGTTTTGGTTTTTGGTATTAGGGATGTTTATGAAAACATTGAAGTCGGCAGCATATGCGCTTACTTGGATGTTTTTGTGAAGGAATCTTATATGTTCTGAGATCGGCGCGTTCACACATACGGACAGATGGACAGACGGACAGACAGATGGACAGGGCTCAATCGACTCGGCTTGTCGTCCTGATCAAGAATATATGGGGTCTGCCACGGCTCCTTCTGCCTGTTACATACATTTTCACAAAAACATTATACACGGATTTCCCATTTTCAATGGGTTCAAGGTATAAAAAGAAACAAAGCGGTCAGTTAAAGCGTAATGGATGAGAAACCTACAGTGGAAAAACAAGAAACTAAATTTTCACAATATTCGTATAAATCGTTGTAGTTTAGAGATTATGTAATACAAAATTATAATCAGGGAGAAATGCATAATATTAACGATAGCGAGAATTTTTAATTAACAGCCTTAATAATCAACCAGGGTACATAACAAGACATAAACTCGGAACGGAACTATCCTATGTCTTAATAGAATCTGTGTTTAGTAAACAATTAAAATTTCTTGTTGATACAGGATCTACAGTATCCTTTATTGATCCTTTATTCGTTCCACTAGAACACCATATAAGACTAAATGAACAAAAATAATAGTAAACTCACACACATTAGACATAGCCTGCACATTGAAGATATTTGACGAGTTCCAACAACAGGGAACATTTAATTTTTTATTATACAAATTCCACTCATTTTTTGATGGCCTCATTGGCATTGATATATTAAAAGAATTATGAACCAAAGTCGATGTGGATAATTTAATTATACAAACACCCAATACGAAATTAGTTATACAAAGACAAAAGACAAAAGACAATATAATAGGCGAAAAACAGGTGATTGAAGAGGAAACAAGATATACGAAATATACTTTTATTTTTTTATTTTATTTTATTTTATTTTATATAAAGAAAATTGACTACATTCGTGAGTCAAATTATAAAATTACAAAATTAAAAATTATAAACAGAGCAGGAAAAAGAAAAAGCATAATACTAACAATATATCGCAATGATATCACCAACCCGGTGGGGGTGTTTTATTTGCCGACCGACGAGCTATGTCCCAAATCACAGCCAGATATGGTTAGTGATATCATTGAAACTAAGCAAGATAGAAGAAGTTAAAGAAAGGTTATAAAAATATAAGAAAAAATAAAAATCTTAAAAAGTAAAATACGATAAGAGAAATCACTACACAAGTAGTGAGAATTGTATAGGTGCATTCTCACAACTGGGGTGTGTGTGTGATTTCTCTGAAATATGCTAAAAGAGAAGATTTTATTAAGGAAAGAGAGAGTTCAGAACTAAATACATGAAAATAAGTATTATACTTAGTACATAGAACACGAAACGCACTGTACAAAGAATAGTTACGGTTACATATAGGTAAGCAACGAGGACAAAAGTGACGAGAAGCACGGGAAGGAACTAGGAAGTTGACTTGAAATAGAAGAGAAGGCGAATCAATACTACCGTTAATCAACTTATGTAGAAAAGTAATACCCAAGACTATTCTACGATTGATTAACGATGGAAGATTCAAAAGAAGAAGCCTACTATGATAAGACGGTAGACGAAGGTTACCATCCCAGTTTAGATTGCGCAAGGCAAAAAGAAGAAATTGCTTCTGAACCGATTCAATACGGTCCTGATACAATTTCTGCTGTGGCGACCATATAATAGAACAATATTCTAAAATAGGGCGTACCAGCGAGACAAAAAGAAGTTTAGTGACAAACGGATCATTAAACTCTTTAGACCATCGATTAATAAAACCAAGTACACTTTTGGCTTCATTAACGATGGTTAGAATATGGGTATTGAATCTAAGTTTACAGTCAAAGAGCACACCGAGATCTTTGATTGTAGAAATACGTTGCAAGGACACATTGTTGATTTTGTAATCAGCAAAAAATGGAGTGGTACGACAGAAAGTCATTGTCATACACTTAGAACAATTTAGATGCAACTGATTAGCTTTACACCAATTTTGAAAGGATATTAGATCATCCTGTAGGCGTAGATGATCTATTGAGTTCTTGTATGAGAGACAGAGTTTTACATCATCTGCATACATGAATATCCTAGAGTAAGAAATACAGCTGGGAAGGTCATTTATAAATAGGGAGAAAAGTAGGGGGCCCAAGTTACTACCCTGAGGAACACCCGAAGAGACAAATATGACCTTCGAAGTAGATGTTCTCAACAGAACTCTTTGGGTTCTACCATTTAAATAGGAAGCAATCCAAAACAGAAGTTTAGGAGAGAATCCCAATTGGTCAAGCTTTTGAAGCAAGAATGAACAGAGTCAAATGCCTTACTGAAATCAGTGTATATAACATCTGTTTGCATTTTCTTTAAAAAGCTTTCATTGACTAGGGATGAAAATTCTAATAAGTTCGTAGAGGTTGATTGATTCTGAACAAAACCATGCTGCGATGGTGAAATAATGGATTTACAAAAGTGCTGTAAATTAGAAGTTATAATTTTTTCAAATAACTTCGGAATACCAGAAAGCTTGGCAATGCGTCTGTAATTTGAAATATCAGATCTTCCTTCTTTTTTATACAGAGGAATAATAAATGATTTTTTTCAAATTGATGGAAATACCGAGGTATCAAGAGACAAATTAAACAGTTTTAATAAAGGTGACCACAAAGAAGCACTGCATTCTTTAATCACACAACTAGGAATACCATCCGCCCCGGAGAGAACGACGATTTCAACGTACGCATAGCGGATAAAAGAAAGACAGGAGAAATTTTAGAAACGATAATGATATTTCCTCTAATTTCAGAATTTAAGATTGGAAATGAATTGGTTTCAGGAATGGCAGTTAAATAAGTGGATTGGAAGAACTTTGCAAATAGATCAGAGGTATCTTGATCATTGCAAGTACTGTCACAACCTAGGAAAAACGAGGATGGAAACCCGGAAGATTTACGCTTCAAATTTACAAATGAATAAAATCTTTCGGGATCATGAGTAAACTGCCTTTTACAGTGTATAAGGTAATTCTCATAACAACGAGAGTTTAAAATATTGAAATTGGCCTTAGCTAAGGAGTATTTAGACCAATCAACGACCGAACCCGACTTTTTGAACTTTTTAAAACATTTAGATTTAAAATTTTTTAGAGTTAAAAGAGTCGAAGTGAACCAGCGAGGTTTATTAGAAAGAGATTTGGGAAGACACATAGGAACACACTTGTCTAGAATAGCATTTAAAGTATTGTAGAATGTTGAAACTGCTAAGTTTACACCAATTGCCTCATATAAAGGAGCCAATCTGTTGCATTAATGAGATCATTAAGCAAAACAAAACTACATTTATTAAAACAACGCCGCTTAATAAATGTAAAAATTGGTGGACAGTAAATAGGTATTAAAACTTCTAATGTTAGATGATATAAATCCTCAGGTATACAAAAGGGGGATGATCTTAAAACATTAATGCTGGCGTCATTATTAGTAAAAACAAGATCAAGAGAACGATTTAATTGATTGGAAATTGAGTTCATCTGATACATAGAAAGATTAAACAATTCATCAAAAAAATAATGATCAATTGTTGGAATAAGATAATTCGAATTGGGAAATGAGGCCTATTAAGTGTTAGGTATATTAAAATCACCCAACACAAGAAATAAGTCATTATCTTGAACATATTCATACATTTCTTTAATACAAGATATATGATGACTATAAACTTGTAAATCGGAAGAGGGAGGGATATATGAACAAGAAACGTATAGGGAACAAGACTGAAAAGTTATTTTAACTCCAATAATCTCAACATTGTGAATTGATGAGAATGTAAAAGATTCAGAGAGAAAATGGGACTTAATAGCTATTAAAGCACCACCCCCTCTACGAGACGCGCGATCAAGTCTATAAATAGTGAAATTATTTGAAAAAACCTCACTATTATTAACATTTTGGCTTAACCACGTTTCAGTGAGGGCTATAAGTTCAGATTGGACACTACAGGTATGCAGAAATAGATTTTTTAATTTGGAATTAAGGCCTCGAACATTTTGATAAATAATAGATAGCTGCGGAAAAGATGGAAAGAAACTTAGTTTTTTGATACAGCCTCAGATGAAGGTTGTACCGAAACGGGATTTAAAGACACTGGAGAGACAAATATCTGTAAGTTTAAAAGAGGGTGCTTTCTATTGCCTAGAAATTCGATTAGGTAACGAATTAGTTATTTAAAAAGGGGCATATTCGGCAACAAGCAATTTTAGCATGATGGAAATTACTAACTACGCAAACACCTAAAAAGAAAATAGAGTAACAAGCTAATTTAATTTTGAAGCAAAAATAAGAACCAACCAATTAAACATTAGAATTTGAATTTTTAAAGAAACTTTGTATAGAATTTGCTAAAATATTTTACAACGAAAATAACCAATTAACATTCACAAACAGTGTTGAACATAAAATTTCTACAACAGACGATATTCCTCTTTATACAAGACCATAAATATATGATTTGAATGAAACGGAAGAAATGAAAGTTCAGATAGAAAAACTTCTTAATCAAAAAATCATTAGACATTGTCATTCCCCCTGGAGTGCGCCTGTATGGCTAGTACAAAAGGAATTCGATACAACAGGTCAAAGAATGTGGAGATTCGTCGTATATTATAGGAAAATTAATGAAAAAATCATAAAGGACAAATACCCCATGCCAATAGTTTATGATATTTTGGACAACTTAGGAAAAGCAAAATATTTTTCATTACTAGATTTAGCCAATGGCTACCACCATAAAGAGGTGCACAAAAGTGACATTCCAAAAGCAGCATTTCAGCAGAAGGACATTACGAGTTTGTTAGAATGCCATTCGGCCTTAGTAATGCCCCGGCAACTTTTCAAAGAGTAATGGACTCTTTGTTTGCGGATATACCTAGTATATACTGCTTAGTATACTTAGACGATATTATATTTTCATCCTTATTAAATCATATCATATTAAACATTTGAGAAATGTTTAAAAAAAAATAAAAATAAAAAGCAGCAAACTTAAAGCTACAAGGAGAAACGTCTGAGTTTTTAAGAAAAAAATTGAGTACTTAGGACATGTTGTAAGTTCAGATGGCATAAAATCAAATCCATCCAAGATTGAAGTAATAAAGAAATTACATTATCTAGGACCCAAAAGCAAATCAAATCGTTTTTGATATTAATGGGTTATTACAGAAAACCCATAAAAGATTTTGCTAAAATTTATTTATTTTTGTACAACTTATAATGTAAAATTATCTAAGCTAACTTAATTATAGAGTACTGGCTGCTAGGGCCTTCGACTCTCTTGTAATTATATTTGATTTCAGCTTTACTGTTGAGTAAAATGGTATTAAGCCTGATTTTATTATGTTGTGTTCGTTGGTTATGGCGTGTGATGTAATTTTGTTTATTTTGGAGCCGTCTGTAAATATAGTTTTGTATTTTTTGTTGTCTTTATTTTTTTTAAAATAATTTGTTGTATATGAGAGGGGGAGTTGAGTTTTTTGGATACTCTCTGAGAGAGTAATCTGTTAATAGAGTGTTTAGGTGCCATGGGGGGGTATGTATTGTTGGGTTTCTGGGTAAAGTTTGTGCGGAATATCGAAGGTTTTGGCAGTGCTGATGATTCTGTCTATTGTTGATTGGTATTTTACTTTCTTTGTTTGCAATTTGATTTCGTATGTGTAGTGGGGGTATTTGGAGACTGAGGGGCAGATCCAAACAAGGGGAGACAGTAGTCAATTTTTTATATTATTATTGGTTTGGTGACGTTAATTAGTGAGGTGGTGTGGCAGTTGAATTTGTGGTTTGATAAACATTTTATAATGTTGATCTATTTTCTAACGAAGTTTTTAGGGATTTTATGTGGTCGTAAAAGTTGTATTTGTTGTTGATGTGGATGCCTAAGAGCTTCAAGCAGCTAACATTTATTATCTGATAATTTTCTGAAAGGATATGGCATGAGCAGTTGTTTTTGCGACAGATGTGTAGATGTTTGCATTTTGTAGTGGATAATTGCGCTTCAGCGTATTCACACCATTCTGATATTTGGGAGAATAGTGTGGATAGGTTAATGTTTTGGTTTTTGGTATTAGGGATGTTTATGAAAAGATTGAAGTCGGCAGCATATGCGCTTACTTGGATGTTTTTGTGAAGGAATATGAATATATATCTTATATGTTCTGAGATCGACGCGTTCACACATACGGACAGATGGACAGACGTCCGTCTGATGGACAGATGGACAGGGCTCAATCGACTCGGCTTGTCGTCCTGATCAAGAATATATGGGGTCTGCCACGGCTCCTTCTGCCTGTATACATTTTCACAAAAACATTATACACGGATTTCCCATTTTCAATGGGTTCAAGGTATAAAAAGAAACAAAGCGGTCAGTTAAAGCGTAATGGATGAGAAACCTACAGTGGAAAAACAAGAAACTAAATTTTCACAATATTCGTATAAATCGTTGTAGTTTAGAGATTATGTAATACAAAATTATAATCAGGGAGAAATGCATAATATTAACGATAGCGAGAATTTTTAATTAACAGCCTTAATAATCAACCAGGGTACATAACAAGACATAAACTCGGAACGGAACTATCCTATGTCTTAATAGAATCTGTGTTTAGTAAACAATTAAAATTTCTTGTTGATACAGGATCTACAGTATCCTTTATTGATCCTTTATTCGTTCCACTAGAACACCATATAAGACTAAATGAACAAAAATAATAGTAAACTCACACACATTAGACATAGCCTGCACATTGAAGATATTTGACGAGTTCCAACAACAGGGAACATTTAATTTTTTATTATACAAATTCCACTCATTTTTTGATGGCCTCATTGGCATTGATATATTAAAAGAATTATGAACCAAAGTCGATGTGGATAATTTAATTATACAAACACCCAATACGAAATTAGTTATACAAAGACAAAAGACAAAAGACAATATAATAGGCGAAAAACAGGTGATTGAAGAGGAAACAAGATATACGAAATATACTTTTATTTTTTTATTTTATTTTATTTTATTTTATATAAAGAAAATTGACTACATTCGTGAGTCAAATTATAAAATTACAAAATTAAAAATTATAAACAGAGCAGGAAAAAGAAAAAGCATAATACTAACAATATATCGCAATGATATCACCAACCCGGTGGGGGTGTTTTATTTGCCGACCGACGAGCTATGTCCCAAATCACAGCCAGATATGGTTAGTGATATCATTGAAACTAAGCAAGATAGAAGAAGTTAAAGAAAGGTTATAAAAATATAAGAAAAAATAAAAATCTTAAAAAGTAAAATACGATAAGAGAAATCACTACACAAGTAGTGAGAATTGTATAGGTGCATTCTCACAACTGGGGTGTGTGTGTGATTTCTCTGAAATATGCTAAAAGAGAAGATTTTATTAAGGAAAGAGAGAGTTCAGAACTAAATACATGAAAATAAGTATTATACTTAGTACATAGAACACGAAACGCACTGTACAAAGAATAGTTACGGTTACATATAGGTAAGCAACGAGGACAAAAGTGACGAGAAGCACGGGAAGGAACTAGGAAGTTGACTTGAAATAGAAGAGAAGGCGAATCAATACTACCGTTAATCAACTTATGTAGAAAAGTAATACCCAAGACTATTCTACGATTGATTAACGATGGAAGATTCAAAAGAAGAAGCCTACTATGATAAGACGGTAGACGAAGGTTACCATCCCAGTTTAGATTGCGCAAGGCAAAAAGAAGAAATTGCTTCTGAACCGATTCAATACGGTCCTGATACAATTTCTGCTGTGGCGACCATATAATAGAACAATATTCTAAAATAGGGCGTACCAGCGAGACAAAAAGAAGTTTAGTGACAAACGGATCATTAAACTCTTTAGACCATCGATTAATAAAACCAAGTACACTTTTAGCTTCATTAACGATGGTTAGAATATGGGTATTGAATCTAAGTTTACAGTCAAAGAGTACACCGAGATCTTTGATTGTAGAAATACGTTGCAAGGACACATTGTTGATTTTGTAATCAGCAAAAAATGGAGTGGTACGACAGAAAGTCATTGTCATACACTTAGAACAATTTAGATGCAACTGATTAGCTTTACACCAATTTTGAAAGGATATTAGATCATCCTGTAGGCGTAGATGATCTATTGAGTTCTTGTATGAGAGACAGAGTTTTACATCATCTGCATACATGAATATCCTAGAGTAAGAAATACAGCTGGGAAGGTCATTTATAAATAGGGAGAAAAGTAGGGGGCCCAAGTTACTACCCTGAGGAACACCCGAAGAGACAAATATGACCTTCGAAGTAGATGTTCTCAACAGAACTCTTTGGGTTCTACCATTTAAATAGGAAGCAATCCAAAACAGAAGTTTAGGAGAGAATCCCAATTGGTCAAGCTTTTGAAGCAAGAATGAACAGAGTCAAATGCCTTACTGAAATCAGTGTATATAACATCTGTTTGCATTTTCTTTAAAAAGCTTTCATTGACTAGGGATGAAAATTCTAATAAGTTCGTAGAGGTTGATCGATTCTGAACAAAACCATACTGCGATGGTGAAATAATGGATTTACAAAAGTGCTGTAAATTGGAAGTTATAATTTTTTCAAATAACTTCGGAATACCAGAAAGCTTGGCAATGCGTCTGTAATTTGAAATATCAGATCTTCCTCCTTTTTTATACAGAGGAATAATAAATGATTCTTTTCAAATTGATGGAAATACCGAGGTATCAAGAGACAAATTAAACAGTTTTAATAAAGGTGACCACAAAGAAGCACTGCATTCTTTAATCACACAACTAGGAATACCATCCGCCACGGAGAGAAGGACGATTTCAACGTACGCATAGCGGATAAAAGAAAGACAGGAGAAATTTTAGAAACGATAATGATATTTCCTCTAATTTCAGAATTTAAGATTGGAAATGAATTGGTTTCAGGAATGGCAGTTAAATAAGTGGATTGGAAGAACTTTGCAAATAGATCAGAGGTATCTTGATCATTGCAAGTACTGTCACAACCTAGGAAAAACGAGGATGGAAACCCGGAAGATTTACGCTTCAAATTTACAAATGAATAAAATCTTTTGGGATCACGAGCAAACTACCTTTTACAGCGTATAAGGTAATTCTCATAACAACGAGAGTTCAAAATATTGAAATTGGCCTTAGCTAAGGAGTATTTAGACCAATCAACGACCGAACCCGACTTTTTGAACTTTTTAAAACATTTAGATTTAAAATTTTTTAGAGTTAAAAGAGTCGAAGTGAACCAGCGAGGTTTATTAGAAAGAGATTTGGGAAGACACATAGGAACACACTTGTCTAGAATAGCATTTAAAGTATTGTAGAATGTTGAAACTGCTAAGTTTACACCAATTGCCTCATATAAAGGAGCCAATCTGTTGCATTAATGAGATCATTAAGCAAAACAAAACTACATTTATTAAAACAACGCCGCTTAATAAATGTAAAAATTGGTGGACAGTAAATAGGTATTAAAACTTCTAATGTTAGATGATATAAATCCTCAGGTATACAAAAGGGGGATGATCTTAAAACATTAATGCTGGCGTCATTATTAGTAAAAACAAGATCAAGAGAACGATTTAATTGATTGGAAATTGAGTTCATCTGATACATAGAAAGATTAAACAATTCATCAAAAAAATAATGATCAATTGTTGGAATAAGATAATTCGAATTGGGAAATGAGGCCTATTAAGTGTTAGGTATATTAAAATCACCCAACACAAGAAATAAGTCATTATCTTGAACATATTCATACATTTCTTTAATACAAGATATATGATGACTATAAACTTGTTAATCGGAAGAGGGAGGGATATATGAACAAGAAACGTATAGGGAACAAGACTGAAAAGTTATTTTAACTCCAATAATCTCAACATTGTGAATTGATGAGTATGTAAATGATTCAGAGAGAAAATGGGATTTAACAGCTATTAAAACACGACCCCCTCTACGAGACGCGCGATCAAGTCTATAAATAGTGAAATTATTTGAAAAAACCTCACTATTATAAACATTTTGGCTTAACCACGTTTCAGTGAGGGCTATAAGTTCAGATTGGACACTACAGGTATGCAGAAATAGATTTTTTAATTTGGAATTAAGGCCTCGAACATTTTGATAAATAATAGATAGCTGCAGAAAAGATGGAAAGAAACTTAGTTTTTATACCCTGAACCCATTGAAAATGGGAAATCAGGGTATGTTTTTTTGAAAATGTATGTAACAGGCAGAAGGAGAAATTGCAGACCCCATAAAGTATATATATTCTTGATCAGCTCGACGAGCTGAGTCGATTAAGCCATGTCCGTTTGTCCGTCCGTCCGTCTGTATGAACGCGCTGATCTCGTAAACCACAGAAGCTAGCGATCTGAAAATTGACACGTATACTCGTAAATACCATACGCTATACGAGTTTGTTTTATTTTTTCGATTACTCATCCCGTTCCCGAATTATTGATAAATTTCGATAAATTGACTTTCAATTAAGTGACCCATTAAAGCTGGAGACTTCAAATTTACTGTGCATATAGGTGTAGTGAATGCGGACATTTTGCAGTTTTTGGATTTTGGATGCCATGCCCCCTTCGCCCACAATTTGCAAATACTTCAAATACTAGAGACTTGTGCTTTGGCAAATACACACATATGAATGCCATAAACACACTGTGAAAATTTCATTAAGAAAGTCCATCTGCAAAAAAAGTTATTAAACATTTAATTTCGCATATCATAGGCATATTGCAGCAAACGCGCAGTCGCTGCTCAGTTCGCAGAGCTCGTGCTCATAATACGTTCGTGAGCGTGCGTATGTGTATGTGTTGCTTGCAACATATATGTAAAATAATCATAGCAGGTTCCGAATATCGGCTATTCGAAGGGTTCAGGGTATCTCTTAGTCGAGCAGTCTCGACTAGAGCTTCCTTACGTGTTTGATACAGCCTCAGATGAAGGTTGTACCGAAACGGGATTTAAAGACACTGGAGAAATTCTATTCCGAATCTTAGGTTTGAATTCATGTACAACAACATGAGATTGCCAAAAGTTTGGATCACATATAGTATCGAAAAATTCAATTGGTACATTGATTTTAAATGAAGCAATTTCACGAGGAGTCGCAAAATTAAACTTCGAGATAAAAACTTTAGATGAAATTTTACTTTCAATGAAAGCAGACACAGCCTCACATGTCGTATCTAATGAAAGCCTAGATAAGAAAACTTGCTTTCGAGGAGACACAACAGATAAATAGGGTAATATAGGAGACGGTGTAGGAGACGGTGTATGAATGTTGTTTTTAGATTGAGCAACACTCGGAGAAACTTTACCTTTTTTAGTAGTGGCTTTTTGAGTGTCTGTGCTGACACTAGACACAGATATTTCAACAGAATCATCAGATATTGGAATTGATAATTCATGACATGGTGAAGAAGGGGTTGATAAGGTAGAAGACGATAATTGAATGGAAAGGGTAACTAACAGTGATGGGAGTAATCACTATATTTAGCGGAGAATCAAAATTATACTGATTCAATATTTCTTCAAGCTGTTTTGAAAATTTACTTAGATTTGAGTACTGAACCCGCACGGAATTATACATCTTGGAAAAACTTAATTGTTTTTCCAAACAATCCGGGCAAGACCAGCGTAATCCACCACACCCACTTTTGGGAGCAGAAATGACTCTATCACAGTCACGCCCCGAGATGCCAGCACATTTAATGTGCATTAGATTCTCGCACAACCAGCACCCAACGAATTGTATTTGTACATAATCAGTGATATGCCGAATTGTACATGATTTCTCACAGCAAATCATATTGGCAAGTAGGGGAGATAATCAAAACAAAAATACAAACAGATTAAGATAGAAAAAATAAAAGATAAAAGACAAAGAAAGGATTAACTGTGATTGGGAGAAACAAAAATCCCAAACAACAACACTCAGCTAATACAAAGATCAAAAGAATAGATATTAGATGAAGAAACAGAAAATAGAGCGGGAGAGAACTACACTACAAATGAAATAAATTTTCTTAAGAAACGAAAACAAACACTAAGTTAAGCGTGAGCGAGAGACAGTAAACACACACACTAACCCGTGTAAAAAAACAGAAAGCAAATAAGAACATCGAAAGAATAGAAATACTAAAACGAAAATTGCAATTTAGATATACACCGACGCTCACAAAACTATTGTAAATAAAACAAAAAACACAATGTTTAGAAGCACATATCACGACAGTATCAAACCAAAAATACAATAATCACCTATATACAAATAATGTGTAAATATACAACAAATTAAAGAACAGAAATAATCAAAAGTACGGAGCACAAACAAAAACACGTCTTACTCTTACAAACTCAGAACTCTCTCTTTTTAATGGTACATATCTTTGAAAGTGCATTTATCGAAATTTATCGATAATTCGGAAACGGGATGAATTATCGAAAAAAAAACTTGTACTGCGTATGATATTCACGAGTATACATATCAAATTTCAGATCTCTATCTTTTGTGGTTTACGAGATCAGCATGGTCATACAGACGGACGGACAGACGGACAGTGCTATATCGACTCAGCTTGTCGATCTGATCATGATTATTTATACTTTATGGGGTCTGCGACGTCTCCTTCTGTCTGTTACATACATTTTCGCAAAAACATTATACCCTGCTTTCCCAATTTCAATGGGTTCAGGGTATAATAACTCGAAAGCCACATAACTCATATTCCTATATCTATGTACTACAAATTTTTAGTGAAAACTATTTGTTTTGTGTACAAAATGTAATTTATTCTTCAACATAGCACCCTTCCTGGTAAATACATTTAGTATAACGGTTCTCGAACATTTCTATGCCTTTTTTATATATATGAATATATATATGAAACGTCCAGGTCCTCAAAATACGACAGTGCCTGCGAGATGACCTCATCATTTAAGTACATTTTTTTTCCCTATAGCCATCTTTTCAAGTTTGGGAACAAATAATAACCGCTGGGGGGTGGGTGAAAAACCAATTCGAATCCCAAATCGTTGATTTTGGCCATCGAGACACGTTGTTGCTTATGGTCAATTGTGAGCAATCGTGGCGCCCACCTCGCCGATAATTTTGTCATGTACAAGATGTTATGTAAAATATATCCAATTCGTTCTTTTGAAATGTTTACATATTCAACTATTTCCCGTAATTTAATTATTCTATCTTTCAAAACGATTTCATGAACTTTTCGAACATTTTCTGAACTCGTAGCCTCTATTGGTTTTCCTGGCCCGGGTTCATCTTTGGCCTCTTTTAAATTCAGCAAACCGCCAGTACATAGTTGATCTTGATGGTTCAGAGTCGGTATAACATTGCAACCATTCTTTGGTTTTTGCGACACTTTTTCCCATCAAAAAACAATGTTTTATGAGCACTCAAAAATCTTCCTTTTCCATTTTTGCAATCCGAAGCTAAGGTGGCGCAACTAAATAGATTGTAACTTTTCATCTATTGCGGGGATTCCTAAATTTTTTTTTAAAGAGGCCCACAATAAAAATTAACAACTTTATCCAGAGTTGCCACTTTCATACAAATTCTAGCGACTGAACAGACCATATAGTATAAATAAAGTCAAAACATGTAAGAACGATGCAACCGACTGCGAAATGCTCATTCACACCGCAAGCACCCAGTTCCATAACATACACCTAATTATCCCTACATTTTGTATTTAGTGTCATGTGTATTTAATACAATTTTGTTTTTGCTATACACAAATTTCTTACAATTCAGATGAAAATATAATTAATATGCTGAAAACTTCATTAAAATCCGTTAAGTAACACAAAAGTTATTCAACAAAACGTTTCGGCAATGTGCAGCACAGCTGCACAGCAAACATTTTTTTATGTTCTATGAAATAACAAATACAATAGAATTCAGCGTGAATCATATGCTTAAGTTGTTTACTATGAGGTTCAGTGGCGTTGCTAATAGAGGTGGCGCGCGCCGATCATGGCACCCTTTGTGATCGCGCCTCGGGTGAGTTGGTATTTTATACACATTTTATTTATAATTATTATTGGTTTGACAAGCACAGCGGTGGTGTCGTGGTAGAGATGACGAATTTCGACCCGTGCAAGTAGGCAAGTAGTAGTAGTAGTAGTAGGAGGCTCGAATCTCGAATTTTCTTTTAACTCTTTATTTTTTGTTTTAAAATATATTTTTTTTACATGTATAATATTTAGCAACTCAATTAAGATGGTAAATGCCCAAAAAGCCAATAAATTTATTGCTCAAGAATAGTGGTTTAACTCTAATTGCCACGCCCCCAGTGGGCGTAGACATATCATTTTTTGCCGTGACAGGGGTCTAAAGTAGCGT
This sequence comes from Drosophila fulvimacula, assembly GCA_035045555.1. Taxonomy (NCBI): domain Eukaryota; kingdom Metazoa; phylum Arthropoda; class Insecta; order Diptera; family Drosophilidae; genus Drosophila; species Drosophila fulvimacula. Next base: position 1,077,661 of record JAWNOX010000064.1, on the reverse strand, counting down.
AATTGGACGCTTACACTCAAAAAATTACAGGGTATTTTTGAATAGATCGATAGTGGAGGCCACCAGCAACCCACCAGTCCAATTTTGAAGCTTCTAGCTCTAAAAATGTAGGGGCGATAAACTCGTGTGGCTTTCCACGCCTCCTGTGGGCGTAGATATATCCGCCATAGCTTATTCAACTCGGGATTTCAACGTGAGTATATATTCCAAATCTCAACTCTCTAGGACTGCTACAAGTAGTATTTCTGACATACAGGAAAATTCGTTTTCCAATTTGCCACGCCCCTAGTGGGCGTATCGGGAAAAGCGTGACACTTTATCTGACGAGAGTATAGACGAGAGTAGAGAGTATAGAGTATATATTCAAAATTTCAAGTCTCTAGCTTCTATAGCATAGAAATAGTTTGCGTTCATACGGGCAGACGGACGGACAGCAAGACGGACTTTACACAAACCCAATATACTCATATCACTTTGTGAATGAGTATAAATATGAAATATATGCTCTACTTATGGTACAAATTATGAAATATACTTGAATGGTTATACTTATGTAATGTTAAAAAAAAAATCGTAAAATCGTTAAACGTATAAATAAGATAACATAAGATACAACAGAGAAGCCTCTACGTGGCCATATCTTCGCTCTAGCCTTCACTTCAATCTAGGAGGGGAAGAGTTACCCGCTAACCACTGACATAGACATACTCACTGAGTCTTTTCGTGTTAACGTTAATCGTTAACGAGTAAAGATTATTCTGTCGTTAGCTTCCCTAAAGACAAGACGTGTTTCAATTATATGTATCATTGGTTTTAAATCAATCTTATCAAATTTGCATTGATAACTTGTACGTATGTGTTGCTTGCAATATGTAAAATAATCTAGCCTGCTTGCAATATCGGCTATTCGAAGGGTTCAGGTTCGATCAGTCTCGACTAGAGGATCCTTAGTTTTTTTTTTGAAAGCTGTTATTTCTGGGTTTTCTTTATTTTATTGTTTAATAATTAAATTTTTTGAGTGGTCGACTAGCTCTTGTTCAGAGCAGACGTCTTCTAGGTGATCGCGCATATCAACAGTTCTTGCTCGTTATCTTTTTTCGTTCTCCGTTTTTCGCGAATGTACATATAACCGCGAGTGTACATATAACTGCACAACTATGCCCTCAGGGCATAGAGCACTGGGGGATAACCGGTTTGCTATGCTAATCGACTCATCCGAACATAAAAAACTTAAATCTTTCCACAAACCCACAGTCTCATTACCTGGTCTTCCAGTGTTAAAATTACCAAATCAAATCACTCATAGTTCTTAGCTCTGCTGATAAAACTAAACCATTGAGTGATTATTCATGCTTTGCTATACATCGTGCGGCGGATCTCATCAGCAAGGACCATTCCAAATAAAGTCAATTAAAAGACAGAAAACTACTGATCCTCACTAAAGACTCAATCACTGCCAACAAATTCCTGACCTTCTACGCATGTGCAAAATAAAGTCCCAACTACACGAAACCCTGAACTCAACCAAAGGCACCGTCTCCATGCTTATCTAATGTGTCTGAAGACGAAATCTTAAAAGAGCTCAATTCCCAAGGAGTCACTCCTATCTATAAATTTAGCAAAACAATTGACGGCATAACCAAACCATCTGGCGTCATCTTCTTTACCTTCAACCTTTTCCATTTACCGGAATCCAAGGATATCTTATGGCTCAAAGTTAAAGTCCGTCCCTCTACTCCAAACCCCCTGCGATGAAAAAATTGCCAACTATTCAGCCACACCAACAAGCGCTGCACCCAACAGTCCATGTGCAAAATCTGCAACTCCCACGAGGGCGATTGCCTACGTACGCAATGCGCAAACTGCGGTAGTGAACATCCTTCATCCAGCAACAGATACCCGAAATTCACCCAAAAAAAGGAAATCTTAAAAATTTTTGCTCAAACCAAATGCACCTACAAGGAGGCTAAGCTAAAATACACTTCACTCAGGAATTGGTAGGCGGGCCTTACTTGACATTTATTGTCGCCCTCGCTTTTGCCTTCCAATAGCAAAGCAAAACTGATGCGCTCGGCATATTCTTGTTTGGTTCGCTTTTTATAACTTCTCACACCTATTTCTTTTTTACTTTATTCTCCACAGAATTATTCCCAATTCCTTCAATATCTCTTTTTTAGCGAAGGAAGTAAACAACGGCTATAAATTATCAATTATTAACATTTATATCCCCCTGACAACAACATTTTTCCCCGCTCAGATGTCATCTGCAACACAGCTCCACCTTATTTTAATATAGGAGACTTTAATGCCTGGAGCCCTCAATGGATTCAATTATTTAAAATATTCTTAACCATGGTAACCCCACCTACTTCTTTACACACCGCTCATTTACCCATGTTGACCTCTCTATCTGCTCCCCCAATCTGCTACCGTATTATTTTTCGTATACACTCAACTCTCTTATGGCACCGACCACTTTCCGCGGAAAACATTAATCCACACCAGTCAATCTTCAAAGCAACACTTTATGAGCAAATTCCTTACTCACAAAGCCGATTGGGCTACTTTCCAGTCCTTTCCAAATGCCCACACAAAAAGTCGGATCTCGAGTTCAAATACAAACAAGGATATGGCCTATATCCACAAAATAATTAGAACTGCGGCACACTACACCATTCCCCAATCCAAAGCCACCTTTAGAAAAAAATACCCCACTTGGTGGAACAGCCAACTAGACTCCCTAAGGAACATCAAACAAAAGACCCAGTACTAATATAAGAATACCCAAAACACATCCAATCTAATTAACTTTAAAAAATCACAAGCACTTTTTCGCCTAGAGAGCAAAGACAGTAAAACTATCAGTTTCCAAAAACCCATAAACCCAAAAAGCCCTATTACAAAAGTATAAAAAGACAATAAACTTTATAAATATTTTAAATGGTCCTATATACGATCAACTAGCACTTGCTAATGAATTCTGTAATTTTTGGTCGAACCAATCACTCAATACAAACTTCCATGTCCAATTCATTGCCGAATAAAACACTTGGCTGCGCAAGCAATACACTGCACAAAAACAAAGCAAACTTGCCCAAATTATTGAAGGCAATATAACAGAGGTTGAATATAACTCTGTCGTGGCAAAGATCAAGGGCAAATCACCAGGACTCGACAAAATTACATATGACATAATCAAAAATCTTCCAAAGAGTATCTGTCTTCTGATTATTGAAGCTTTCAACAATTCCCTAAAACAAGCAATACTTCCACAATTCTGGAACCTCTCTGTCACCCTGCCCATCCCTAAACCAAATAAAAATCTCACGGAACTATTATATCGCAATTTCCCTGCCTATGCAAATTATTTGAAAAAATTATTTTAAGACCCATAATGTGGTTCGCCAATAGAAAACGTTATCTCAGTGAACACCAGTTTGGTTTCAAACAAAACAATACCACCCTAGACCCTTTACTACTCTTTGACCACTTCACCACCAAAGCTCTCCACCCGGAATCATGTCCTACTCTTAGTCTCGACTTTGTAAAAGCTTTCGACCGCATAGGCCTCCATAAAGTTTTAAAATAGCTAGCCAGAAAAAGTAGGGCCGAAAACATATCATATAGTAAAAGCCTTATTGATAAAAAAAAAAATAATTGTCCGTATTCAAGGGTCCCACTCCTTATCCCTCATATTAGCCACTGGCATCCCCCAGGGATTCCGGCAATCCGTCACACTTTTCAACCTAAAGGCAAGGTTGAAAATGAACGAAATTTCCTCAATAGTAAACCGCTTTAATCATGCGGAACACATCCTTTTTGCGGGTGATGTTCTCATCTACACAAACAAAAAAATATGAACTACCATCAATATCTCTAAGAACATTCTACAAACTATTAAGAACTGGTCCTCTGGAGCTAGTCTATCTTTTGAAAAATGTAAAATACTACATATCTGCAGGAACCACAACTGCAACACTTCAAAATTAACTGTAAATAATAACACAATAGAATACACATATAGCATAAAATTTCTTGGTTTAATTTTAGACAATATACTTTTAAGGACCACTGTAAATACTTAAGAACTAGCCTAGCTGCCAGACTAAACATAGTTAACTACATAACTACGCAAAAATCTTATACACATAGGACTACTATGATTAATGTAACTAAGGCCCTACTGGCCTGAAAAATAGACTACGCTCTGCCCATATGTGGGCAGACAGCAAAAACTAACCTTAAAATCATCACTCCTCCCTACCACGCGACAGCCAAACGCAGCATTGGTGCCTTTCCAACCTCTCCCACCATAGATATATATTTATATTATATTGACTTTATTTAAATTATATCAATTTTATTCTTATTATATATATATATATGAATGTATGTATATTTCAACAAACGCATACATACACACGCACATACATGCGTTCTGCTAACTGCGCATTTTACTCCGCGACTGAGCTGGGTCAATATGTGCGTGTTATGGAAAATTAAATGTTTAATAACTTTTTTTGTAGATCGACTTTCTTAATCAAACTTGCGCAGCGTAATTACATATATCATTCATATGTGTGTATGTGCAAAAGCACAAGTCTCTAGTATTTGAAATACGTGATTTAGAAATTTGGGCGAAGGGGCGTGACATCCAAAATTTAACAAAAATCAAAATTGTACAAAGGTCCCAATAAACTAAATACAAGGTTTGGAGTATCTAACTTTAAAGATGTAAAAGATATAATTTTAAAACTGAAAATCGAAAATCGAAAAACGGGAAGAGTTATCGAATTTTTAAAACACGCGTTCACACATACCGACAGATGGACAGACAGACAGACAAACGAACAAGGTCCACACGACTCGACTTGTCGTCCTGATCAAGAATATATATACTTTATGCGGTGTGCCACGCTTCCTTCTGCCTGTTACATACATTTGGGCTGCAACAAAAGCATTATACCCTGATTACCCATTTTTAATGGGTTCAGAGTATAAAAATAAAGAAATAAAAGAAAACCCTACATCGCTTTACGAACCTTTTACATGTACGAGTCAGAACTTTTAACTTATATCACAACGCCATCTTATATGCATTTCGTTACAATGCGTGTCCCATATGGTACTGCTTTTTTAACAACGAATGGTGCCAATGCTTGTCAAACCACTAACAAATAAATTTAAAAACCCGATATCGCCAATATTTGAACCAAGGATGTCCATGATCGGCGTGCGTCGCCTCTACTACCACCGCCACTTAATGTTGAAGAGAGACCAAGTAACAAAAATTGTATACTTAATTCTTTAAATTCTATTCTACTTCATATTTCCTAAAACAAACAAGTTCGCGATGCTGCCAAGCACATTTGTTAATGTGTTAAATAACTTCTGTGTTACTTAATGGATTTTAATGAAATTTTCATCAACTATAACAAAAATCAAAATTGTATTAAATACACATGACACTAAAGACAAAAGTTGGGGATAATTAGGGCTGGAATTTATTTGGGTTGTGGGGCGTGAATGAGTATTTCGTTGTCGGTAGAACCCGACTGCTACGTTTTAACTTGTTATACGCTGAATCCAGTGAAAATTTTAAAATATAATTTTTAATTTCATATAATTTTTAGTTCTTTTACATCTTTAAAGTTAGAGATTCCAAATTGTATTTGGTTTAATGCGACATTTATACAATTTTGATTAATGTTAAATTGTGGATGCCACGCCCCTTCACGTCAAATTTTTCAAACACGTATTCTAAATGCTAGAGACTTGAGCTTTTGCACACATATAAATTATATAGTTACGCTGTGCACGTTTGATTAAGAAAAAAAAGTTATTAACCATTTAAATTCCCATAACATGCGCAGATTGACCCAGTCGCTGAGTAAACTTCGAAGTTAGCAGAGCACTTACATATGTGTTCGTGCGTGTGTGTGTATGTTTGTATGCATTTCTTGCATTGCATTGTATTAATTTATTATTCTTATACATATTCTTTTTATTTTAATTGAACATTGTAAAGGCCTATGCAAGCTGTAAGTGGGGTTCAGGATATTTCCTAGTTGGGCAAAATGAATATATTGGGTCCGTCCGTCTGTACGTATGTACGCAAACCATTTCTTTGCTATTGAAGCCAGAGACTTGAAATTTGGAATACATACTCTTATATACTCTCGTCAGATAATGTGTAAAGACTTTCCCGATACGCCCACTAGGGACGTGGCAAATTGGATCTGAATATATATCAATTTTGCATCTTCTGTTATATTTTAAAAACTATTGATATTAGAAACTTGAGACTTGGTATATATACTTTTATTCACATCCCAAGTTCAATAAGCTACCGTTTGGGGCGTGACATATTCAAAAATACCCTGTAATTTTCGCATTTTTTGAGTGTAAGCGTCCAAAATTTACAGTTACGTTGCTATACACCCTTGTGATGGATAAAATCACTATTTTTAAACTATAAACACACAATTTATTGACTTTTTGGGCTTTTACCACCTTAATTGAGTTGCTAAATATTATAAATGATAAAAAAAATATATATTCTAGAACAAAAAAATTAAGAAATAAAATAAATGCCGATATAGAAAATCCGAGATTCGAACCTCCGCCCACTTGCACGAGTTTAAATTCGTCATCTTTACCACGACGCCACCACTTTGCTTGGTTTGAACCAATAATAATTATAAATAAAATGTGTATAAAAAACCGACTTAACCAAGTAACTTAAATAGGATATGGTTCACGCTAAATTCTATTTATTTGTTATTTCTTAGAACATAGGAAATTGTTCGCTGTGCAGCCAAGCACATTTATTAATTGCCTACTTAATGGATTTTAATGAAATTTTTCGCATATTAATTTTATTTTCAGCTGAATTATAAGAAATTGGTGTATAGCACAAATCAAAATTGTATTAAATACACATGACATTAAATTAGGTATTCAAGTCTCTAGCTCTTATAGATTCTAAGGTTGACGCGTTCACACATATGATCGGACGGGCAGATGGACATGCTTATATCGATTTGATTTGTCGCCCTGATCAAGCAAATTCTGCTTAATACATACATTTTAAAACAATCATTTCCTGGTTTCCATGTTTCGATTTAATCAGTCAAACATAGCAGACGTGTCCACGCTTATCTCGTGTAAATCGCAAAAAGAACAAAAAACACAAAACTTACAAAACCAAAATCACAGTGCGAAACATTTTACCGATAACTATCTAACGGGAAAAAACAACAACCCAACTCAAACTACAACAACCGCAGTATGCGGGAACCACCAGACCTGCATAGCAAACGGATCGTATGAAATAAAAACAAAAACAATGTCACAAGTCATGAAACTCATACAACTCATTGCATTAGACACTACAAATGTAGAAGTGTCTGAACATAATATACGAAACTATTCAAAAGGTGTCATATATTGTAACAATCTCCGCGAAGTACAAGAAGAAGTAATACTTTGGAGAACTCAAACAACACAAAGTTATCGAAGTTAAAAAATTACTAAAACGACAACAAGAAAAACTACAAGAAACCGGCTTAATAATTCTTTTCATTTTCGACCCCAAATGCCCCTCCTTTATTAAAAAAAAAGAAATCCAGGCCATTACGTACAATCGAAAAGACAACAATTAAAGAAGCTCCACAAATATACAATGAAAGACACAGACTTCCACAATCATCAGAGAGAGTTCTGAGTTTGTGAGAGTAAGACGTGTTTTTGTTTGCGCTCCGTACTTTTAATTATTTCTGTTATTTAATTTGTTGTAAATTTATACATTATTTGTGTATTGGTGATTATTGCATTTTTAGTTTTGATACTGCCGTGATTTTTGCTTCTAAACATTGTGTTTTTTATTTTATTTACAATAGTTTTGTGAGCGTCGGTGTATATCTAAATTGCAATTTTCGTTTTAGTATTTCTATTCTTTCGATGTTCTTATTTGCTTTCTGTTTTTTTACACGGGTTAGTGTGTGTGTTTACTGTCTCTCGCTCACGCTTAACTTAGTGTTTGTTTTCGTTTCTTAAGAAAATTTATTTCATTTGTAGTGTAGTTCTCTCCCGCTCTATTTTCTGTTTCTTCATCTAATATCTATTCTTTTGATCTTTGTATTAGCTGAGTGTTGTTGTTTGGGATTTTTGTTTCTCCCAATCACAGTTAATCCTTTCTTTGTCTTTTATCTTTTATTTTTTCTATCTTAATCTGTTTGTATTTTTGTTTTGATTATCTACCTTACTTGCCAATATGATTTGCTGTGAGAAATCATGTACAATTCGGCATATCACTGATTATGTACAAATACAATTCGTTGGGTGCTGGTTGTGCGAGAATCTAATGCACATTAAATGTGCTGGCATCTCGGGGCGTGACTGTGATAGAGTCATTTCTGCTCCCAAAAGTGGGTGTGGTGGATTACGCTGGTCTTGCCCGGATTGTTTGGAAAAACAATTAAGTTTTTCCAAGATGTATAATTCCGTGCGGGTTCAGTACTCAAATCTAAGTAAATTTTCAAAACAGCTTGAAGAAATATTGAATCAGTATAATTTTGATTCTCCGCTAAATATAGTGATTACTCCCATCACTGTTAGTTACCCTTTCCATTCAATTATCGTCTTCTACCTTATCAACCCCTTCTTCACCATGTCATGAATTATCAATTCCAATATCTGATGATTCTGTTGAAATATCTGTGTCTAGTGTCAGCACAGACACTCAAAAAGCCACTACTAAAAAAGGTAAAGTTTCTCCGAGTGTTGCTCAATCTAAAAACAACATTCATACACCGTCTCCTACACCGTCTCCTATATTACCCTATTTATCTGTTGTGTCTCCTCGAAAGCAAGTTTTCTTATCTAGGCTTTCATTAGATACGACATGTGAGGCTGTGTCTGCTTTCATTGAAAGTAAAATTTCATCTAAAGTTTTTATCTCGAAGTTTAATTTTGCGACTCCTCGTGAAATTGCTTCATTTAAAATCAATGTACCAATTGAATTTTTCGATACTATATGTGATCCAAACTTTTGGCAATCTCATGTTGTTGTACATGAATTCAAACCTAAGATTCGGAATAGAATTTCTCCAGTGTCTTTAAATCCCGTTTCGGTACAACCTTCATCTGAGGCTGTTTCAAACACGTAAGGAAGCTCTAGTCGAGACTGCTCGACTAAGAGATACCCTGAACCCTTCGAATAGCCGATATTCGGAACCTGCTATGATTATTTTACATATATGTTGCAAGCAACACATACACATACGCACGCTCACGAACGTATTATGAGCACGAGCTCTGCGAACTGAGCAGCGACTGCGCGTTTGCTGCAATATGCCTATGATATGCGAAATTAAATGTTTAATAACTTTTTTTGCAGATGGACTTTCTTAATGAAATTTTCACAGTGTGTTTATGGCATTCATATGTGTGTATTTGCCAAAGCACAAGTCTCTAGTATTTGAAGTATTTGCAAATTGTGGGCGAAGGGGGCATGGCATCCAAAATCCAAAAACTGCAAAATGTCCGCATTCACTACACCTATATGCACAGTAAATTTGAAGTCTCCAGCTTTAATGGGTCACTTAATTGAAAGTCAATTTATCGAAATTTATCAATAATTCGGGAACGGGATGAGTAATCGAAAAAATAAAACAAACTCGTATAGCGTATGGTATTTACGAGTATACGTGTCAATTTTCAGATCGCTAGCTTCTGTGGTTTACGAGATCAGCGCGTTCATACAGACGGACGGACGAACAAACGGACATGGCTTAATCGACTCAGCTCGTCGAGCTGATCAAGAATATATATACTTTATGGGGTCTGCAATTTCTCCTTCTGCCTGTTACATACATTTTCAAAAAAACATACCCTGATTTCCCATTTTCAATGGGTTCAGGGTATACAAACTAAGTTTCTTTCCATCTTTTCTGCAGCTATCTATTATTTATCAAAATGTTCGAAGCCTTAATTCCAAATTAAAAAATCTATTTCTGTATACCTGTAGTGTCCAATCTGAACTTATAGTACTCACTGAAGCATGGTTAAGCCAAAATGTTAATAATAGTGAGGTTTTTTCAAATAATTTCACTATTTATAGACTTGATCGCTTGGGATGGGAGGGGATGGTATTTTAATAGCTGTTAAATCCCATTTTCTCTCGAAATCTTTTACATTCTCATCAATTCACAATGTTGAGATTATTGAAGTTAAAATAACTCTTCAGTCTTGTTCCCTATACGTTACTTGTTCATATTTTCCTGCCTCTTCCGAATTACACGTTTATAGTCATCATATATCTTGTATTAAAGAAATGTCTGAATATGTTCAAGATAATGACTTATTTCTTGTGTTGGGTGATTTTATACCTAACACTTCTTAGGCCTCATTTCCCAATTCGAATTATCTTATTCCAACAATTGATCATTATTTTTTTGATGAATTGTTTAATCTTTCTATGTATCAGATGAACTCAATTTCCAATCATTTAAATCGTTCTCTTGATATTGTTTTTACTAATGATGACGCCAGCATTTTAAGATCATCCCCCTTTTGTATACCTGAGGATTTATTTATATTTTTTTTACATTAGAGGTTTTAATACCTATTTACTGTCCACCAATTCTTACGCCCTCGTCATCTAAAAAGCGGCGTTGTTTTAATAAATGTAATTTTGTTTTGCTTAATGATCTCATTAATGCAACAGATTGGCTCCTTTATATGAGGCAATTGGTGTAAACTTAGCAGTTTCAACATTCTACAATACTTTAAATGCTATTCTAGACAAGTGTGTTCCTATGTGTCTTCCCAAATCTCTTTCTAATAAACCTCGCTGGTTCACTTCGACTCTTTTAACTCTAAAAAATTTTAAATCTAAATGTTTTAAAAAGTTCAAAAAGTCGGGTTCGGTCGTTGATTGGTCTAAATACTCCTTAGCTAAGGCCAATTTCAATATTTTAAACTCTCGTTGTTATGAGAATTACCTTATACACTGTAAAAGGCAGTTTACTCATGATCCCGAAAGATTTGATTCATTTGTAAATTTGAAGCGTAAATCTTCCGGGTTTCCATCCTCGTTTTTCCTAGGTTGTGACAGTACTTGCAATGATCAAGATACCTCTGATCTATTTGCAAAGTTCCAATCCACTTATTTAACTGCCATTCCTGAAACCAATTCATTTCCAATCTTAAATTCTGAAATTAGAGGAAATATCATTATCGTTTCTAAAATTTCTCCTGTCTTTCTTTTATCCGCTATGCGTACGTTGAAATCGTCGTTCTCTCCGGGGCGGATGGTATTCCTAGTTGTGTGATTAAAGAATGCAGTGCTTCTTTGTGGTCACCTTTATTAAAACTGTTTAATTTGTCTCTTGATACCTCGGTATTTCCATCAATTTGAAAAAAATCATTTATTATTCCTCTGTATAAAAAAGAAGGAAGATCTGATATTTCAAATTACAGACGCATTGCCAAGCTTTCTGGTATTCCGAAGTTATTTGAAAAAATTATAACTTCTAATTTACAGCACTTTTGTAAATTCATTATTTCACCATCGCAGCATGGTTTTGTTCAGAATCAATCAACCTCTACGAACTTATTAGAATTTTCATCCCTAGTCAATGAAAGCTTTTTAAAGAAAAAGCAAACAGATGTTATATACACTGATTTCAGTAAGGCATTTGACTCTGTTCATTCTTGCTTCAAAAGCTTGACCAATTGGGATTCTCTCCTAAACTTCTGTTTTGGATTGCTTCCTATTTAAATGGTAGAACCCAAAGAGTTCTGTTGAGAACATCTACTTCGAAGGTCATATTTGTCTCTTCGGGTGTTCCTCAGGGTAGTAACTTGGGCCCCCTACTTTTCTCCCTATTTATAAATGACCTTCCCAGCTGTATTTCTTACTCTAGGATATTCATGTATGCAGATGATGTAAAACTCTGTCTCTCATACAAGAACTCAATAGATCATCTACGCCTACAGGATGATCTAATATCCTTTCAAAATTGGTGTAAAGCTAATCAGTTGCATCTAAATTGTTCTAAGTGTATGACAATGACTTTCTGTCGTACCACTCCATTTTTTGCTGATTACACAATCAACAATGTGTCCTTGCAACGTATTTCTACAATCAAAGATCTCGGTGTGCTCTTTGACTGTAAACTTAGATTCAATACCCATATTCTAACCATCGTTAATGAAGCCAAAAGTGTACTTGGTTTTATTAATCGATGGTCTAAAGAGTTTAATGATCCGTTTGTCACTAAACTTCTTTTTGTCTCGCTGGTACGCCCTATTTTAAAATATTGTTCTATTATATGGTCGCCACAGCAGAAATTGTATCAGGACCGTATTGAATCGGTTCAGAAGCAATTTCTTCTCTTTGCCTTGCGCAATCTAAACTGGGATGGTAACCTTCGTCTACCGTCTTATCATAGTAGGCTTCTTCTTTTGAATCTTCCATCGTTAATCAATCGTAGAATAGTCTTGGGTATTACTTTTCTACATAAGTTGATTAACGGTAGTATTGATTCGCCTTCTCTTCTATTTCAAGTCAACTTCCTAGTTCCTTCCCGTGCTTCTCGTCACTTTTGTCCTCGTTGCTTACCTATATGTAACCGTAACTATTCTTTGTACAGTGCGTTTCGTGTTCTATGTACTAAGTATAATACTTATTTTCATGTATTTAGTTCTGAACTCTCTCTTTCCTTAATAAAATCTTCTCTTTTAGCATATTTCAGAGAAATCACACACACACCACAGTTGTGAGAATGCACCTATGCAATTCTCCTTACTTGTGTAGTGATTTCTCTTATCGTATTTTACTCTTTAAGATTTTTATTTTTTCTTATATTTTTATAACCTTTTTTTAACTTCTTCTATCTTGCTTAGTTTCAATGATATCACTAACCATATCTGGCTGTGATTTGGGACATAGCTCGTCGGTCGGCAAATAAAATACCCCCATCGGGTTGGTGATATCATTGTTATATATTGTTAGTATTAGGCTTTTTCTTTTTCCTTATTCTTTTATAATTTTTAATTTTGTAATTTTATAATTTGACTCACGAATGTAGTCAATTTTCTTAATATAAAATAAAAAAATAAAATATCATAAGCCGCAACAACTAAATCACCAACCCATCAAAAACCAAGCGAAACAACCCCAAAAAAACTCGTAAAATACGAAGAAGACATCTACTTAAGCGCCTCAACGTCAAGAAAAACTCAAGCCACACAACCAAACATATCATCTCAATTAACCTCCCTAATAATCAACGATTCTAGACTTTGAATATTAAAAAAAAAAAAAACAATAATCCAACACTAGCAACTATTCTCAAACCTAAAAGCCCCAAAAAACCTACAATAAACAACAATAAGTCTATACATAATTCAACCAGTATAGATAACGAATCCGACAAGATAATTGAAGACTTCACAGAAGAACAACCTCTATCCCGGTACACTGTCGAGGGCCGGGACACTGGCGCCCAATGGGCATGAGAGCCACTGTATAGCGCTCATGCATATTGCTCGGCGTCTGCCCCGGCCACCGACATTGTGCCAAAATCAATGCGCCGGAGAACTCCATTGCCATCAAACAGCAAGAAAGCACTGCGACAAAAAAAAAAAAAAACAAAAAAAAACAACAACAATATACTGATCTCTCAAAAAAAACAAAACATACCAAAAACTTTATCCGTAAGTTATGATTAAGATAATACAATGGAACTGTCACGGCTACCTCAACAATTACGATCAGTTACAACTATTAATTAAAAAATTCTCCCCACATATATTGAGCCTTCAAGAAACTTATTTTAAAATTACCCCACCAATTCCTACCCCAATCAACTACACCATCTACACCAAGTACTCATCCACGATCGCTTCCGGAGGCGTGGCACTACTCATTCACAATAGTCTAGAACACAAAGTAATTCCACTTAATCAAGAATTTGACTCTATGGAAGTTGAAATCCTATCTAAAATCCCATTCAAAATAATGTCATGCTACATACCGCCCCACATCCCAGCTAGAACTTTTCCTTCAAAACACAAGTACGCCAAAAATAATAACTGGTGACTTCAACAGCTGTCACCAAATGTGGGGTTCAAATACTAATAACAAAAGAGGCGAAACGCTTGCCAAATTAATAACATCCAACAACCTTAACCTTCTCAATGATGGCACCCCAACACGCCTCTGCACACACAACACACTCATTCACCTAGACCTCACTCTATTCTCCCCCGAACTAAGGCTTGACAGCAGCTGGGAAGTGTTAGAAGACCTCCATGGTAGCGACCACGCGCCCATAATTATTAAACTATTCACATCAAACCCCATCAACAGACCCAATTACAGACCACGATTCAAAACCGACAGCGCAGGCTGGTCTCTATTCTCAAAGTACACTCAAAAACTAACTGAAACAGTACCGATCAGTAACAATATAAACAAAGAAACAGCCAACATTAAAAAAATCATACCCACCGCAGCTCACTTTGCAATCCCCCAATCATCCCTTCAAAAACACCTTCAAAAGGTTCCCTGGTGGAACAGTCAACTCCAATTGCTACGTAATAGCAAGGTACGATCGTGGAGAAATCGAAAACACAATATTAATACAGAAAACTTAATTAAATACAAACATGAAAACGCCATATTTAGATTGACGTTAAAAATAGGAAAAACAGCTAGCACAAACTCTTTTACAATCCGCAAACCTCGTCACAAAAAATATGGTGCAATGTAGGTATTAAGGGTAACGAGTCAGCCGACCTAGCTGCGAAAGATGCAACCGACCTCCCACTCATCCTAACCCCAAATCATAACTTTCAAGACATAAACAAATACTTGAAAAACTCCCTGAAAACACTTACAACAAACACAATACACAACACATCAAACTGGTACCAAACTCTTGACCCGGAGGAATACAAAGCCCCAAAATACACATCAAGATTCCACCAAATTAAAATCACAAGACTTAGACTTGGCCACACCAACATCACACACCAACATTAACTCGACCCAACCTTAAATTCTACATGTCCATTCTGCAATAATACAGAAATATCATTGCGCCATATCTTAAAAGAATGCCAAGCCCTACAAACAACTTATAATAAAGTATTCCAAAACGCAGATCTCATTCAACTCCTATCCCAACCAACACCAAAAAATGTAAATATTATACCCAAGTTCCTTACCCATACATATATTGTCAACAAAATATAATTACAACAAGAGAGTCGAAGGCCCTAGCAGCCCGTACTCTATAATTAAGTTAGCTTAGATAATTTTACATTATAAGTTAACTGTACATAAATAAATAAAATAAAACTTTCGGGTTTCCCAATTTTCAATGTGTTCAGGGTATAACAAGCTTTTAATTAATTTAATTTCCGATATGCCCCGATCCGATATGAAGAATAACTTCGTTGTTAAAATTTCTAATTGATTTCGCCGATGTGTCATGGATATATCGAGCTTGATCAATCATTAGAATGGAGCTATATGTATGTAACTATAGTATTTTAGAAAACTTCAAGAAAAAATGCAACTTACTTTTTAAGTACATCAATATGATCAAGTCCACAATAATTAATTTTCGACGAAAATATATAATTTTCTTACGTTTAAGAACAAAAGACAACAATTAATGTCTCACCATATAGCTCTTATCCGCACGTGTGCATATGTGGCAAACACACCTATTTATAAGCTCTTAACATGGTTGAATGTGTCTCATAGATGAGCAGTCTCTGCGGGTTATTCTTACTAGTTTTTTTTAAACTAACAATACACTATAAAAGGAAATATTTACGTTACAATTAAAAAAGAAGAATAATCAGTCTCCTCAAAAAATAGAGGATGTCAAAATATTGTGTATTTGCTAAGGAATCTATTTCTATGCTATTGAAGCTAGAGACTTGAAATTTGGAACATATACTCGTGTAGACTCTCGTCAGATAAAGTGTCAAGATAGGAAATTGGAATTGGGAAATGAATTTTTCTGTATGTCAGAAATACTACTTGTAGCAGTCCTAGAGAGTTGAGATTTGGAATGTACTTACTTATTCGCGTTGACATCCCAAGTTGAATAAGTTATGGCGCATATATCTACGCCCATTGGGGGCGTGACAAATCGGGTGAAACAGTATCGTCTACAGTTTTAGACCACGTAAGTAACTGTTACGATCCTATAAAGATCGACCAAAAAATTATATTTATTTTATTTATTTACACATAAAATTGACAAAACGTAAGTCAAATTACAGTAATAATAATATTATCAACGATATCCCTGTTTAATTTGCCAGGCCGGCAACCAATGCCACGAGTCACAGCCAAACATGGTAAGTGATATCGGTGAAACTATGAAAGATAGAAGAAATTAAAAATATTATGACTTCAAGCTTAAAAAAATGAATAAAAATAAAAGAATAGGAAAATCACTACACAAGTAGGGAGATAGTTCCGGTGCATTATCACTACTGGGATCTATGTGTGATTTCTCTGAAGTACGTTGAAAGAGACGATTTTATTGAAGGAAGAGAGAGTTCAGAACAAAATACATGAAAATAATTATTATAATTAGCACATAAAAAACGAAATGCACTGTGCAAGGAAAAATTAGAGGTACATATAGGTAAATATAGCGGACAGTAGTGACGGGAAACACGAGAATTTGATTTGCATTTAAAAACAAGGCGTATCAATATTACCGATAATCAAATTATGTAGGAAAGCAATACACAATTCTATTCTACGATTGATTAACGATGGAAGATTCAAAAGAAGAAGCCTACTATGATAAGACGGTAGACGAAGGTTACCATCCCAGTTTAGATTGCGCAAGGCAAAAAGAAGAAATTGCTTCTGAACCGATTCAATACGGTCCTGATACAATTTCTGCTGTGGCAACCATATAATAGAACAATATTCTAAAATAGGGCGTACCAGCGAGACAAAAAGACAAACGGATCATTAAACTCTTTAGACCAACGTTTATTAAAACCAAGTACACTTTTGGCTTCATTGATAATGGTTATGATATGGGCATTGAAACTAAGTTTACAGTCAAAGAGCACCCCAGATCTTTGATTGTAGAAATATGTTGCAAGGACACATTGTTGATTGTGTAATCAGTAAAAAATGGAGTGGTACGACAGAAAATCATTGTCATACATTTAGAGCAATTTAGCAACTGATTGGCTTTACACCAATATTGAAAGGAATTTAGAACATCCTGTATGCATAGATGATCTCTTGAATTATTGTATGAGAGACAGAGTTTAACGTCATCTGCATACATGAATATTTTTGAGTGAGAAATACAACTGGGAAGGTCATTTATAAAAGGAATGAGGAACATCCGAAAAGAAAATATGTCATTCGAAATAGATGTTTTCAACATAGCTCCTAGGGTTCTACCCTTTAAATATCCAAACAGAAACTTAAGGAAAAATCCCAATTGATATAAAATATAATTTTTATTCACCAGAACAGAGTCGAATACCTTACTGAAATCAGTGTCTGCATTTTATTTAAAAAGCTTTCATTGACAGATGAAAGTTCTAATAAGTTCGTAGAGGTTGATCGATTCTGAATAAAGCCATACTGAGGATTTGAAATAATTGATTTACAAAAGTGTTGAAAATTCGAAGTTATAATTTTTGCACATAACTTTGGAAAAGCAGAAAGCTTCGCAATACCTCTGTAAATTGAAATTTCAGATCTTCCTCCCTTTTTATACAGAGGAATATGATTCTTTCCAAATTGAGGGAAATACCCAGATATTAAACAGTTTTAATAAAGGTGACCACAAAGAAGCACTGCAATCATTAATCACACAACTAGGAATACCATCCGCCCCGGAGAGAACGATTATTTCAACGTAAGAATAGCGGATAAAATAGAAACAGGGGAAAATTTAGGAACAATAATGGCATTTCCATTCATTTTAGAATTTTAAGTTGCATATGAATTGGTTTCTGAGCAGCTGCGTAAGTGGATTTTAAGAAATTTGCAAATAAATGTGAGGTATCTTGATCATTAAAAATTTTGTTCAAGATTAACGCTTACAAATGAATAAAATCTTTTGGGATCACAAGCACACTGCCTTTTACAGCGTATGAGGTAATTCTCATAACAACTTGAATTTAAAATATTGAAATTGGCCTTAGCTAAGTAGTATTTAGACCAGTCAACGACTGAACCCGACTTTTACAACTTTTTAAAATATTTCGAGTTAAAATTTTTTAAGTTTAAAGAGTCGGAGTGTACCAGGGAGGTTAATTAGAAAATGATTTAGAAAAATACATAGGAACACAAATGTCTAGAAAAGAATTTAAAGGATTATAGAAACTGCTAAATTTACATCAACTGCCTCATATAAAGGAAACCAATCTGTTGCATTAATGAGATCATTAAGAAAACAAAATTACATTTATTAAAACAACGCCGCTTTTTAGATGAAGAGGGCGTAAAAATTGGTGGACAGTAAATAGGTATTAAAGTCTCTAGAGTTGCATGATGAATAAGTTTTTTAAATTCACTTTTATATACTCGAGTAGAATAACACTTACAAAGCTCCGGTGTTATCACTTGATATCTTTTGGGGGTACATGCGGTTCTGCGCGTAATGAGAAGACTTGAATAATTCCGTGGCGATGACCGACGTTCTTTATTTCCAAAAATCAACTGACTCCAAGTAACATAAATTCTTAAAATCGAAGCTACCCCTAAGCCCTGAACACGCTGGCATTGCATATAATGCGAGGGATCATATTTCGCTGGGCAGAAACACTGTTGCGCGTGGACGCTTCTGTCGCTGCTGTGCAATATCCGGTCGAGACGGCTGGTGTCGTAAACATTCATGCTGACAACTCATGATCGGCTTAAATATTTACGCAGCTTGAATATTTACGTTCTGCTGGTCAGTTGTGTTAACTCCTCCCCCACTTAGGTGAAAGACGTCCTCGGAGTTCTTGAAACTGTTAATTACTTTAAGATCACGTTGGCGTTTGTTCCTCTGATGTCTTTGGTAAAGTTTCATTAAGACTTAGCAGGAAAGTAGAAGGATGCCCACGGTTAGTCCGGATATACCGGATACCGAATGTTCCTTATGGTTAGCTTCTGTAGGTACGGCAAGCTTGGTATTTCCTGATGATCTGTTATATTTAGATGCGTAGATGCCGCTGGTGCCAGAGATTTCCTCACGTAGTTTTTGAGATTTCTATATGCGGAGACGTTTACCTTTAAAGATAAGGAGGAAAGTCCCTTTCACCATTTGCTAGTCGACCATAGCTGCTTCGTCGTTGAAGATGATCACGCCATCGTCGATGATGGTTAGAGGTTCGAGATGGCTGGGTTGAGTTGAACAATGTGCGGTGCCACCCGAGTGCAGTTATTGTGCGCACGTTGGGTAGGGTAATTTCTTGCAGAACGTTCTTGTGAGGGCTGTACTACAATTTCTTATTGATATTACGTGATTGCCAGCCATCAGCTATATTGTAGTCTTCGGCGAAATTTATTATAATGTCATTGTGTTGGGCAGGATATGCGGTTAATTTTTTACATACTATGTTAGGCTTAAGGTATCTTATAACAAAATGTAGAAAATTATTGTTTAACAAGACTTTAACTTGAGATACTTACATTATAAGTAGTATAGCTAGTTCATTAAGTATAGGATGTTCATTAATAATATTTTTTAAGTCAGAAGAATCCAATAAGGGGGGGGGCTTACAATTCCAACTTTTGAAAATGTTACTGATAGCATTAAGATTTCTAATTCTGAAATAATTATTTTGTTTCTTGAAAGCAGTATTTCGTATAAATGTTCCGTGTCTATTTGCTTTGTTTTTTTTTTTATCTTTTATTAAAAGGTTTGCTGTGTAGGCTAGCTTATTTATTTGTTCTTGCTTTTCTGAGTTTATAATTACTTGCCTATTTTCTGATTCAACAAGTTCTTTCTGTGTAAATTTAAGTTTCTACGACTATTAGAACGGTGAATAGCATATTAATACTCCTAGCATGTCTATGATGGATATTTACTGTGGCTATTAGTGTTTTTATATGTTGTATATCTGCGTCTAATGAGACAGTTATTATGTGTGATCGTGTAAAATTGTTTCTTAGTTCTTTCGTGTCTTTTACTATTTCTGAGTATTGAGTAAGATCAGTTGAATGTTTTAAATGGCTACATAACCGGCTGAGATCAATATGTAATCTGTGTTAGTATAATCGGTAAGTTTCGTCGTTATCGTTGTGTCAAAAAGAATTATAGCCCTCAAAGATAAAACAAGTAAGGAAGCTCTAGTCGAGACCTCTGAGAGATACCCTGAACCCATCGAATAAACGATATTCGAAGTATGCTATGATTATTTTACACACATATTGCAAGCAACACAAACACACACATACGCACCCACACGAACGTAATAAGAGTACGCGCTCTGCTAACTGAGTAGCGACTGCGCTCGGGCTGCAATATGCCTATGATATGGGAAATTAAATGTTTAATAACTTTTTTTCTAGATGGACTTTCTTAATCAAATTTTCAGTGTGATTACGGCACAAGTCTCTATAATTTGAAATACGGGTTCTGCACATTGGGGGCGTAGGGCAAATCCAAAAAAAATATCCGCATTCACTACACCTACCTGCACAAAAAATTGGAAGTCTCTAGTTTTAATGGTACACATCATTGAAAGTGAATTTATCGAAATTTATCGATGATTCGGAAACGGGATGAGTTAGCGAAAAAAAAAAACAACCAACAAACTCGTATTGCGTATGGTATTCACGAGCATACATGTCTAATTTCAGTTTTTGTGGTTTACAAGATCAGCGCGTGCATACAGACAGAAGGACTGACAGACGGACAGGGCTATATCGACTCAGCTCGTCGAGCTGATCAAGAACATATATACTTTATGGGGTCTGCGACGTCTCCTTTTGCCTGTTACATACATTTTCACAAAAACATGAAACCCTGATTTCCCATTTTCAATGGGTTCATGGTATAAAAAGGAGTTTAAGGTTTTGTGTTTATCTTAGATTGTCCTCATGGACCACCCACTCTTTTATTAAGACTGTTGTCCCAAAATCTGCGTCAATTTTGTTTTCGTTGTACAGAGGTATCAATTTATTTCCTAAACGTCTGTTTGCCTATACAAGAACTGTATATCCTACTTGGAATTGTCTATCATGTCGTGTTTCATTTACCCTATTCATTTGAAGTTGTTGTGCTTTTTGAAATGTATTTCTTATTTCTATTTCGAGTTCTGGGGAGGATGAGTGGATTATGTCGATTGGACATTTGTCTGTTACCGAATGAACTGTGTTGTTGTATTCGATAGTTCCTTGAAGTATCGTTTCAACAGTATCGGTAATTTTCCTTTGAGCTGTTAGGCATCTTGCGATGTCGCTGAGGGTGCTATGGAATCTCTCGACCTGTCCGTTCGAAGTACTATGAAGTGGTGGGGCGTTTGCGAATTGCATGTTATACTGGTTGTTTAATAGTGATTTTATTGTTTCCGACTTTATGCAGGGCTCATTATCGCAATAGATCGTCTTGATATGTCGATATAAATTTACAAGTTGTAAAATTGTCGATTGTATGTCAATTATTGTCCTTGAAGCAATGGGTTGATCGTCCATTTGTCCATGCATGTAAGGAACCATTTTTTATCGGTTGAATATACGTCAATGTGTAGCATTTCACCTATGGTATGGAGGTATGGGAGTTTCTCCAAGTATTTGTTTGTGGGTGACGGTTGTATTTAGATGTTTTACAAATTTTGCAATTTGAAACAATTTCGTTTGCTAGTTTTGACATTTTTGGAAAGAAATAGTCTTGTAAATTCTGTTTTACATTTTCTTGAGCTGCTATATGGGCTCGGTTGTGTTCTCTTACAATTATTTCCTTTTGTTCATTTTTGTCGATAATGTCATTTATCATATGTTTTGTATATCGAAATATTGCCGTTGGGAAAGTTTCTATTAGGTTATTTTGTATGAATGCAAGTACCGGTAACTCGCAATGGATTGCATTAACGACGTCTTTTTTGACTACTTCGTAAGCTCTTTCAATTAACGAGTCTCTGTCTGAGAAGTGAATTATATGTCTTTTTTTTACCGAATAAAATGACTGTACGGTCAGAAGCTACTCCATTTTCTTCTATTATAATTTGGTTTTGGAAACAGTTGTTTGGTTTGTCTGTTTCTATGGTGTACGCGAGCGATATTTCACTGTGTATTGTGGCTCTGTCCGACTGTGCACCGTCTTCCAAGGTATGAATATTATGCCGCGATAGCGCATCAGCAACGTAGTTTTCTTTCCCTGGCTTGTAATAGATGTTTTCATCATACTCATCTATAAAAGCTTTACAACGCATGATTTTTGCGTTTGGATTGCCGTCAGACACTGTAAACGTCAGGGGCTGATGGTCCGTAAAGATATTTAAATTCTTTACTCCGTACAAATAATTTCGGAGGCTCTTCAAGGCCCAGATTATAGCAAGTAGTTCTCTTTCGTTTGTTGCAAAGCTAAGTTCCCTATCTTTCAATGTCCTTGATATCATGGTGATTGGTTTTCCACCTTATGATAGGACTGCCCGTAGATCAAAGGACGAAGCATCTGTTGTTAAATTTATTTTTTTGTAGTCAGGGTAGAGCAACATTACATATTCGGATGCAAGAACCTCTTTTAGCTCCCCAAATGCCATGAGTTGACTCTTGTCGAATTTGACTGGTATATTCTTTGATTGTCCGGCGCTAATTTTGCCGTTTTCACGTTTTAAGATGTCGCTTATACGTTTTGCTAAAGATAAAACACCTGTTCATAACAGTTACTCACGTGCCAAATTTGGTCGTTCTAGCTCTAAAACTCTAGGAGATACAGTTTCAGCCGATTTTCCACGTCCCCAATGGGCGTAGATATATGCGCCATAGCTTATTCAACTTGGGAAGTCAACGCGAATAAGTAAGTACATTCCAAATCTGAACTCTCTAGGACTGCTACAAGTAGTATTTCTGACATACAGGAAAATTCATTTTCCAATTCCAATTTCCTATCTTGACACTTTATCTGACGAGAGTATACACGAGTATATGTTCCAAATTTCAAGTCTCTAGCTTCAATAGCATAGACATGGTTTGCGTTCATACGGACAGACGGACGGACAGCAAGACGGACATTGCACAAACCCAATATACTCATTTCACTTTATGAATGAGTATAAAAATTGACCTGGTCATATTTGTCGAATTCGTCTTCAATGTCTTCAGCCTCACTTTCTGCGCTAGTCCGATACTTGTGTCTGTCCTGTTCATATTCTGTATCTTCTGTTCCTAAATGGTTAACTCTTTGCTGTTTCAGTCCTGAGAGTCGAGCACTATTATTGTTTGGTCTATTGTTTGCCTGTCCCTTGTTATTCTAACTTTCATATTTTGTATTTTGTTGTCGGCCACTGAGTTTGTTTTGAGGGAGCCGCATTTTGTTATTGGGTAGTCTGTCATGATTAGACACGACTTCTTGCCCCAATGCTAGTGCAGAGGGAAGATCAGTTGGTCTAGCTGAGAATATGACATCATTTAAAGCTTTCTTGATACCTGAGATAAATACTCGTAGAGTGTCTGCTCTGTATTTCTCATTTAACCAGGAGGCAACGTTGGTGTCATAGGTCATGATTGTCTTATTTATGAGTAAAGTCAGTTTCTTCTCCACTTCGTCATAGTACTGCAGTAGTATCAGATTTTCTTGACGGAGTGTTGACAGCTCTTGTTCAATTAGGAATATCGGTCTGCGTACGTGAAATCTAACCGATTTATAATCGCCTTAAAATTGAGAGGAGTGTCAAAGGATGAGAGTACCATATTGGCGGCTTTCTTAATTTTGTTTCTTAGTATTCCTAAAGCCTGATAATGTTTCGAGCTATCATCGTATTTTTCATATACTTTGTATGCGGGATGCGCAGCTTTCCTCCATGATACATAATTTTCATTGTTTCCCTCAAAGTCCAAAAGGGATTTCATGATATCGAGAGTTTCATTGCAGATGATGCCTGCCCTGATCTCGGCCTCTCTAAATGTTTCTACCTCTGGAGTGCTAATACCTGTACAGAACCAATACGTTGTTCGATGTCACGTAATTTCTGATAAAAATTTTCTTTTTGGGTTCTTAAAGCACTTGTAACCGCGCCTTCTACAATTTCTTTTAATTGTTCGTTAGGAGATAGTGACATTTTTAAAATTTCACTTGTATTTATACATTGAAATTTTTACCAAATCTTGTATCTCACTATCACTCATAACATGCAAATAAGGACAAGGAATTTTGTGTTGTGTATTTTATTAATAATTAATATTGAAAGGTTGGAATTGTATTTGAATTGAATTTTAATAAACAATTTTATTGAGCACCCTACTCACATGTTCTTATATTATGTTAGTAGAGCTGCTGCTTTGATAACTGCTTCGTTGATGAACTTCTTTGTTTTGGTTGTGTAGTGAGCTGCTTCGATGTGCTGGTGTGTTGATGAAATGCTTCGTTGATGAATTTCTTTGTTTTTGTTATGTATTTTTTATTATTTTGTTCTTTTTTTTTCAGTTTAATGTTTTTACTCCACGCGGAAATATTTTGTTCACTGAATATTTGTATTATCGAAGTCTAATTTGGTTTTTAGAGTTCGTTTCGTTTGGGCAGTTATTTAAATTCACTTTTAGATAATCGAGTAGAATAACACGTACGAAGTACTGGTGTTATCACTTGATATCTTTTGGGGGCTACACGCGGTGTTGCGCTTAATGAGAAGACTTGAATAAGACGTTCCTTATTTCCAAAAATCAACTAACTCTAAGTAACATAAATTCTTATAATCGAAGCTAGCCCTAAGCCCTGAACACGCATATAATGCGAGGGATCATATTTCGCTGGGCAGCAACACTGTTGCGCGTGGACGCTTCTGTCGCTGCTGTGCAATATCCGGTCGAGACGGCTGGTGTCGTAAACATTCATGCTGACAAAGCATGCTGGTCAGTTGTGTATCCTCAGGCATACAAAAGGGGGATAATCTCAAAACATTAATGATGGCGTAATTATTAGTAAAAACAAGATCAAAAGAACGTTTCAAATAATTAGAAATTGAGTTCATCTGATACATAGAAATGTTAAACAATTCATCAAAAAAATATGTAAGGAAGCTCTAGTCAAGACTGCTCGACTAAGAGATACTCTGAACCCTTCGAATAGCCTATATTGGAAGCATGCTATGATTATTTTACGTATAAGTTAAATTTTTATAATTCAATTTGGTTGGTTTTAAAGTATTTTTATTAATGCAGCGCCATGTGCATCTGCCGAAGTTCCGCTTAAAAAGGAAGTTACAGAATTAACCTACGCTGCTTGAAGGTTAAGTTCCAAGCGTTTTTGTAATTAACATATGATTCCCAGGTATGCTAGGCGGCGGCAATCGCTGGAAACGCTGAGCTTGCTCCTCGTGCAAGCTTTGCGCTCCACCAGCATCACGCGAGGGGGAAGCGACAAAGCGCATTGTCAGTATTTTAGCAACCCTGTATAATTCGGCAAGCGCATGATGTTCGTTGTTAACTTATATATTGCAACACATACACACATACGCACGCACACGAACGTAATATGAGCATGCGCTCTGCTAACTGAGCAGCGACTGCGCTCGAGCTGCATGCCAATGATATACGAAATTAAATGTTTAATAACTTTTTTTGTAGATGGACTTTCTTAATTTACACAGTGTTATTATGGCATATGTGTGTATTTGCCAAAGCACAAGTCTCTAGTATTTCAAATACGGGTGGCGAAGAGGCGTGGCATCCAAAACCCAAAAACTACAAAATGTCCGCTTTCAGTATACTTATCTGCACTGTAAATTTGAAGTCTCTAGCTTTAATGGGTCACATAAATGAAAGTAAATTTATCGATAATTCGGAAACGGGATGAGTTATTGAAAAAAAAAAAAAACAACAAACAAACTCGTATTACGTATGGTATTCACGAGTATACATGTCAAGTTTCAGATTTCCAGCTTTTGTACGAGAGATCCTTGCGTTCATACAGACGGACGGAAGGACAGACGGACAGGGCTATATCGACTGAGCTCGTCGAGCTGATCAAGAATATATATACTTTATGCGGTCTGCCACGCCTCCTTCTGCCTGTTACATACATTTTCACAAAACCATTATACCCTGATTTCCCATTTTCAATAGGTTCAGGGTATAAAAATAAGTAACTTGCATAAAAAAAATTGTTTGCGGCATCTTAATCTTAGAGAATCGAATAGATTTCATCTATGTATATATTATATTGACTTTATTTTAATTATATCTTTGTTATACTTATTTTATATATACATACATACATATGTATGTATATTGCAAGCAACGCATACATACACACGCACACGCATACGCTCTGCTAACTGACCAGTTTACTCAGCGACTGCACTGGGCCAATATGTGCATGTTATCGGAAAAAAATGCTTAATAACTTTTTGTAGACCGACTTTCTTAAACTTGCGCAGCTTAATTATATCAGATCGAGTTGTTTTAAAAATTCGATAACTTTTCTCGTTTTTTTTATCGATTAAGAACGAAAATCGATTTTTGTTTTAAAATTAAATCTTTTACATCTTTAAAGTTAGAGACTTCAAATCTTGTATTTAGTTCAATGGGATGTTTATACAATTTTGATTTTTGTTAAATTTTGGTTGCCACGCCCCCTTCGCCCAAAACTTCTAAATTACCTATTTCAAATACTAGAGACTTGTGCTTTTGCACACATATAAATGATATAATTACGCTGCGCAAGTTTGAATAATAAAGTCGGTCTACAAAAAAAGTTATTAAGCATTTAGTTTCCTATTACATGCACATATTGTGTGCGTGTGTATGTATGCGTTGCTTGTAATATACATACATATGTATGTATGTATATATAAAATAAGTATAACATAGATATAAATTAAATATAGTCGATATAATACATAGATGAAATCTATTATGTTATTAAACAAAACGTTTACCAAACGTTTACGTACACACGCACGTGATAGCAGCAGCATAAGCATCTAGAAAATTCTAAGAATTCATAACAACAACAAAGATAAATTGGGGATGAATTTTCAGCAAAAGTTCAGCAGCTCAGTAGCTCAATAACTTTATTTAGGAATTCGCTATCTCACACTCTCTCAAATTATATAATTCTATGCAAACTGTGAAGTGCATTAAAAATCGCCGATAGGCGAGGTTTAGGGTGTTCCCTAGTCGGGCACCTGCGACTAGTGTTTCCATACTTGTTTCCTCTTACAGTAATTAACATATGTATATGTACATACATATTTAAATACTATTGTTCAATAAAATAAAGTTATTACTGAAAAAATAAGATTGTATTATATTTGTGTTATTATCTTGTTATGTATGTACAATACAGTATTTTCATTAATTGCTTGTAAAACAAAAAAACGCACACAAGTTTTTTATGTTTTCCTTTCTTTTCTTATTATTTTTGTTACTTATTTTTATATACGAATATATAAAGGAACAATACTGTAAAAAAAAAATTATGAAAAGAAGAGCCTTTCCCACTACAATATGCTGTTAAAGTTGAACTTGTGTGCGTTTTTACAGAAACATTGGCGCTGTAATTGTTATTTTCAATATTATTACAATAAGAAAATATAAAAAACTAAGATAACTCATAACTTCAATTTCACAGCTTGGTTGAGCCAAACTGTTTTAAGAACAGTTACTATCGCGTAAAATGTAAATAAACAGTACTTTTTGAGTTTTTGGTTGCATTAGCAATGTAAAGTTAAACGATTTTTACCACTTAGTGTGTGATTTTGTCCAAGAAACACATCTGACTAACCAGTATTGGATCTGATATCTTCGGCGTTTCCTTTATTTGGCGCAAAATGTTTCGCTCAACCGTGTCGTTGAAAATTTTATTTGGAGCAGTTCTACCCTTATTTACAACTCTATTTTCAAAAACAAATCGGTTTATTATGTTTTTTATATTTAATTGGTAGCACCAATTCTCGCCGCATTATTGTTGTGCACTTTCCCTTTTTTACAAACACGTGTTTCTTGAACAAAATCCCACACTACATGATACAAATCCTTCAACTTTACATTGCTAATGCAAAAATCAAACCAAAAATTCAAAAAGTACCGTTTAAATCCATTTTACGCGATAGTAACTGTTCTCAAAACAGTTTGGCTCAAACAAGCTGTGACATTGAAATTATGAGTTATTTTAGTTTTTGCTATTTTCTTATTGTTTCTTTTTTAAATATGAATAAAAATGTTTTGGTTTTCATTAATTAAATATTCAAACAACAATTCTACGTTTAAATTTTTCAAATATTTGTATTGGTATAAAAGTTATGAGCAGATGAAAATTTTATTTGAGGGTGTGTCAAATAAGCTGTGAGCCACTGTATATGCACAGAAAATATATAGCGTAGTATTCTTTATCAAGCTGATTGGCAAATAACGAAACATTAACCTTTTTTTTGTTCAACGTAGCTTTGAGTATAAATTTGATTTTCATATCCGTCGATTACTATGTTTAATATCAACCAAAGTAAGAAATTTGTTATACTCGACTGTGATGGTGGCAGCGATGATGCTTGGGCACTACTTCTACTCTTACGCGCCGAGCAGTGCGGTCTTCTACAACTATTGGCGATAACTACAACCGGTTGTGGTAATACAACGTGCGAAAACGCCGCACGCAACATGAGACGTATACTCATAGCTTGCTCTAGAAATGATGTGAGTACAAACAGGTAAGAGTGTTCTAGTAGGGGAGGCCCGAAAGATGTTTCATCTTTGTACATATGTATATACATTTATTTTAGTGTGTATACATACATATAAATATACATACATACATACATATAAAGTGTAAACAAAGATGTAAAAACACTCAAAATCTCTTAATACACATTAAGAGCTTACAGTCTGCAAATTATGCTTATAAACAACTTGATTTTATTTTACTGAACGAGACTCAGTTACAGAAATTTAAAGTATAAATAATCTACAAAATGCCCTAGATATTCTAGTTTTGCTTTCATAGAGCGACATATGTACATATGTACATATGATTAGCTTCCATTGAATGTTATATTTAATAACTGCGAATTATAAAATGTAAAATCCACTACACAGCACAAGACATTCTAGAACAATGTTAGTTTCTACAATATCTTTATCTCCGTGTTATACATATATGTATGTATGTACATACAATGTACATACATACATATGATATGGATGGTTTTCAGTTTAAAGGTATTTTCCGTTTGCTGCTTTCATTGTGTAGGTACCAATATATATGGGTGCACTTGAACCTCTTGCTGGTTACGTTGATGCTGATAGGAAGTTATTCCATGGACGCGATGGATTCGGTGATTGCTTAAATGATGAAAATTGTTCAAATGTGTCTACCTATGTGCAACCGCAGCATGCAGTTATAGCCATACGCGAGCTTAGCAAGCAACGACCACAGCAAATCACCATCATTGCGGTGGGACCACTAACTAATTTGGCACTTGGTTACACCATGTATGGTGAACAGTTTGGACAGTGCTTTAAAGATGTTTACATTATGGGCGGAAATTATCAAGGAGTCGGAAACTCATCACGTTCCGCGGAGTTTAATTTCCATTCAGATCCCGAGGCTGCACATGCTGTGTTATTAAAAACTCGATGTCCAATCACTATACTTCCATGGGAACCATGCACCAAAGAGCGTTTCAACATACCTATTGTAGGCAAAGAATTAACAATTCGTTTTACATATATTTTTGCACATCGTATTATGAATAATGAATTATCTTTCAGAACTGGCGACTGTGTGAGTTTGGTAAATGTGCAGCAGCGTGCAAACACCATGCAATCTATATACTTAATCGAGTAGAAAACTCACAGTATGAGATTGATAATTGGAATCCCTGTGATGCCTTATTAGTAGGTGCATGGCTTTTTGATAAACAGTTTATTAAGAAGTCAAGTACTTGGCACGCTACCGTAGATCTTACAGGTACACACACTCGAGGGCAGATGGTTCTAGACCATTTAAGGGATTGTAAAAAGTTTCCGGAGAATGTTCGCGTCATCGAACTCGTCGACGAGGAATTTTTTAAACATATTGTGGAGTGGGTGGCTGGACTGCGTGATACTTTAGAAGCATAAATAATGATTCTATCCCTTTTTAATATCTCTAATTTTATGTTTTACAAAATGTAAATCGTAATCCTTGATTTATTATCCTATTGTTTTCTATATATGTCTAACTATATATAAAATTGTTGCCAATAAACTATTTCGCTTACTCATATGAAAATTTATAAATAACGTTTATTACTTACTCATCGTAAAAGGACGAAACTTGGAATGACAGTTAAAACATTAGATTACAGTATGTGTTTTATTCTTAAAACAGTATGGGCCACAAATACAATGTTTGTGTCAAGGCTGTATTCTCTCATTATACTCTGACACCATTAAAAATGGGAAATCAGAGTATACAGGGTAAACCCAAGAAAAATGGGAAATCAGGGTATAATGGTTTTGTTGAAATGTATGTAACAAGCAGAAGGAGGCGGGGGCAGAACTCATAAAGTGTATATATTCTTGATCAGGACGACAAGTCCGTATGTTTGAACGCGCCGATCTCAGAACATATAATAACTTGAAACTTAAGTTCCTGTAAATCACGCGCAGGTCGAGTTTGTTTTAAAAATTCGATAACTCTTCTCTATCGATACAAGAACGAAAATCGATTTTCAGTTTTAAAATTAAATCTTTTACATCTTTAAAGTTAGAGAACAAATCTTGAATTAAGTTCAATGGGACCTTTATACAATGTTGATTTTTGTTAAATTTTGGATGCCACGCCTCCTTCGCCCATATTTTCAAAACACTTATTTCAAATACTAGAGACTTGTGCTTTGGCAAATTCACACATATGAATGATATAATTACGCTCCGCAAGTTTGATTAAGAAAGTCGGTATACAAAAAAAGTTATTAAGCATTTAGTTTCCCATAACATGCACATATTGGCGCAGCGCAGTCGCTGAGTAAACTGGGCAGTTAGCAGAGCGTATGCGTGTGCGTGTGTATGTATGCGTTGCTTGCAATATACATACATACAGAGCTGCGCATAGTGCTTGCTGGACGGCCGTAAAGCATTGCTTCGCAAGCGCTTTGGGCAACCTTAAACTTCAACATCTTGCCGTCTGCTTCGCTCGATTCTGCGCAGCTCCACCATGACTGTGGCAGCGAACGAGCTTATTAGCTTCCATGTTGCCTTAGTTTCAAGCATCGTCTCGACCAGGTTTTCCGCTCTGATTGAGCGATGCACAGCTGCTTCTAGTCTTCGTTTGGCGGCTTCGGTCGGACCTCCAGCATACCACAAGCAGTCGTCAGTATCCTCATGGCCAAACCTCTTCAGATAACTCCGGAAGCATCCATGTCCAGACAGAATCTACGAAAGATAGAAATTAACTTCGCCATTCTTATGATTGACCCAGGGTTCAAGCTCCGGTATGAGCACATGTGTCCACCGTCCTTTCGTCGAAGTATTCCAACTTCTCTGCCCTGATTATGTTGTGCCAGGATCTTGCATTATACTCCGCCATTGGCCATTGCTCCTGACCAGATTGGCGCTGCGTAAAGAATGACGGACCTCATGACGCTCATCAGAAGAAGGCGTCATTGTTGTTTTGGTCCCCGCGTGTTCAGCATGATGCGAGAAGAGCTCTACAGGAGTCGGCTGCTTTTTTCTGCACATACTCCAAATGCTCGCGGAAAGTCAATCTGGTGTCTATCACGACTCCAAGATACTTTATTGCCCTCTTTGATGCAATGGTGATGTTGCCAATCGTCACATTGGCCGCCTCCACTTTCTTGCGACTGCTGACAAGAACGACCTCCGTTTTGTGTGCAGCTAGGTCGAATCCAGTTCCTGTCAGCCAGTCACGAATGCGGCTGATACTTGCACTGCACATATCCTCTGTATCC
Source organism: Drosophila fulvimacula (assembly GCA_035045555.1). Taxonomy (NCBI): domain Eukaryota; kingdom Metazoa; phylum Arthropoda; class Insecta; order Diptera; family Drosophilidae; genus Drosophila; species Drosophila fulvimacula. The sequence goes on along the minus strand of JAWNOX010000064.1, from coordinate 1,045,546 downwards.
TTGAGCTCCTTTCCTATGGCTACGATGGCTACATCGTCAGCAAAGCCGATGGAGTGCGCACCTGCTGGAAGTTCCAGGCGCAGTACACCGTCGTACATAGTATTCCATAGGAGAGGCCCCAGAACCGATCCTTGGGGACTCCGGCTGACACTTTATTATCTCTTTAAGATATTTAGGGATATTATATTGTGTCAGTGCATCAAGTATTATATCCCAGCTAGCTGTATTGAATGCATTTTTTACATCCAGGGTCGCTATGATGCAGTACTGCTTTGATCCGTGCTTCCATCTGGTGCCATGGATGGCGGAGGTTGCAAGGCCAATAACTTTGCTCAATGCATCCGTTGTTGACATAGGCTTCCGGAAGCCCAATTGGTTTGGGGACAGGCCGTCGGCACTTGCAGCCTCCAATTTGAAGCAGATCAGCTTCGCAAACACCTTCCCCATGGTGTCCAAGAGGCAGATTGCCCTGTAGGAAGATGCATTCTCTGGTGGTTTGCCAGCCTTTGGTAGCAGTACCAAGTTCTGGATCTTCCAGATTGCAGGAAACGTTTCCTGAGTTAGACATGTATTGTATAACTCCGAAAATGTTCCTGGATGCAAGGCAAGCGCTAGCTTTAACGCGCGATTTGGGATGCCATCCGGTCCTTGAGCAGAGTTGGCTCTTAGATTTCTGGCAATAGCCACGATTTCATCATCGGTTACTAAAACGGTGGGGTCGATGATCGATGCTTGACCTGGTGGTGTATGGTCAGGTTCATGTATGAAGCTCAGTTGATCTGGGAAGAGCGTTTCCACGATTATTTTGAGGTCCAAACGATACGTGGGCTGCACCTGCTTGCCGGCGTATAGTCTTTTAACCACCGTTTTATATGCCCTGCCCCAGGGGTCGAATTCGACGGAGTCACACAGGTTTAGGAACTAATTTCGTTTACTTGCCCGTATGGCCATCTTCAGCTGCCGTCTTGCCTCTTGGTAAGCCAGCTGCTTTTCCAAATACGTAGGCCTTCCTCTGGCTCGTTGATAGTTTTTTTCTCGCGTGGATGCATTCACTTCGAATGTCTCGTGTACTGCTTGCGCCGCTGCATGCTAGTGTTGCAAGCATTTTGTACTTGAGATACCATCTGACAAGCTCTGATCTCAGCATCCCCAGAGGTACTCAGCAGCTGTATGCCCTCCAAAAAGATTACCGGGTCGAACGTATCCAGCCGGTAGACTTCCTTCCAAAGGAATTGCGAACTTCCAGATGACGCGTCGATTGCGAACAAAAGAGCAGAGTGGTTGCTGCCCGTATAACTGTCGCAGAAGCTCCACTTTTGCATCTCGAAAAAGGGATGAGGCGACAAAATTGAGGTCAATTGTGGACCCATATCCTGCCCTGCTAAAAGTGAGTTGAGCAGAGACACATCCACCGTCGCAAAGATCTCGAGGAGATAGCGACGTCCGGCATTTGTTGACTGATTGCACCATTGCAGAGCCCAAGCGTTGAAGTCGCCGGCTATAATGGCCTTCCGGCCCCCTGCATCATCCACAAAATCTTCGAGCGCCGAAGTGAATTCGTTAAGTTGCATACTGGGGCCCAGGTAGCAGCTGTAAATCCACAGGCAGACATATCGAGCGCGTACGAACCCATTAAATGACTTTACATTTGAGAGTAGATTCACTGAGTTGCCGCATATCCACAGTGCTGCTTTGCCGCTGATGTCCGCGGCCCACGTCCTGGGGCACATGGACATCCAGTGATGTGGCTCGCTTAAAATAGCTACATCGATGTGCTTCTTCTCCCTCGTTGTCTGCTCCAACAAATTCTGAGCAGCTATACAGTGGTTCAGGTTAAGCTGTAGGAACATTTCATCTTCCTGACAGCTTCACGATATGATGGGCACTTAAAGCTCCCTGCCGCGTGGTCAGACTCCTTTTCGCCTTTCCGGACGCATAGACTGCATCTTGGCTATTCCGCACCCGAAGCAAGCGCCTTTCATGTCGCAATCGCTTGTGCATTTAACCGCAATATGCCTATAGTCCAGGCATTTAAAGCATCGTTTTGGCTGGTCGACTGTGCGGATTCGGCATACCACCCATCCAACTCTGATTCTTGCAAGTTCGATCAGAGCTCTGGTCTTACCAGCTGGTAGGATAGCAGTGGTTCTTTGCTGTCCACCAAAAGGGGGGCGTAGCGACTTGATGGAATCGGCGGGTAACGAGCTATCTTTCAGCGCCTCCTTAATTGCGTCCAATATTTTCTCTTTGGTCGCCAGTTCGTCGAGGATCTCGATTTGCGCGGATTCAGTCAGCGTTTTAACCACCGCGCGTTCGCCCAGGGCCTTGCCAACAGCTTCCTGGAGCACCTCCGCACTATGCTCTAGCTTCCTGCACAACTGGAGTAGCAAATCCCCTTTTGCTGTTTTCCGGATGCCCTGCACATCCCCACTAAGGTGTTTTAAGTTCGGGTCACTCCGAACCACACGTAACATATCAGCGTAACTGCAACCCTCTGCGCCAGAAATTTGGATTGCGTCCGCCCTTGGCCGCTTATACAATGGCTTACACGCTTGGACCACTGTCCAGTTGCCTGAGCTTCCCTTCCTGAGTGGGATTCGCAGAAACAGCGCAATCGAAAAACACTCAAAAAAAAAAAAAACAAAATGAAATACTCTACTGACGCTAACACCTCCACTACGGGTCCCCTCTCCAGGGCTATTGGCATCAACCTCGACTGAGCTACTCCGCGTTTTTGCCGTGCAGTAAGTCAGTTTTTTTGAACGCCGTACGGTTTGCTGGGTACGTCGCGCCCACAGCTTACACGTTTATTAATTGGTATATTTTCAGGTTTCAATTTTCGAGGAACACTTTCGTAAGCGACCGCACTCCACGAAAACAAATCTCTCTCTCTCTCTCTCTCTATGTGTGTGTGTTTGTGAAGGTGTGTATTTGTTTGTTACTTTAAATAAATATTTACAAAGCAATTGACCGTGTATATATGTGTGTGTGCTTAAGCCACTTCTTAAAAAAAAAAATAGTTAATATGCAAAAAAAAGAGGCATAAAATATATAAAGCTAAATAAGAAAATGAGAAGCGTATAATAGGGTGGGCTGGTTGTTGTTGCTGTAAAGACTTGTTCTTGTTTCGTCTATTTCTTCCAACTGACAAAAGAATAACCCAATTGGCAGCATTTCCTTCTACAGTACGCTAGATGGCGTTGCAACGGCTATTTTGCTCTTGGATTTGTTTGCGTTGTTACTGTTGTTGCTGCTGCTGCTGTGTCCATAAGGCTCCAAATTTGTGCCCATCGGGTGAGTTTATGAAATTGATATATTGATGCAGCTTCAAGGCGGCTATCAGCGAGCTCAGATAGTCGTTGATGTTGCCCTGCTGGACCTGTTTGATTTGTCTGGAGACATTTATATAGACGCGACGCGAGATCTTATTGGATAGGTGACCGACTGTCCATACTGCCTGCCCTCGCTGGCGGGAACTGGCATGTCATTCTCAGCACTTTTTCCATTTCACACGACAGCATTTTGTTTATCATTATCCTCCTCCAGGTCCGAATTGCATTTGGGGAAATAGTATTCCAGAAGACGCTCAGCGAGAGCCGTAGTCGTGTCGACCCCATTGACAGCGAAGCTGCCGTATTGGATGGCCAGAACCTCGTTGGCCTTCTGCCAGGCCAAATCCTTGAGGGAAGCGGCTTTCTGTTGGCCCGCCGCCTTGAATGTGACAACGTGTTCCAAGTGGGGCTTCACGACATCGATGACCTTGTTCTTGGCCTGGGCATAGATCTCCTGTGGTGTGTCCTTAATGATCGGTGCCTTCACCTAAAACGTCTCGATGCCCTTGTCCAGTGCCTGGTCCACATAGGCGATGGGGCGATCCAAACGATTGACAATGGGCGCAGCTGTGGTGACAGCGCGAGCAACGCAATCCTCAGCCGCATTCAAGACCCAATTGAAGACGCGATTTTTGCCCTTCACTTCGCCATAGATATCTTGGGATTTATCCCAAGCACCATTCACTTCTTTCTTAATTTTCACATTTTTTATACCCTGAACCCATTAAAAATGGGTAATCAGGGTATAATGGTTTTGTTGCAGCCCAAATGTATGTAACAGGCAGAAGGAGGCGTGGCAGACCCCATAAAGTATATATATTCTTGATCAGGACGACAAGCCGAGTCGATTGAGCCCTGTCCGTCTGTCTGTCTGTCCGTCAGTCCATATGTTTGAACGCGTGGATCTCAGAACCTATAATAGCTAGAGACTTGAACTTTTTTTTTATAGATTCGTGTATATTTATTTATTTATTTATTTATTTATATAAAGAAATTGACAACATTCGTGAGTAAATTTTAAAATTACAAAATTAAAATAATAAACAGAACAGGAAAAAGAAAAAGCATAATACAAACAATATATAGCAATGATATCACCAACCCGATGGGGGTGTTTTATCTGCCGGACCGACGAGCTATGCCCCAAATCACAGCCAGATATGGTTAGTGATATCATTGAAACTAAGCAAGATAGAAGAAGTTAATAAAAAGGTTATAAAAATATAAGAAAAAATAAAAATCTTAAAAAGTAAAATACGATAAGAGAAATCACTACACAAGTAAGGAGAATTGCATAGGTGCATTCTCACAACTGTGGTGTGTGTGTGATTTCTCTGAAATATGCTGAAAGAGAAGATTTTATTAAGGAAAGAGAGAGTTCAGAACTAAATACATGAAAATAAGTATTGTACTTAGGACATAGAACACGAAACGCACTGTACAAGGAATAGTTACAGTTACATATAGGTAAATAAAGAAGACAGAAGTGACGAGAAGCACGGGAAGGAACTAGGAAGTTGACTTGAAATAGAAGAGAAGGCGAATCAATACTACCGTTAATCAACTTATGTAAAAAGTAATACCCAAGAATATTCTACGATTGATTAACGATGGAAGATTCAAAAGAAGAAGCCTACTATGATAAGACGGTAGACGAAGGTTACCACCCCAGTTTAGATTGCGCAAGGCAAAAAGAAGAAATTGCTTCTGAACCGATTCAATACGGTCCTGATACAATTTCTGCTGTGGCGACCATATAATAGAACAATATTCTAAAATAGGGCGTACCAGCGAGACAAAAGAAGTGACAAACGGATCATTAAACTCTTTATGGCAACGTTTAATAAAACCAAGTACACTTTTGGCTTCATTAACGATGGTTAGAATATGGGTATTGAAACTAAGCTTACAGTCAAAGAGCACACCGAGATCTTTGATTGTAGAAATACGTTGCAAAGACACATTGTTGATTGTGTAATCAGCAAAAAATGGAGTGGTACGACAGAAAGTCATTGTCATACACTTAGAACAATTTAGATGCAACTGATTAGCTTTACACCAATTTTGAAAGGATATTAGATCACCCTGTAGGCGTAGATGATCTCTTGAGTTCTTGTATGAGAGACAGAGTTTTACATCATCTGCATACATGAATATCCTAGAGTAAGAAATACAGCTGGGAAGGTCATTTATAAATAGGGAGAAAAGTAGAGGACCCAAGTGACTACCCTGAGGAACACCCGAAGAGACAAATATGACCTTCGAAATAGAAGTTCTTAACAGAACTCTTTGGGTTCTACCATTTAAATAGGAAGCAATCCAAAATAGAAGTTTAGGAGAAAATCCCAATTGGTCAAGCTTTTGAACAGAGCCAAATGCCTTACTGAAATCAGTGTATATAACATCTGTTTGCATTTTCTTTAAAAAGCTTTCATTGACTAGGGATGAAAATTCTAATAAGTTCGTAGAGGTTGATCGATTCTGAACAAAACCATGCTGCGATGGTGAAATAATGGAATGGAAATAATGGAATGAAATAAGTGCTGTAAATTAGAAGTTATAATTTTTTCAAATAACTTCGGAATAGCAGAAAGCTTGGCAATGCCTCTGTAATTTGAAATATCAGATCTTCCTCCTTTTTTATACAGAGGAATAATAAAAGATTCTTTTCAAATTGATGGAAATACCGAGGTATCAAGAGACAAATTAAACTGTTTTAATAAAGGTGACCACAAAGAAGCACTGCATTCTTTAATCACACAACTAGGAATACCATCCGCCCCGGAGAGAACGACGATTTCAACGTACGCATAGCGGATAAAAGAGAGACAGGAGAAATATTAGAAACCATAATAGCATTTTCTTTAATTTCAGAATTTAAAATTGGTAAAGAGATGGTTTCTGAAATGGCAGTTGAATAAGTGGATTGGAAGAACTTTGCAAATAGATCTGAGGTATCTTGATCATTGCAAGTACTGTCACAACCTAGGAAAAACGAGGATGGAAACCAATAAGATTTACGCTTCAAATTTACAAATGAATAAAATCTTTCCGGATCACGAGCAAACTGCCTTTTACAGCGTATAAGGTAATTCTCATAACAACGAGAGTTTAAAATATTGAAATTGGGCTTAGCTAAGAAGTATTTAGACCAGTCAACGACCGAACCCGACTTTTTGAACTTTTTAAAACATTTAGATTTAAAATTTTTTAGAGTTGAAAGAGTCGAAGTGAACCAGGGAGGTTTATTAGAAAGAGATTTGGGAAGACACATAGGAACACACTTGTCTAGAATAGCATTTAAAGTATTGTAGAATGTTGAAATTGCTAAGTTTACATCTACTGCCTCAAATAAAAGGAGCCCAATCTGTTGCATTAATGAGATCATTAAACAAAACAAAATTACTTTTATTAAAACAACGCCGCTTTTAAGATGACGAGGGCGTAAGAATTGGTGGACAGTAAATAGGTATTAAAACTTCTAATGTTGGATGATATAAATCCTCAGGTATACAAAAGGGGGATGATCTTAAAAAATTAATGCTGGCGTCATCATTAGTAAAAACAAGATCAAGAGAAAGATTTAAATGATTAGAAATTGAGTTCATCTGATACATAGAAAGATTAAACAAATTATCAAAAAAATAATGATCAATTGTTGGAATAAGATAATTCGAATTAGGAAATGAGGCCCAAGAAGTGTTAGGTATATTAAAATCAGCCAACACAAGAAATAAGTCATTATCTTGAACATATTCATACATTTCTTTAATACAAGATATATGATGACTATAAACTTGTAAATCGGAAGAGGGAGGGATATATGAACAAGTAACGTATAGGGAACAAGACTGAAAAGTTATTTTAACTCCAATAATCTCAACATTGTGAATTGATGAGAATGTAAAAGATTCAGAGAGGAAATGGGATTTAACAGCTATTAAAACACCCCCCCTCTACGAGACGCGCGATCAAGTCTATAAATAGTGAAATTATTTGAAAAAACCTCACTATTATAAACATTTTGGCTTAACCACGTTTCAGTGAGGGCTATAAGTTCAGATTGGACACTACAGCTATGCAGAAATAGATTTTTTAATTTAGAATTAAGGCCTCGAACATTTTGATAAATAATAGATAGCTGCGGAAAAGATGGAAAGAAACTTAGTTTTTTGATACAGCCTCAGATGAAGGTTGTACCCAAACGGGATTTAAAGACACTGGAGAAATTCTATTCCGAGTCTTAGGTTTGAATTCATGTACAACAACATGAGGTGGCCAAAAGTTTGGATCACATATATCGAAAAATTCAATTGGGACATTGATTTTAAACGAAGCAATTTCACGAGGAGTCGCAAAATTAAACTTCGTTATAAATACTTTAGATGAAATTTTACTTTCAATAAAAGCAGACACAGCTGCGCAAGTTTGATTAAGAATGTCGATCTACAAAAAAAGTTATTAAGCATTTAGTTTCCCATTACATGCACATATTGGCGCAGCGCAGTCGCTGAGTAAACTGCGCAGTTAGCAGAGCGTATGCGTGTGCGTGTGTATGTATGCGTTGCTTGCAATATACATACATATATGTACATATGTACATACTGTATATATTTACATATATATAAAATAAGAGTAACATTGATATAACTTAAATAAAGTCAATATAATGTACATATGTATGAATAGATGAAATGCATTATGTTATTAAACGAAACGTTTACCAAACGTTTACGTACACACGCGCATAGAAACAGCAGCAGAAGCATCTAGAAAATTCTAAGAATTCATAACAACAACAACAAAGACAAATTGGGGATGAATTTTCAGCAGAAGTTCAGCAGCTCAGTAGCAGTAGCTCAGTACTTTACTTTACTTTACTTAGGAATTCGCTATCTCACTCTTATGTATTGCAACGGCTGTGTTGGTAGAAGCGATGATCGCCGACATAAAGTCTCGGATTCGATTCTCTAAGCTGACGTCAACTTTTTTTATGTAAGTTACTTAATCTTTTTTTTTTAATTTTTTAATTTAATTTAAAATTATATACAAACTTTGAAGTGCATTTAAAGCCGCCGATAGGCGGGGTTCAGGGTATTTCCTAGTCGGGCACCTCCGACTAGAGTTTCCTTACTTGTTTTACATAAGTTGATTAACTGTAGTATTGATGCGCCTTGTCTTTTATTGCAAATCAATTTTTTAGTTCCTTCTGGTCACTTTTGTCGGCTATATTTACCTATATGTACCTATACCTATTATTTGGACAGTGCGTTTCGTGTTTTATGTACTAATTACTAATTAGTTCTGAACTTACTCTTTCCTCAATAAAATCTCCTCTTTCAGCGAATTTCAAACACATAGCCCAGTAGTGAGAATGCACCTGACACTTCTCCTTACTTGTGTAGTGATTTCTCTTATTCTCTTATACTTTCATTTTTTTCAATTTTTTTAACTTGTAGTCATAATATTTTTCTTCTTCTTTTTTTCATAGTTTCAATGATATCACTAAGCATACTTGGCTCTGATTCGGTGGCATAGCAAATAAAAACTACCCCCATCGGGTTAACGATATCGTTGTTAAATATTGTTATTGTTAGGCTTTTACATTATTCTGTAATTTGACTTACGTTTTGTCAATTTTTATATAAAAGTAAGGAAGCTCTAGTCGAGACCGCTCGACTAAGAGATACCCTGAACCCTTCGAATAGCCGATATTGGAAGCATGCTATGATTATTTTACAAATATGTATATTGCAAGCAATACATACACACATACGCACGCACACGAACGTAATATGAGCGCGCGCTCTGCTAACTGAGCAGCGGGTGGGCTTGGGCTGAAATATGCCTATGATGTGGGAAATTAAATGTTTAATAACTTTTTTGTAGATGGACTTTCTTAATCAAATTTTCACAGTGTGATTATAGCATTCATATGTGTGTATTTGCCAAAGCACAAGTCTCTAGTTTGAAATACGGGTTTGCAAATTGGGGGCGAAGGGGGCGTGGCATCAAAAATCCAAAAACTACAAAATGTCAGCATTACACCTATCTGCACAGTAAATTTGAAGTCTCTAGCTTTAATGGTCACATAAATGAAAGCAAATGTATCCAAATTTATCGTTAATTTGGAAACGGGATGAGTTATCGAAAAAAAAGTATGGTACTCATGAGTATACATGTTAAATTTCAGATCTATAGCTTTTGTGGTTTACGAGATCAGCGCGTTCATACAGACGAACGGACAGACGGACAGGACTAGTTCGACTCAGCTCGTCGAGCTGATCAAGAATATATATACTTTATGGGGTCTGCGACGTCTCCTTCTGCCTGTTACATACATTTTCACAGAAACATTATACCCTGATTTCTCATGATTTCCCATATAAAAACTTAACTTCTTTTACCGCTAAATTTCATAGCGACCAAGCTATTTAATTAGCAGCTGTTTCAAGCTGTATTCTCTTGTATATTACGCGGTACTTTGATTTAAACACGTGATCTGAAATTAAACAATATAAATGTATATTTTTCCGCTTCCATGCGTCCATTTCATTCGTCACAAATATACTAACCCTGTAGAAGAGAGATAATAGGCAAAAAGTAAAGTCACTTTCTTTTGTAGACGTCGCTTGCCACTTAGTATCTTGTTGCTGGTTCCCACATCCCTTCTTTTGTCACGAGCTTGAGCCGTGATCCCTGGGTGGAGTCTCTGCCATCCTCTGCCTGTGGCAGGTATTGGGACCGATTTCGTGTTGGTAGCATCGATGATTTGAGGTGACCAGTAACCTTTTTAAGGTGGTTTGCATTTCTTATGAGCGTTTTGGCTCCCGCACCTACTTGTACCATATTCTCTTCCCTTTTTACGACTTCATATTTGTTGATGTGAAAGTTTGGTTTTAGTTTATGAGGAAAAATTGCATTTTTGAGAACATCCCTGTTTCCTACCTTGATATCTACTTCCTTTGCTCCTCTTCTTTTGTCAGCAACTTCCTTTCCCTTTTGCTTATTGATGTAGTCATTACTTAATACATCAAGGTGAAAGTTTGAATTTCGTCCTTAAGATTTTTCTTGTTTTGGTGAAATATCTTCGAACACTTGACCTGTTCATATTTGCGACTTCACCGTTAACCTGCGTCCAATGACAAATAACTTGTTATTTGTTCGATGCCGCATAACTTACAATAATTTCTGAACTTAACGCTTACGTATAGTCAGCCCAACATACTGAAAATTTCCCTACATGCCCCAATAACTGCTTCTGATGTGATAGAGCGAGGAAACTTAAGGTCCATGTATTTTGAGTAATATTCTTTTAAAACTCAGATATATTCATTATTGGGTAGTGGCTCCAATAGATCTGTAGCGACCGAAATCCATGGGCCGCTCGGACATTCTGTTCTCTTCATTGGCGGTGGGTTTGTCGACTAGGATACCAAAATACAATCAAAACAATCCTGTACAAATTTCTCGATATCTCTATCAATTTGGCGCCACCATACTTTAGATCTCAATCTTCGCTTCATAGCCGATTCGGCAGTATGTCCTTTATATGCCAGCTCCAACACTTTCTGTCTCAAAGTTGTTGGAATATCCACCCGAACTCCTTTTAGCATAATTGTTCCAATAGTTCACTATTCATGTCGGAATGGGTATAGTTAATTAGACATTGCCGAGTCCCAAGAACCCTGTTAACGACACATCGTAGCGTTGACTATTTCTTCATCATTCGTGCTGTTTTGGGCAATCTCAGATATAGTAATTGATTTTGGTGTAGCGTTTTCAATAATTCGCAAGATATTGTGTTCTGTAGTGTGTTATATGCAAAATAAGCATATGCCCACCATATTGTAGTGTATACAATATGTAAAGTGGTCATATGCCCTAACTAAAAAAGTATAGTATCAAGCGCATAAACAAGTGCTGTAATATGATCAGCCGCTTATATGTGGACTGGCCTGCAGCGTGAGATCTGCAGCGTAAGCACTATGATGTTCTGACCATTCGGTCCTAAGCGCATGTCAATGTATATGCCTTCTGCATGTGCATATAATAATATATACAAATACATATGACACGCTATATACTCCCGTTCTGCCGCTGCTTTGAGCGACAGAACTATATACTCTCTTATGTACTTTAGGCTAAGTCAATATCGAATAAAGAAAGACCGATTCATTATGTATGAAGACGTCAAAGACACAAGTCTGGTTGTTTAATTATTACATGGCGACCGTGACACGTGACGTCGTCGACGTCAGTACAGCAACAGCAGCAGGCACCAGCAAACAAACAACAAACAAAGCGCCGCTGAATGCCAGGAGTTCTTATCCGGGAAGGCAAAAGATTCTTGCAGACGGTTATCCAGAATAACATCAACACCAACTTGAACATTCGGATCTGTGCCTTCATCCGCTTCTTCGGCCGATGGATTTGAGCCTCCAATAGAAATTTCCGCTTCTGCATCGGTGAACATCTCGTCGACGGCAAAACTGCAATTAACAAACTGCACTGAACCGGAGCCACAACTGCCACGCGCTGTAAAGTAAAAAGAAGAAAGCAGCGCTGAATGCCAAGAGGGACGGAAAACGTATATTCTGAGTGAGTAGAGTTAGAGTGAAATGGCAAAAAGAGGCGGGGTGCAAAATAAAATAAAGAAAAGAATAGCACACATTAATTGGCTATTATATACAAAACAAGCACCACCTCCATGGGCAGTGGCCCAAAAACTGCAACATGACCTTGACTTTTTAAAGTCATTAAAAAAGCCAGAAACTCAAGCTCACTCAGTTATACATACAATAAAATCAATCGATAATAACCGACTAACTCCTCCTAAGCCACTACAACTTCCAAGCAAGGAAAAGAAGTGCCCAAAGGATTGCCCAGGACCACTAGAGAGTGTATACTGCGAGTATACATGCTGGACAAAAATTGGTGCGACGACCGGCACCAGTACCGCCTGAGCCCATAGGCCCCGGACATCTGCAGCAGAGAGTACAAGTGTGAAAGGCAGGCCGCCTTTTACACCATCGATGGAGCATCATCAAATATTAATTTTAAATTTAAAATAAATTTAAAGAAAAATGTTAAAATTAATAACATAACAACAAGAAAAAAAAATGTATTCTTAATTTTTGTGTAAAGTGGAACATTTATATATGTATATGTATCAAATTATTAAATCATGTTCCAACTACTAAATTTCGAGTTTGCCTTTAGTTCAGGATTTGTTTCCATTCTATGAACTGTCTGTTTCCTTCTTCGAATTGTCTCACACGACCCTAGGACGACTCTTATTAACTTTTAATTCGTAATTTTTTAAGTTCTTGATTTCAAAATGGGAGGCCATGAGTCCAAGGTCAAAGATAGCACAGCAGACGTGATTAACGTCATAGATCTTGTGGATCCTACACCACACCTAGGCACCCAAACTCAGCTATTAATTGTATTAGTAGTACTCACGGCCTTAAATCTCATACTAAAAGCGTATCTGATATACAAAAGAACGCTCAGAAAGAGATACCTTAGTCGAGCCAATGAGCTAGATAAGGTTTAAAAAAAAAAAATATATATATATATACATCTCATCGACTAATGGAATGGAACGAAATATCGTCCATTATTAAACTTGAACCTCTTGAGTTTGACCACTAACCATACAACACATAGACACGCCATCTAGTGCACCGCTTTTCAGCCCATAAAAAGTGAGCTCTGACGTCCCATCGCCTAATTCGCTTCACTTTTGAGTTCGGGCAACGAACATATTTGACAGCGAAATCATTGCGCTGCGAGCGCTCGTTCGGCAATTGTCCATTTATGCAAGAAGCTCTTTTTGTACAACTATGTATGCTTATTCTCTGATATCTTCTCTCTTATATATTTTTATTCTCCGCTCTCTTCGCACTCAAATATATCCATCATCAGCAGCCGAGCACAAAAATTGATATTTGCTGGCTAAGCTTCTTTTTGTTCTCTTGCGAGAGTAGAGTATACCAAACTGTTCAAACGGTTTGTCATGCTCATGCAAAATGTTCACACTGTCGTTATTAATATACGCGAAAAGGGTATGCAAATGTGAGGCACATAAATAATATTTTTTCACGACGAGCATGCACACACACTTTCAGTACTTACCGTTACACTTGCTACATGTATGAGGATTTGTGTTCCTGTATAAGAAACTGGCCGTTACAGTTCCTCACATATGTGAGCGAAACTTTAACTGCCAGTGGAAATTGTAAGAGCTGCATCTTCTATTGCTTGTGAGACTTGTGTGTGGCGCGTGCCTACCTCAACAGAGGCCATAATCCCCAAAACAATGCAAACATACGAACTGCAGTAAGTAGTTCGGGAAACGAATAAATCCCTTAAGATATTCAGAGTGTGCGATAGTATACAACATCAATCTTAGTTCAGGATTATTTATAAAACTAAAAAACTTAAGCACAAACAATTCTCTCATTTTTTTAGTAGACACTGGTGCAGACATTTCAATAATTAAAGAAAATGTCGATATTTTTGACAATGTTAACACTAACATATTAACTAAAATATCAGGAATCGGTGAAGGTTCAGTTTTTTCAAAAGGTTTAGCATTCGTAGAATTATCTACAGGAAAGTACATAATCCCTCACAACTATCACTTAGTTGAACAAAACTTTCCAATCCCTAGCGATGGCATTATAGGTATAGACTTCATAAAAAAATTCAATTGCCTATTAGATTGTACACATACTAGTGACACTTTAATAATTAGGCCGGATAATTTAAACCTACAAATAAAAATACCCATCACACATAGTTGTGATAACAATGCCATTTTACTTCCAGCCCGCACTGAAGTAGTCCGACAGATTAAATTAGAATCGACAGAACAAACTGTTCTAATTCCGAATCAAGAAATTGAGAAAGGAATATTTATTGGAAATACTATCTCCAGTAAAGAAAATATTGTTGTCCGAGTCCTAAATACAACAAGTTTAACCAAAATAATACACATTAATAATATAAAATCCGAAAGGCTAAGTGACTATGACATAGTCCAAGAAATTATCAAAAACAGACACGTAGATGTCATAAAAAAAACTTACAAAAAACTTTCCACCACAATTCAATACAAAACTTGAAGATTTATGCACCCAGTATACAGACATATTCGGACTTGAAACCGAATCAATAACAACAAATAATTTTTATAAGCAAGAACTAAGATTGAATGATAATAATCCAGTATACACCAAAAACTATAGAATTCCACACGCACACAAAGAAGAAATCAATAAACAAGTTGAAAAGCTCATTCTAGATAAAATAGTTGAACCATCCACCACAGAATATAATAGCCCAATATTGCTGGTACCTAAGAAAGGTCTACTAGGTTCTGCTACAAAAAGATGGCGATTAGTAGTAGATTACCGCCAGATCAATAAAAAAACTCCTATCGGATAAATTTCCACTTCCCAGAATCGATGACATTCTCGACCAGTTAGGTAGAGCCAAATACTTTTTATGTCTAGACTTAATGTCTGGATTCCATCAAATAGAATTAAAAGAAAGATCTAGAGAACTAACGTCCTTTTCAACGAGCAGTGGCTCGTACCAGTTCACAAGACTACCTTACTTAGCCCATAGGCCCCGGACATCTGCAGCAGAGAGTACAAGTGTGAAAGGCAGGCCGCCTTTTACACCATCGATGGAGCATCATCAAATATTAATTTTAAATTTAAAATAAATTTAAAGAAAAATGTTAAAATTAATAACATAACAACAAGAAAAAAAAATGTATTCTTAATTTTTGTGTAAAGTGGAACATTTATATATGTATATGTATCAAATTATTAAATCATGTTCCAACTACTAAATTTCGAGTTTGCCTTTAGTTCAGGATTTGTTTCCATTCTATGAACTGTCTGTTTCCTTCTTCGAATTGTCTCACACGACCCTAGGACGACTCTTATTAACTTTTAATTCGTAATTTTTTAAGTTCTTGATTTCAAAATGGGAGGCCATGAGTCCAAGGTCAAAGATAGCACAGCAGACGTGATTAACGTCATAGATCTTGTGGATCCTACACCACACCTAGGCACCCAAACTCAGCTATTAATTGTATTAGTAGTACTCACGGCCTTAAATCTCATACTAAAAGCGTATCTGATATACAAAAGAACGCTCAGAAAGAGATACCTTAGTCGAGCCAATGAGCTAGATAAGGTTTAAAAAAAAAAATATATATATATATACATCTCATCGACTAATGGAATGGAACGAAATATCGTCCATTATTAAACTTGAACCTCTTGAGTTTGACCACTAACCATACAACACATAGACACGCCATCTAGTGCACCGCTTTTCAGCCCATAAAAAGTGAGCTCTGACGTCCCATCGCCTAATTCGCTTCACTTTTGAGTTCGGGCAACGAACATATTTGACAGCGAAATCATTGCGCTGCGAGCGCTCGTTCGGCAATTGTCCATTTATGCAAGAAGCTCTTTTTGTACAACTATGTATGCTTATTCTCTGATATCTTCTCTCTTATATATTTTTATTCTCCGCTCTCTTCGCACTCAAATATATCCATCATCAGCAGCCGAGCACAAAAATTGATATTTGCTGGCTAAGCTTCTTTTTGTTCTCTTGCGAGAGTAGAGTATACCAAACTGTTCAAACGGTTTGTCATGCTCATGCAAAATGTTCACACTGTCGTTATTAATATACGCGAAAAGGGTATGCAAATGTGAGGCACATAAATAATATTTTTTCACGACGAGCATGCACACACACTTTCAGTACTTACCGTTACACTTGCTACATGTATGAGGATTTGTGTTCCTGTATAAGAAACTGGCCGTTACAGTTCCTCACATATGTGAGCGAAACTTTAACTGCCAGTGGAAATTGTAAGAGCTGCATCTTCTATTGCTTGTGAGACTTGTGTGTGGCGCGTGCCTACCTCAACAGAGGCCATAATCCCCAAAACAATGCAAACATACGAACTGCAGTAAGTAGTTCGGGAAACGAATAAATCCCTTAAGATATTCAGAGTGTGCGATAGTATACAACATCAATCTTAGTTCAGGATTATTTATAAAACTAAAAAACTTAAGCACAAACAATTCTCTCATTTTTTTAGTAGACACTGGTGCAGACATTTCAATAATTAAAGAAAATGTCGATATTTTTGACAATGTTAACACTAACATATTAACTAAAATATCAGGAATCGGTGAAGGTTCAGTTTTTTCAAAAGGTTTAGCATTCGTAGAATTATCTACAGGAAAGTACATAATCCCTCACAACTATCACTTAGTTGAACAAAACTTTCCAATCCCTAGCGATGGCATTATAGGTATAGACTTCATAAAAAAATTCAATTGCCTATTAGATTGTACACATACTAGTGACACTTTAATAATTAGGCCGGATAATTTAAACCTACAAATAAAAATACCCATCACACATAGTTGTGATAACAATGCCATTTTACTTCCAGCCCGCACTGAAGTAGTCCGACAGATTAAATTAGAATCGACAGAACAAACTGTTCTAATTCCGAATCAAGAAATTGAGAAAGGAATATTTATTGGAAATACTATCTCCAGTAAAGAAAATATTGTTGTCCGAGTCCTAAATACAACAAGTTTAACCAAAATAATACACATTAATAATATAAAATCCGAAAGGCTAAGTGACTATGACATAGTCCAAGAAATTATCAAAAACAGACACGTAGATGTCATAAAAAAAACTTACAAAAAACTTTCCACCACAATTCAATACAAAACTTGAAGATTTATGCACCCAGTATACAGACATATTCGGACTTGAAACCGAATCAATAACAACAAATAATTTTTATAAGCAAGAACTAAGATTGAATGATAATAATCCAGTATACACCAAAAACTATAGAATTCCACACGCACACAAAGAAGAAATCAATAAACAAGTTGAAAAGCTCATTCTAGATAAAATAGTTGAACCATCCACCACAGAATATAATAGCCCAATATTGCTGGTACCTAAGAAAGGTCTACTAGGTTCTGCTACAAAAAGATGGCGATTAGTAGTAGATTACCGCCAGATCAATAAAAAAACTCCTATCGGATAAATTTCCACTTCCCAGAATCGATGACATTCTCGACCAGTTAGGTAGAGCCAAATACTTTTTATGTCTAGACTTAATGTCTGGATTCCATCAAATAGAATTAAAAGAAAGATCTAGAGAACTAACGTCCTTTTCAACGAGCAGTGGCTCGTACCAGTTCACAAGACTACCATATGGTCTTAAAATAGCGCCAAATTCTTTTCAAAGAATGATGACAATAGCTTTTTCTGGACTCGACCCTTCACAAGCATTCTTGTATATGGATGACTTAATAGTCATCGGTTTTTCAGAAAACCACATGATTAAAAACTTAATAAACGTTTTTGAACTATGTAGAAAAAACAACCTTAAGCTACATCCAGAAAAATATAAATTCTTCATGCACCAAGTGACTTTTCTAGGTCACAAGTGTACTGATCAAGGCATACTGCCCGATGATAAAAAATATGACGTCATCGAAAAATATCTAGTCCCTACAGACGCGGATAGCGCTAGAAGATTCGTTGCGTTTTGCAATTACTATATACGTTTCATCAAAAATTTCGCCGATTATTCACGGCACATAACACGAGTATGTAAAAAGAATGTCAAATTTCACTGGTCCGATGAATGCCAAAATGCATTCGAGTATTTAAAAAACGCTTTAAGTAAACCCACATTATTGAAATATCCAGATTTCGCTAAAGAGTTTTGCATAATTACTGATGCAAGTAAAAACGCTTGTGGAGCTGTCCTAACACAGAACTATGGAGATAAACAACTCCCAGTTGCATATGTTTCACGCTCATTCACTAAAGGTGAAAGCAACAAATCAACTACAGAACAAGAGTTAGCAGCTATCCACTGGGCAATTACATATTTCAGACCATACATATATGGAAAACATTTCACAGTAAAAACAGATCACAGACCATTAACTTATTTGTTTTCAATGACAAATCCAAGTTCAAAACTAACTAGAATGAGACTAGAACTAGAAGAATACGATTTCACAGTGGAGTATCTCAAGGGAAAAGACAACTTCGTGGCAGATGCATTATCAAGGATTACAATATCCGATTTAAAAGGCATACATAGAAAAGTCCTGAAAGTCACTATCAGGCAACAGTATAGACAGAAAAAATCCTGCGCAGGAAAAGATCAAGAAGATTTGCCAATGCTAACTCTTGACAACGCTTCTAAGCCCAACGTATATGAAGTCATTAGTAATGACGAAAAGTACGGAAAGTAGTGGCCTTGCTAATAAAAAATCAGATATGTTTTTTGAAATATGGAAGAAAAATAATAGCAAGAATTGATGTTAGCGATTTGTACACCAATGGAAATCTTGACTTAGGTCAGTTCTTCCAAAGGCTTGAGATGCAAGCCGGTATACTTAATATCAGCCAACTCAAAGTGGAACCGAGCGATAAGATCTTTGAATTAGTTTCAATTGAATCTTTCAAAAATATGGGCAATAAAATATTGAATATTTTAAGAGTATCGCTACTCAAGCCGGTGACCCTAATAGAAAATAAAAAAGATCAAGAAGCGATACTGTCTACATTTCATGACGATTCAACTCAAGGAGGTCATAATGGCATTAGAAGAACGCTAGCTAAAATAAAACGACATTACTATTGGAAAAATATGACTCGTCATATCAAAGAGTACGTACGTAAATGTCAAAAATGCCATAAATCCAAAATAACAACTCATATAAAGACCCCAATGATTATAACTGAAACACCAACTATAGCTTTTGACAGAGTGATAGTAGATACAATAGGTCCACTACCACGCTCAGAGAATGGTAATGAATATGCAGTTACGCTAATATGCGATTTAACTAAGTATTTAGTAACCATTCCAATTCCAAATAAAAGTGCAACAACCGTTTCCAAAGCTATATTTGAAAACTTTATTCTAAAGTACGGTCCAATGAAGACGTTCATTACGGACATGGGAACAGAATATAAGAATTCAGTAATAACTGACTTGTGCAAATATTTGAAGATAGACAACATAACGTATACTGCACATCATCATCAAACCTTAGGTACAATAGAACGAAGTCATAGGATATTCAATGAATATGCTCGTTCATATATATCTGCACACAAAACCGATTGGGATGTTTGGATACAGTATTTCACATACTGTTTCAACACAACACCCTCGGTAACACACGACTATTGTCCATTCGAACTAGTATTTGGAAGATTACCAAGACAGTTCGTAGATTTTAATAAAGCCACTAGAATAGACCAATTATATAATGTAGATGATTACGCTAAAGAAGTTAAGTTTAGATTAGAAATAGCTTATAAAAGAGCAAGAATAGCTATAGACAATAGTAAAGCTAGAAATAAAAAGCAATACGATAATAAAATATCAGATGTAAGCATAGAAATAGGAAATAAAGTTCTATTAAAAAATGACGCAGGACACAAATTAGATCCTACATATATAGGACCATTTGAGGTAATAGCTATAGATAATAAAGATAATATTACAATTAGGGATGGCAAGAATAAGAAACAAAAAGTTCATAAGGATAGACTGAAAGTTCAAAAATAAACTTCGAAATGAATTATTAACAAACAAAATTTCTGTTACATATACATATTTCAATACTTTCATCCACAAAATAAAATATATATATATACAACTCAAATCAAACTTCTAAAATTAAAAAAAAAAATAAATAAAAAAAAAATTTATATACAAACATAAAAATATATATTTCATTATATAAATTAATTTTAACTCCAATAGTTATACAATATAAAATTAAATAACTTCATATTATTATTATTATTATTAAGAAGTTACAATTAATATAAAATTAACTCTAACTAAGGCTAAGCACTGGCAGCAGGGGCCTTCGGCTGGATGGTGTTTATTGTGATTATAGATTATTATTAAATTAGTATATACAGATTTTATTTTATAATAGCATTATTTCTATATTTACATTTCATATTGTTTTTATTTAATCTTTTTCATAGTAGGTGGTATGTTTTAGATTTTTTAAGAAACTCAATTATCTTGCGGATGTTAATCTCGGTTGGGTTTGCTAGGATTGATAGGGGGCAGGTGTTTTGGAAGATGTGGGTATGCAGGTTAGAGGTTGCGGGGCAGTCGCAGAGAATGTGTATTATATTGATGTTTGCGGCTGTGTGACAGTTGGGGCAAGGAAGGGTGTTGTTAGGGTTGTTATAGTGCTGTTGTGTGATTCTTGTGTGGCCTAGTCTTAGCCTTAGAAATTTTATTTGATCACTGCGTGTGATGCTTTTTTGGTCTATATTTTTTAGGTAGCTTGACGTGTTGGATAGGTTTGTATTTAATCTCTGGTACCATCGGTTTCAGAGCTCTATGTTCAATTTAAGCTTTTTTGAGAGTTCGTTTTTGAGGAGTTTGTTTATGTCTGTAGGGTTAAAGTTAGGGGTATAGTGAAGGGGCATATAAAATGTGTCTTTGGCTGCACTGTCGGCTAACTCGTTCCCTTTAATGCCGCAGTGGCTAGGGATCCAAAGAAGTTTTATTTTTGAGTCAGATTGGGTAAGTAGGGTTCTAATAGTTGTGGGATAAAGGCTATTGTTGTTAATATTGCGAATGGATTTTATGGATGCGAGGGAGTCGGAGCAAATTATATACTTTCCAAGTCTGTTTTTGATCAGATTTATTGCATCGAGAATGGCTATGGTTTCAGCTGATAGGATGGATGAATAATGGGGGATGATGCATCTTTTCAGGATTTCGTTTTCGGTCGTAATATCAAAAGTGGCTGTGTTGTTTTGTAGAGAGCCGTCTGTGTATATGAATTTATGGTTGTTGTATTTCTCTTTGATTTCAAGAAATTGTTGTCTGAATGTGCTTGGTGGTGTGTTAGATTTGCACTGTCTATGTAGTGTGGTATTGATGACAGAGGGGGGGAATAGCCATAGGGGTGTGGTGGTTTTGCTTGGGAGGGGAAGGTAGGGAACGTTGGTTTTTTTACATAATGCTATGGTTTTTTCTATTGTTGACGTCAATTTGTTCCTTTTTTGGCTGTCCTTCTGTTTAGTGTAACTGTGGAGCGGTGAGTTTGAGCTATGTAGGAGTGTTTTGTAGACTTTAGCTGTGATCAGGTCTCTTTTTTGCTCTATTGTAGGTATGTTTGCTTCGAAAAGTAGGTTAGCGATAGGTGTTGAGCGTAGTGCCCCAAGTGATATGCGGATTGCGGCATTAAATAAAGTTTTGAGTTTATTGAGGGTTGATTTGGGAGCATACCCGTAGATGAGCAGAGCGTAGTCAATTTTCGGAATTACTATAGATTTTGTTACATTTAATATAGTGTATGTATTGCAGTTTAGCTTAGAGCTTCCTAGGCATTTAATGATGTTAAGTTTGTTGTTTAAGGCTGGCAGAATTTGTTTGATGTGCGCGTCCCATCTATATTTATTGTTAATGGTGAGTCCTAAGATCTTCAATTTGGTAACTGAGGGAATAGGGGTGTTGTTGCATGATATGCTGCAGATGCAGTTGTGCTTGCGGCAAACATGAAGGTGTTCAGACTTTTCTACTGATAGTGATGCTCCTGAATATGAACACCACTCACATATGTTGGAAAAGAGTTGGTCGAGGTTGCAGGATTGATTTTTTTGTTTGCTAAGAGGGATGATAAGGTAAAAGTCGTCGGCGTAGGCGGTGAAATGGATTTCTTTTTGTACGCTGATTAAGTGGGAGAGTCTGTTGTAGGCGATTAGGAAAAGGATGACGGATATTGGGGATCCCTGGAGAATGCCGTTTTGAAGAGGATAGGGATTACTTTTGACATTTTTTATTTTAACTACAATTTTCCGGCCATGAAATTCCGTATAAACTGTATGATTTTTGGTCTAACTTTCCAGCGGTTTAATTGGTCTATTATTGGGTGGACACCGACTCTATCGAAGGCTCTTGAGAAATCAAGGGCAATGATAGAGACGTGCTTTTTACTTCTTAGCGACTTCGTTATCAGGTGGTCTGCAAAGAGCAGACCGTCTGTAACGGATTTGCCGTATTTGAAGCCTGTTTGGTTGGGATGGATGTAGTTGTTTTTCGATACCAACCACCAAAGGCGCCTGGCTATTATTTTTTCTAAGGTTTTGGATATGCAGCAGTTAAGGGAGATGGGTCTATAACTGGTTATGAGTGTTTTGTTGGATTTGGGTTTTATTATAGTAATGACAAGGCTGGTTTTATAGGATTGTGGGATGGTGTTGTTGAATATAGTATTGAAGAGGTTTGTAATTCTGGCTTTAAGGGCGTAAGAGGTATTTTTATCATAGGATAAGAGATTCTGTTTAGGCCGGGAGTTGTACCTTTGAGGGTGTGTAACGCTGCTAGTAGTTCAATTAGTGTGATGTCAGATTCTATTGCTTGTGCTCTAGGACTGGGTAAGTAATTGATAGAGTTGTCAGCAATTTCGGTCGTTGGAGCAGTCGGACCAATGTTGGGCAAACAAGAGGGCTATGTGGTTTGTGTCTGTTGATAGTGAGTTGTTGGTTGTATCTGTAATGCAGTGAATGGCTTTGGTAGGGTTAAGCCCGCAGAGCCGTCGGATATTAGTCCAGATTTTGTCGGAGGGGGTGTTGGGTTCTATTTTGGATGTGAAGTCTGTGGTAGCTTTAGATTTGGATATTTTAAGCTCTCTCCGGAAGAGGGCGTTAGCTCTTTTGTAGTTGAGAAGGTTGTCAGTGGTGCTATTGCGTTTGAAGTTTCGCCAAGTTATAAATTTGTTGGACCTAAGTTTGGTCAATGTTTTATTCCACCAGGGGGTGTTTTTGTTGTGGGAAGGGGTTGTTTGTGGTATACTATGGTGAGCGGATTGTAGGGTTATTTTATTAATTATTGCAGCTTCTTTGTTAATGTTAGAGGTTCTAGGTATAAGTTCGTTTAGGTCGTTAGTTAGTTTGGTGAATAATGGCCAGTTGGCTTCTTTTATTTTGAAGAGGGGACGGGAGAAGTTGTCTGATTGGGGCTGTGGGAACAAGGATAATAAAATTGGAAAATGATCGCTGCCATGAAGGTCATTGATTATTTTCCAATTGGTGAAGGGAGTTAATTGAGGGGAGCATACTGAGATGTCAATATGTGTGAAGGTGTTGTGAGTGGGGAAGTGTGTTGGTGATCCATCATTAAGTATAGTGAGATTGGCGTTTTGGAGGATAATTTGGTTGGTGCTGTTAGTGCGTGGTATAAAGTGTTCGGTTAAGTCATTAGGTGAAAATGTTTTGGTGAGAGGGATATATACAGAAATAATGTTAATTTTCCTATTAGACATAATTTCGATTCCTAGCGTTTCTATGTGTGTAGGTTGATCTAGTGTCTTATGTTCTATGGATTTGTGGACCATTATGGCTACACCGGTTGGAAGCTGTATTGGTGTAAATTTGAAAGTTTATTTGGACAGGGGTGGGAATAAATGTATTGTAAAAGTGGGTTTCTTCGAGACATACTATGTGTGGTGAGTATTTTTTTATTATAATTAGCTGTTCGTTATAGTTGTTTCTGTATCCTTTCATGTTCCTTTGTATTATTTTAAGCATTGCTATATTTTTATGATTTGGGGTCTTGGGTTGAGTATTTGGATTTGTTTTGAGTTAAAGGTTAAAGTATAGAGTATGAGTTTGGTATAAAGTTTGTTTCTATTTACTTGTTTTGTTTTAGATAGATTCGCTATCACTATTGTTTTTATGAAGGTTTTTGTTTGTGGGTTTTGATTTTGTTTTTGGTTTAGAGGGCTTAAAGTTAGTTGTTAGAGGGCTAGATTTATCTTTGGTAAATATTCTTAGTTTTAGATCTTCAGTTGACTGTGATAGATATGATTTGTTTTCCGTGTGGGGAGGGTTACTGTCTGTTTCCATATCTTCTGTTACACTGGAGTTAGGTTGATACCTTTTTTTTATATCTGTAAATACTTTCTCCAGGGGGGAGATCGTAGATGGAGTGCTTGCTGCTTGCTGCGTATTAATGGTTTGTGCATGTGAGCATTGTGTATTGGTTGAATTTTGTGTTGGTGTTGATGTGTTTGGCGTTGGTTGTGCAAGAGTTTTAGCATAGCTGTTTCTCAGCTGTTCATTGTGACTGTTGTGGTATATATCAAGTGCGGTTTGGTTATCATACTTCACTTCATATTAATATTACGTTATTTCTGTAAAAAGGGAGGTGTAGTGTGTTATATGCAAAATAAGCATATGCCCACCATATTGTACTGTATACAATATGTAAAGTGGTCATATGCCTTAACTAAACGTTAGAGTATCAAGCGCATAAGCATAGAGGCACTTTGTCGCTTTGTTTACATAACATAACCACCGCCAAGTGCTGTAATATGATCAGCCGCTTATATGTGGACTGGCCTGCAGCGTGAGATCTGCAGCGTAAGCACTATGACGTTCTGCATGTGCATATAATAATATATACAAATACATATGACACGCTATATACTCCCGTTCTGCCGCTGCTTTGAGCGACAGAACTATATACTCTCTTATGAACTTTAGGCTAAGTCAATATCGAATAAAGAAAGACCGATTCATGTATGAAGACGTCAAAGACACAAGTCTGGTTGTTTAATTATTACAGTTCACCCTTTATATCATAACAAAGGGATGGCGTTCGCTCACACAAACAAACTATCAGCTATGTTCCCCGTTCTTGATTTGTAAATTACTTTACATTTATACGCCTGGTTGGCTTAAAGATGGTTTCTAGTGGCTTATGGACAGTCACTAACTCAAACAAAAGTCCTATCAAATATAAATAATATTTCTCTACTTCCCAAACTAACTCTAAGCTTTCCTTTTCCGTTTGTGAGTATCGCTTTTCAACATCTGTCAAACTTTTACAAGCAAATGCAATTAAATTTCGATCGCCCTCAATGTTGAATTGTAGTAGTACTGCACCTAACGCGACCGAACTAGCGTCAGCAATTAATCTAGTTTTAATTTTGGGGTCGAAGTACCTGAGGGATTCGGAATCTTGGTTAAAACTGGCTTTAGCCTTTGAAACCTCCTATCCTCTGCTGGTCCCCAAATAAACTTCCGATCTTTCCTACCAGTTTTCGTAAAGATTCTGTTTGGTCCGCTAAGTCTGTAATAAATTTCCCCAAATAAGTTATCCTAAGAAACTACGCGTCTCTTCCTTAGTTTTGGGTGGCCGAAATAATGAAATAGATTCAATTTCATCAGGATCTACTCAATTCCTTTGTCTGTTATAAATGTCTTCCAAAAATTTAGTCCCATGGACTTTCTGAATCAAATTTTCACAGTGTGATTATAGCATTCATATAAATAGACACATATGAATGCTATAATCACACTGTGATTAAATTTCCTTTAGGAGCACATTATCTGTAAACACGCTTCGAACCTTCTCAAGTTCTTTATGGTCTTCAGTGCTATTTCCAAAAATTAAAACGTCATCGATATAATTCATGACGTTATCGCACGATGCTAAGAGTTTCACCCATTCTTCTTCGTTGGAAGATTTCCGGTACCGCATTTATGCATAAGTCGCTTGTACCTGAATAACCCTCGGTGTGTGATCAATGTGGTTATTCGCCTACTTGCTTCATCCTTGGCGTCGTTGAGATTCAGTCGTGAAAATATCTTGGTGTTTTTCAGCTTCATAAAAGACTCAAATGTATGCAAAAGTTATTTTTTTTCATTTATTTTTTTCAATTACGAAAAAGGAAGCAATTAGCTCGTGGCTCTGCTTAATCGATATCTGCGCCTCGAACATACAAATACAATTAAGAACTTCATCTGAGGCATATCCCCTATATTGAGTTTCCGCGATTATAAAAGAGTTAATCGTCTTGGGATATGAGGTTACACCGGGATCCCGAATCGATTACTAAAGAAACATCTGCACCTCCAATTCGGTATTGCATCAGCTCGTCATACACCTCATCATTGTTTTTTTTAAAAGAATTCCGCTGGACCATCATATTTTCTTTTGAGTTTCCGTCTTCAATTCTATTCACTTGCATGCACTTGGAATGTCCCATAGCTTCTTTATCATTCAAATGAAGGCCGTCCTCGGACTGCTTTGAGAGTGGTTTGCAGCCTATTTACTTTCCATTTTTGGTACATTTTCGAAAGGTAGAATCCTATGACCAGTTATTAGTTTTTTCTCAACGTCCCCAATGTGGTGTAGGTTTTCGAAATTTAGGTATGGCAAGTTCAGAATTTCTTGATAACCAGTAATGTTGAAGAGGGTTGAAGTGGCAGAGCCTGGATGTTTCGGGACGATGCTTCTCACATGAGAAGCATAGACCCAATGATATTGATTTCGTCATCGTATGTCAGCAAGAACGTGTTATGGATAAGTTTGTCTGCTCCGCTGTTCATTATTACAGTATCCGTTTCCTCGTTTAGTATGATGATCCCATCGTCTACCACTTTCAACGACTGAAGGTCACTGGGACGAGTACTACAATGTGCAATGCCTCCAAAGTGTAATTTTTGTGCGCATGTTGCTGAGGACAACTCCTTGCACAACGTTGAAGTGAGTGTAGCAGTGCAATTTTCAATTGGTACAATTTTATTACTATAATCTTCAACGTTGTTGTCACCATTGAAATTTAATATTGTTCCATTGTGCTGAACAGGAAATATGATTATCTTTTTACATACTAAGTTAGGATTAGGATATTTGATTATATTGTGATTATCTAACAAAACGTTTACATAAGCTATTGCCATTAAATCGTTACAGTTATATCTGAAGAGTACTCATTTAAAATTTCTTGTAGGCCTTTCGAATCGAGATTTGCTGGGTTTATTATTTAAATCTTTGCGAGTAATATAGACAATATTATTGTATTAAGTTCTGAAATTATAATACTATTTCTTGAGAGTAATGTTTCATAAAGATGTCCTGGGTCAATCTGTTTTTCGTTTGCAAATTTAACTATAGTATTTAAAGATTCTGTTAAATTATTAATTTGTTCTTGAATTGTAGAATTTATAACTGCCATAGACAGGCAATTAATAGTAATTGATTCGCTTAATTTTTGTTGATTGAATTTTAATTCCTTAAAGTCAGCAACGTCTGGAGTTCCAGCAACAATTTTCAAAGTTGTTCCCAGGATATTTATACTCCTTGTCTGTCTATGATGGATGTTAACTGTATCCTAAAGCGTTTTAATATGACCTATATCTGATTCAAGAATCTTTCTCATGTGAGACTGTGAGAAGTGTATCATTAAAGAGTTTTCTCGGTTATTTCCGAGTACATGCTTAGATTAGAGGAATGTCTAAGAAATTTGAACTCCTTCCAAATAACGGCGTTTCCGTTCATTATCGGTAGTCCGAGTTTGTGTAGTCAATGATCTTTCCAGTTGTTATCGTTGCGAAAATTGGGGTGCCTAGAATCTAAATCATAATAAAGAAATTATATATTAGAATTTGTACTATGAGGATGTTTTATCTTAAATTATATTTATGTACTTCCCTTCCCCTTATCCTTATAAGAACCGTCCCCAAATCGGTTTCCATAGTAACATCCTCAAACAAGGGCGTTAATTTATTTTCGAGCCTTTTATTTAATTTCATGAGGACTTTGTCACCTACTTGGAAAGTTGTGTTTCTTCTGTCTGTGTCTTTTTAATGTCTTTTTAATAGTAGTTCCTGAGCCATATTGAGTCTATCCTTTATTTCTGCTTCAAATTCTGGTGGCGCTGAATATATTATATCGATCAGATTTTCCTTTAAAACAGAATCAATTGTTTGTAGCTTATTAAATTAACTCGATTGTTTCGTTTAATTTTTTTTTCGAATTCACCACTTCCTTTTTAACCGCATCGCACACCTTTTCAACTAAATTTTCTCTATTAGTGAAGCATATGAGGTGTCGTGTTTTTTGTCCAAACATAAGAATAATTTTCTCAGAAGCTGTAGTACCTTCTTCGAAACTTATTTGGTTTCGAAAACAATTTACTGGTTTGTCCGTGGACTCAATGGTGTATGTTAGAGACATTCGCTATGTATAATGGCTATGTCAGATAGAGCATTTTCTTCTAGGGTAAAAAGGTTTTGTCTCGAAAGAGCGTCAGCGACAAAATTTTCCTTTCTCGGTTTAAAGAAAATGTGAGCATTATGCTCTTCGATAAATGATTTCCATCTCTTTATTTTCGTATTTGGGTTTTTATCTGAGACTGCAAATGTTAGTGTGGATCGGTATAAAAGTTTAGATTTTGTTTCTCAGGGATACTACGAATCCAAGATACTCTACTTTTTCTTTGAAAAAATTAGACTTCTCTTGATACCCCCATGTTAGCATTAATTAACTTGTCTCTTGATCTACGTGACTTTCCTTCTCCTCTGAGAATATAATCCTGTCAATTTGATATCGGAATACATGATCAATTTTTCGTTGGAATATTCCAGGGACACTTTTTAGACCAAATGAAAGTCTACAGAATTCATACTTCCTGTTTTCTATTGAAAATGCGGTTTTTTCTTTATATTTTTCTGCAAGAAAGATTTGGTGAAATCCCGATTTCAAGTCAAGAGTTGTGAAGTATTCTGCCTTTCCTAGGTTTGAGAGGATAGCTACTATGTTTGGTATGGGATATTTGTCATCGACCGTTTTCGAATTTAGTTGTCTAAAATCAATGGCAAGACGTTTTTTTTTTTTGTTTTCTTGTTCATCTACTCCTTTTTTATCGACTATCCACACCGGATTGTTGTACGATGAACTTGATGGTCTAATAATATTATCCTTCAACATGTCGTTTGTTTCATTATTAACAAACTCAGTTACTCCTAATGGGTACGAATAGGGTTAAAGTAAATTGGATCATTGTCTTCCGTTCAAATTATAGCAATGATGTTAGTATTGTATGGAAGAGCTTCGTTAGGATCAGCAAAAACGCCTATTTTTTCTTTTATCATGTTTTTGATTTTTTTCAATCGCTTGAGGAACTACTATGTTTTCTACTTCTGTAAAGTTGACATTTGCGCATTTGTGGAATTGAATTTTCTCAGTTCCAGATTTCGTTTTTAGAATTTTATTTTTGAAGTCTAATGTTGCATTTACTTTATGACTTTCAGTCGAACCACTCCATTTTTTGCTGATTATACAATCAACAATGTGTCCTTGCAACATATTTCTACAATCAATCTCTGACTGTAAACCTAATTTCAATGCCCATGTCCTAACCATCATTGATTAAGCCAAAAGTGTACTTGGTTTTATTACACATTGGTCTAAAGAGTTTAATGATCCGTTTGTCACTAAACTTCTTTTTGTCTCGCTGGTACGCCCTATTTTAGAATATTGTTCTATTATATGGTCGCCACAGCAGAAATTGTATCAGGACCATATTGAATCGGTTCAGGAGCAATTTCTTCTTTTTGCCTTGCGCAATCTAAACTGGGATCATAACCTCCGTCTACCGTCTTATCATAGTAGGCTTCTTCTTTTGAATCTTCCATCGTTAATCAATCGTAGAATAGTCTTGGGTATTGCTTTTCCACATAATTTGAACTACGGTAGTATTGATTCGCCTTCTCTTTTATTTCAAATCAATTTTCTAGTTCCTTCCCGTGCTTCTCGTCACTTTTGTCCTCTTTATTTACCTACATGTACCTGTAACTATTCTGTGCACAGCGCGTTTCGTGTTCTATGTACTAATTACAATAATTATTTCCATGTATTTAGTTCCGAACTCTCTCTTTCCTTAATAAAATCGTCTCTTTCAGCGTATTACAGAGAAATCAGACAGAGACCCCAGTAGTGAGAATGCACCTAGCAATTGTCCCTACTTGTGTAGTGATTTCACTTATTGTATTTTACTTTTTTATTATTTTATGTTTCTTTTATTTTTATTATTTTTTTTAACTTATTCTATTTTGCTCAGTTCAATGATATCACTAACCATAATTGGCTGTGATTCGGGGCATAGCTCGCCGGTCCGGCAAATAAAACACCCCCATCGGGTTGGTGACATCATTGTTATATATTGTTATTATTAGCCTTTTTCATTTATCTGTACTTTTATAATTTTGTAATTTTGAATTTGACTCACGTTTTTAGTCAAATTTCTTTTTATATAAAATAAAATAAACTAATAAAATAAAATAAAGCTCTATCTGTTAAAGAAAAAAAATAAAATAAAAAATAAATAAATAAAAGAAAGACTTGCACGAATCCAAATTCGTCATCTCTACCATGACGCCACAGCTCTGCTTGTCAAACCAATAATACTTATAAATAAAATGTATATAAAAAACCGAGTTCACCCGAGGCTCGAACCAACGGTGCCATGATCGGCGCGCGCCAATTCTGTTAACAACGCTACTGAATCTTATAGTAACCAAGTAACTTAATGAGGATATGATTCACGCTGAATTCAATTGTATTTGTTATTTCTTAGAGCAGAAGCAAATGTTCGCTGTGCACTATTTAATTGTGCAACACATTTAACAATTACCTAAAGGTTTTGTTGAATAACTTCTGTGTTACTTAACGGATTTTAATGAAATTTTCAGCATATTAATATATGTATAGCAAAAATCAAAATGGTATTAAATACACGACACTAAATACAAAATTTGGGGATAATGAGAGGTGTGGAAAATTGGTAAATTGGTTTCTTGGAATGTTATGGAACTGGGAGCTTGCGGTGTGGATGAGTATTTCGCAGTCGGTAGCGCCCGACTGCAACGTTTTTACTTGTTTCTTGGTTTGGTTTTGCGGCTATCGCTTAGTATTGCAAAGCGATTCGCCCCTTTACTAATGTCCCAGGTGGGCATAGCGGTGACTTTGACTTAGTTTATGCTTCTGTATATATTAAAAAATGAAGTATGATTGTACAAATAGAAAATGAGCTTGAAAAATTGATAAGATTTAAACTAAACTCTGCGATAACACAACCGATCGGAACGAGTTCTAGTCGACAACTGAGTTTGTTTTTTATTTCGGAAACTCATCCTGTTTTCTTATCATTGGTCAATTTCGATAAATTGAAATCGATTTATGTGTTCCGTTAAATTACTAATCATACAACACATAGACACGCCATCTAGTGCACCGTTTTTCAGCCCATAAAAAGTGAGCTCTGACGCCCCATAGCCGAATTCTCTTCACTTTTCAGTTCGGGAAACGAACATATTTGACAGCGAAATTATTGCGCTGCGAGCGCTCGTTCGGCAATTGTTCAATTATGCAAGAAGTTCTTTCTGTATAACTATGTATGCTTATTCTCTGATCTCTTCTCTCTTATATATTTTTATTCTCCGCTCTCTTCTCACTCAAATATATCCATCACCAGCAGCCGAGCACAAAAATTGATATTTGCTGGCTGAGCTTCTTTTTGTTCTCTTGCGAGAGTAGAGTATACAAAACGGTTCAAACGGTTTGTCATGCTCATGCAAAATGTTCACACTCTCGTTATTAATATACGCGACTAATAGATACCCTGAACCCTTCGAATATCCGATATTCGAAGTATACTACGATTGTTTTACATACACGGACGTAATATGAGTACGCGCTCTGCTAACTGAGCAGCGACTGCGCTCGGGCTGCAATATGCAATATGGGAAATTAAATGTTTAATAACTTTTTTTCTAGATGGACTTTCTTAATCAAATTTTCAGTGTGATTACGGCACAAGTCTCTATAATTTGAAATACGGGTTCTGCACATTGGGGGCGTAGGGCAAATCCAAAAAAAATATCCGCATTCACTACACCTACCTGCACAAAAAATTGGAAGTCTCTAGTTTTAATGGTACACATCATTGAAAGTGAATTTATCGAAATTTATCGATGATTCGGAAACGGGATGAGTTAGCGAAAAAAAAAAAACAACCAACAAACTCGTATTGCGTATGGTATTCACGAGCATACATGTCAAATTTCAGTTTTTGTGGTTTACAAGATCAGCGCGTGCATACAGACAGAAGGACCGACAGACGGACAGGGCTATATCGACTCAGCTCATCGAGCTGATCAAGAACATATATACTTTATGGGGTCTGCGACGTCTCCTTTTGCCTGTTACATACATTTTCACAAAAACATGAAACCCTGATTTCCCATTTTCAATGGGTTCATGGTATAAAAAGGAGTTTAAGGTTTTGTGTTTATCTTAGATTGTCCTCATGGACCACCCACTCTTTTATTAAGACTGTTGTCCCAAAATCTGCGTCAATTTTGTTTTCGTTGTACAGAGGTATCAATTTATTTCCTAAACGTCTGTTTGCCTATACAAGAACTGTATATCCTACTTGGAATTGTCTATCATGTCGTGTTTCATTTACCCTATTCATTTGAAGTTGTTGTGCTTTTTGAAATGTATTTCTTATTTCTATTTCGAGTTCTGGGGAGGATGAGTGGATTATGTCGATTGGACATTTGTCTGTTACCGAATGAACTGTGTAGTTGTATTCGATAGTTCCTTGAAGTATCGTTTCAACAGTATCGGTAATTTTCCTTTGAGCTGTTAGGCATCTTGCGATGTCGCTGACGGTGCTATGGAATCTCTCGACCTGTCCGTTCGAAGTACTATGAAGTGGTGGGGCGTTTGCGAATTGCATGTTATACTGGTTGTTTAATAGTGATTTTATTGTTTCCGACTTTATGCAGGGCTCATTATCGCAATAGATCGTCTTGATATGTCGATATAAATTTACAAGTTGTAAAATTGTCGATTGTATGTCAATTATTGTCCTTGAAGCAATGGGTTGATCGTCCATTTGTCCATGCATGTAAGGAACCATTTTTTATCGGTTGAATATACGTCAATGTGTAGCATTTCACCTATGGTATGGAGGTATGGGAGTTTCTCCAAGTATTTGTTTGTGGGTGACGGTTGTATTTAGATGTTTTACAAATTTTGCAATTTGAAACAATTTCGTTTGCTAGTTTTGACATTTTTGGAAAGAAATAGTCTTGTAAATTCTGTTTTACATTTTCTTGAGCTGCTATATGGGCTCGGTTGTGTTCTCTTACAATTATTTCCTTTTGTTCATTTTTGTCGATAATGTCATTTATCATATGTTTTGTATATCGAAATATTGATGTTGGGAAAGTTTCTATTAGGTTATTTTGTATGAATGCAAGTACCGGTAACTCGCAATGGATTGCATTAACGACGTCTTTTTTGACTACTTCGTAAGCTCTTTCAATTAACGAGTCTCTGTCTGAGAAGTGAATTATATGTCTTTTTTTTTACCGAATAAAATGACTGTACGGTCAGAAGCTACTCCATTTTCTTCTATTTTAATTTGGTTTTGGAAACAGTTGTTTGGTTTGTCTGTTCCTATGGTGTACGTGAGCGATATTTCACTGTGTATTGTTGCTCTGTCCGACTGTGCACCGTCTTCCAAGGTATGAATATTATGCCGCGATAGCGCATCAGCAACGTAGTTTTCTTTCCCTGGCTTGTAATAGATGTTTTCATCATACTCATCTATAAAAGCTTTCCAACGCATGATTTTTGCGTTTGGATTGCCGTCAGACACTGCAAAGGTCAGGGGCTTAATGATTTAAATTCTATACTCCGTACAAATAATTTCGGAGGCTCTTCAAGGCCCAGACTATAGCAAGTAGTTCTCTTTCGTTTGTTGCAAAGCTAAGTTCCCTATCTTTCAATGTCCTTGATATCATGGTGATTGGTTTTCCACCTTATGATAGGACTGCCCCTAGATCAAAGGACGAAGCATCTGTTGTTAAATTTATTTTTTTGTAGTCGGGGTAGAGCAACATTACATATTCGGATGCAAGAACCTCTTTTAGCGCCCCAAATGCCATGAGTTGACTCTTGTCGAATTTGACTGGTATATTCTTTGATTGTCCGGCGCTAATTTTGCCGTTTTCACGTTTTAAGATGTCGCTTATACGTTTTGCTAAAGATAAAACACCTGTTCATAACAGTTACTCACGTGCCAAATTTGGTCGTTCTAGCTCTAAAACTCTAGGAGATACAGTTTCAGCCGATTTTCCACGTCCCCAATGGGCGTAGATATATGCGCAATAGCTTATTCAACTTGGGATGTCAACGCGAATAAGTAAGTACATTCCAAATCTGAACTCTCTAGGACTGCTACAAGTAGTATTTCTGACATACAGGAAAATTCATTTTCCAATTCCAATTTCCTATCTTGACACTTTATCTGAAGAGAGTATACACGAGTATATGTTCCAAATTTCAAATCTCTAGCTTCAATAGCATAGATATGGTTTGCGTTCATACGGACAGACGGACGGACAGCAATATACTCATTTCACTTTATGAATGAGTATAAAAATTGACCTGGTCATATTTGTCGAATTCGTCTTCAATGTCTTCAGCCTCACTTTCTGCGCTAGTCCGATACTTGTGTCTGTCCTGTTCATATTCTGTATCTTCTGTTCCTAAATGGTTAACTCTTTGCTGTTTCAGTCCTGAGAGTCGAGCACTATTATTGTTTGGTCTATTGGTTGCCTGTCCCTTGTTATTCTAACTTTCATATTTTGTATTTTGTTGTCGGCCACTGAGTTTGTTTTGAGGGAGCCGCATTTTGTTATTGGGTAGTCTGTCATGATTAGACACGACTTCTTGCCCCAATGCTAGTGCAGAGGGAAGATCAGTTGGTCTAGCTGAGAATATGACATCATTTAAAGCTTTCTTGATACCTGAGATAAATACTCGTAGAGTGTCTGCTCTGTATTTCTCATTTAACCAGGAGGCAACGTTGGTGTCATAGGTCATGATTGTCTTATTTATGAGTAAAGTCAGTTTCTTCTCCACTTCGTCATAGTAATGCAGTAGTATCAGATTTTCTTGACGGAGTGTTGACAGCTCTTGTTCAATTAGGAATATCGGTCGTTTGTCTGCGTACGTGAAATCTAACCGATTTATAATCGCCTTAAAATTGAGAGGAGTGTCAAAGGATGAGAGTACCATATCGGCGCCTTTCTTAATTTTGTTTCTTAGTATTCCTAAAGCCTGATAATGTTTCGAGCTATCATCGTATTTTTCATATACTTTGTATGCGGTATGCGCAGCTTTCCTCCATGATACATAATTTTCATTGTTTCCCTCAAAGTCCAAAAGGGATTTCATGATATCGAGAGTTTCATTGCAGATGATGCCTGCCCTGATCTCGGCCTCTCTAAATGTTTCTACCTCTGGAGTGCTAATACCTGTACAGAACCAATACGTTGTTCGATGTCACGTAATTTCTGATAAAAATTTTCTTTTTGGGTTCTTAAAGCACTTATAACCGCGCCTTCTACAATTTCTTTTAATTGTTCGTTAGAAGATAGTGACATTTTTAAAATTTCACTTGTATTTATACATTGAAATTTTTACCAAATCTTGTATCTCACTATCACTCATAACACGCAAATAAGGACAAGGAATTTTGTGTTGTGTATTTTATTAATAATTAATATTGAGGGGTTGGAATTGTATTTGAATTGAATTTTAATAAAAATTTTTATTGAACACCCTACTCACATGTTCTTATATTATGTTAGTAGAGCTGCTGCTTTGATAACTGCTTCGTTGATGAACTTCTTTGTTTTGGTTGTGTAGTGAGCTGCTTCGACGTACTGGTGTGTTGATGAACTGCTTCGTTGATGAATTTCTTTGTTTTTGTTATGTATTTTTATACCCTGAACCCATTAAAAATGGGTAATCAGGGTATAATGGTTTTGTTGCAGCCCAAATGTATGTAACAGGCAGAAGGAGGCGTGGCAGACCCCATAAAGTATATATATTTTTGATCAGGACGACAAGCCGAGTCGATTGAGCCCTGTCCGTCTATCCGTCTGTCCGTGTGTTTGAACGCGTGCATCTCAGAACCTATAATAGCTAGAGACTTGAACTTTTTTTTTATAGATTCGTGTATATCACGCGCAGGTCGAGTTTGTTTTAGAAATTCGATAACTCTTCTCGTTCTTTTTATATTGATTAAAAACGAAATCGATTTTCAGTTTTAAAATTATATCTTCTACATCTTTATAGTTAGAGACTCCAAATGTTGTATTTAGCTTAATGGGACTTTTATACAATTTTGATTTTTGTTAAATTTTGGATGCCACGCCCCCTTCGCCCAAATTTTTAAAACACCTATTTCAAACACTACAGACTTGTGCTTTTGCACATACACGCATAGGAATGATATAATTACGCTGCGCAAGTTTGATTAAGAAATTCGATCTACAAAAAAAGTTATTAAGCATTTAGTTTCCCATAACACGCACATATTGGCGCAGCGAAGTCGCTGAGTAAACTGCGCAGTTAGCAGAGCGTATGCGTGTGCGTGTGTATGTATGCGTTGCTTGCAATATATGTACATACATATGTATGTACACATGTACATACTGTATATATTTACATATATATAAAATAAGAGTAACATTGATATAACTTAAATAAAGTCAATATAATTACATATGTACATACATACATATGAATAGACGAAATGCATTATGTTATTAAACGAAACGTTTACCAAACGTTTACGTACACACGCGCATGGCAACAGCAGCAGAAGCATCTAGAAAATTCGAAGAATTCATAACAACAACAACAAAGACAAATTTGGGATGAATTTTAAGCAGAAGTTCAGCAGCTCAGTAGCAGCAGCTCAGCAGCTCAATAACTGTACTTAGGAATTCGCTATCTCACTCTTATGTATTGCAACGGCTGTGTTGATAGAAGCGATGATCGCCGACATAAAGTCTCGGGTTCGATTCTCTAAGCTGACGTCAAAACTTTTTTTATGCAAGTTACTTAATCTTTTTTGTTTTTTTTTTAATTTTTTAATTTAATTTAAAATAATTATATATAAACTTTGAAGTGCATTTAAAGCCGCCGATAGGCGGGGTTCAGGGTATTTCCTAGTCGGGCACCTCCGACTAGAGTTTCCTTACTTGTTTATTATTTTGTTCTTTTTTTTCAGTTTAATGTTTTTACTCCACGCGGAAATATTTTGTTCACTGAATATTTGTATTATCGAAGTCTAATTTGGTTTTTAGAGTTTGTTTCGGTTGGGCGTCAGTTATTTAAATTCACTTTTATATAATCGAGTAGAATAACGCGTACGAAGTACTTGTGTTATCACTTGATATCTTTTGTTGGTGTTGGTGTTGCGCGTAATGAGAAGACTTGATTAAGACTTTCCTTATTTCCAAAAATCAACTAACTCTAAGTAACATAAATTCTTATAATCGAAGCTAGCCCTAAGCCCTGAACACGCTGGCATTGCATATAATGCGAGGGATCATATTTCGCTGGGCAGCAACACTGTTGCGCGTGGACGCTTCTGTCGCTGCTGTGCAATATCCGGTCGAGACGGCTGGTGTCGTAAACATTCATGCTGACAAAGCATGCTGGTCAGTTGTGTTAACTAATATCCTCAGGTATACAAAAGGGGGATAACCTCAAAACATTAATGATGGCGTAATTATTAGTAAAAACAAGATCGAGAGAACGTTTCAAATAATTAGAAATTTAGTTCATCTGATACATAGAAATGTTAAACAATTCATCAAAAAAATATGTAAGGAAGCTCTAGTCGAGACTGCTCGACTAGGAGATACTCTGAACCCTTCGAATAGCCTATATTGGAAGCATGCTATGATTATTTTACGTATAAGTTAAATTTTTATAATTCAATTTGGTTGGTTTTAAAGTATTTTTATTAATGCAGCGCCATGTGCATCTGCCGAAGTTCCGCTTAAAAAGGAAGTTACAGAATTCACCTACGCTGCTTGAAGGTTGCAGGCGTTTTTGTAATTAACATATGATTCCCAGGTATGCTAGGCGGCGGCAATCGCTGGAAACGGTGAGCTTGCTCCTCGTGCAAGCTTTGCGCTCCACCAGCATCACGCGAGGGGGAAGGGACAAAGCGCATTGTCAGTATTTTAGCAACCCTGTATAATTCGGCAAGTGCATGATGTTCGTTGTTAACTACTCCCCTCCTAAAACATGAGCGTCCTCGGTCATCTTAAGCTTTCGCAGAACCTCCTGGACACTCTCATGCTGGGCCTTCTTATTCTTGCGCCAAATGACCCACGCAATGACAGACACCACACCGCACAGCATCAAGCAACTGGATAACGTAACCAGTGGTCCAACGGTCACCTGCGACTGAAGTTCGTCAATACGTCTCAAGTTGTCTTCACTCAACTGATGGAGAAACGGCAGGCTCAACACCTTCTGATGATCGATGACGTTGATGTTAGTGAACTTGTTGCCATTCCCGTATGCGGTGCGGTCAAACGTGACAAGGTTCGTTCCGACGACCGCACTTTCCGTCTCGTCATCAATGGTAACTCGGGCGGGGCTGTCCTTAAGTATGAGCACGCCGTCATCGACCGAAGTTACTGCGGCCAGGTGACTCGGCTGGGTGTTGCAATGTGCCGTTTTCCCCGGGTGTAGGTCCTGTGCGCAGGTGTTACTTATAGACTCCTCGCAGAAAGACATCTTTGATGGCCCCTCGCATGATATTATTGGGACGATCCTGCCGTCACAGTCAGCCACGACGTTCTCATTAATTTGCAGCGTGACTCCGGCGTGCGCGACAGGGAAAATCAGAACCTTCTTACAAACGAGCTTAGGATTAGGTAGAGTGATAATAATACACTAATTCCTGTGGAGCCCTTGCTAAGGATTACTTCTAGGTCACCGTCATTGATGATGACTGGGTTTATCATATTTGCTGAAGCCAAAGTTATTGCTACTATTAAATTTTTAATTTCCAAGGTCAAAATTCTATTTCTTGTCAGAAGGACCTCGTACAAATGTGAAGTATCAACACGTTCTCTGTCAAACGTATTTGTCTCAAATCTTCGGCGTCGGGGGTCCCCGCAATTACCTTCAAATCCCTACCTATGATGTCCAAACTCCGTGCGTGCCTATGGTGGACTCCCAGGGTCACCAAGAGTGTCGACAAGTGGTTAACGTCGGCTTCCAGTATCTTACGCATGTGCGACTGGGGGAATACTTTTGTCATCTCCGTTGTCTCCCGCGCGAGCCTGTCATGTTCCGTCAGGTTTGTAGAATGTCTCAGATTCTTCGTCTCATTCCACACCACAGCAGTCCCGTCCATCACGCGAATGGGAACAGGCAACCCGCTATATCTTATTTTATCTATCCTCTTACAATAATAATAATTTTTTTATCATTTTTTATATTTTGTATATTATTTTTTTTTTTTTTTTTTTTTTTTTACTTAAGGTTGTCCTTATGGACCACCCTCCCTTTAATGAGAACTGTTGTTCCCAAAAACTGCTTCTACCTTCCCCCCAACGTACAAGGGGCTCAGTTTCTTACCTAGCCGCCTATTTGACCGTACTAAAACGGCTTCGCCGACTTGAAACACCCGATTCTGCCTGAAAGGGTTGTTTCTATCCAACTG
The DNA here is from genome assembly GCA_035045555.1 of Drosophila fulvimacula. NCBI lineage: Eukaryota > Metazoa > Arthropoda > Insecta > Diptera > Drosophilidae > Drosophila > Drosophila fulvimacula. Next base: position 1,005,726 of record JAWNOX010000064.1, on the reverse strand, counting down.
CAGAGCCTGAGCTTTCAGTAACTTGCTCATTACTTCCTGTTTCAACTCGTCCGGTTCCGAGTGAAGTACATCGATCGGAGTTTTGTCGATGACAGAATGAAATGACCTATTATACTCCACGGTAGCCTGCAGTATGGCTTCGACCGTGTCTGTTATACCTCTCTGCTGGGACAGGCACCTCGCCATGTCGCCTAAGGTGCTGTGGAAGCGCTCTATTTGGCCGTTCGATGTGCTGTGGAGTGGCGGCGCATTCACGATATCGATGTCATAGTTGTCCTTCAGCATTGTCCGCACAGTTTCTGAACTGAACGACGCTTCATTGTCACAATATATTGTTTTAATCTTTGGGAACAGGTTCACCAGCTGCAGTAATGGTCCTTTCACGTCCGCGATTGTACGCGAGCTTATTACCTGGACAACCGCGAACTTGGAAAATTGATCGATCGCTGTCAAGAATTGTCTCTTCGCAGTAGAGTAAATGTCAATATGGATTATCTCCCCCGCATATGACGGAATTGGGGTAGGACCGAGCTCCTGCTTTTTAGGGTGTCGTTCGTATTTAGCTTTGGCGCAGATCCGGCAACCCAAAACAATTTCTGCAGCTACCTTGCTCATGGCAGGGAAAAAATAATTTTTAAGCACTTGCTTGACGTTCTCTTGCGCTGCCCGATGGGCGCGATTATGCTCCGCCAAGATTATTTCCTTATGCTCGTCTTTATTGATAATATCAGCAACCCGGTACTTACATTACCAAAACTTGGTTGAAGGGAAAGCCTGCACAAGCGCATGTTGAATGCGCGCTAAAACCGGCAAGCTACAGTGTATGGCATTCACCACTTGTGTGTTTACCACATCCCTGACCTGGTCAATTAACGTCTCCCAATCTCTGAACAAAATCTCGTGCCGCGTTTTCTCTTTGAAGAGTACGAACGTGCGGTGCCACGGATGTTCTGCCTCCTCCAGAATTATCTGGTTCCTGAAGCAATTTACAGGCTTTTCGGTTGCCTCTATTGTGTAGGACAATGATTGTTCACTGAGAATTGTGCCGGCGTCAGATCGCGCTTCGGCTTCAAGTGAATAAATGTTTTGCCTTGATAGGGCGTCCGCCACATAATTTTCTTTACCGGGCTTATATAAAATCTTTTCATCAATAAAGGACTTCCACCCCTTTATTTTAGAATTAGGGTTTCTGTCCGACACGGCAAAGGTCAAAGGTCGGTGGTCAGTGTAAATATTGATGTCGGTCACGCCGTACAAATAGTGGCGAAGGCTACCTAATGCCCATACTATTGCCAACAACTCCCGCTCGTTTGTCGCGTAGTTGACTTCCCTGTCTTTAAGGGTCCTATATATCATCGTGATTGGTCTTCCCCCCTGGGACAGTACGGCTCCGATGCCCGAGGACGAAGCGTCCGTCGTAAGGTCGAATGGTTTTTTACAATCTGGGTAATGAAGAATGACATCTTCTGACGCCAAGACATTTCTGAGTTTGTCGAAGGCCTCAAACTGTGAATCGATCAGATTTACAGACACTTTCTTAGAGCTCTGTTTGCTTACCTTCCCGTTTTCCCCTTTTAAGATGTCCGTCAATGGCTTTGCGATTGCTGCAAAGTCCCTTACGAAGCATCTGTAGTAGCTTGCCAGTCCCAAGAAGGACCTGACAGCGAAAAGATTGGTTGGTTCTGCAAAGTTTTTGATTGCATCTACCTTTTCCTGGCTCGTTCTAGTGCCGCTACTAGACACAACGAAACCTAGGAACTCGGCACTCTTTTTAAAGAAGTGCGACTTTTCTTTGGATACCCTCATATTGGCGTCCCGAAGACATTCAAGGACCTGTTTAATATCCCTGACATGATCGAGTTTGGTTTTTGAGAAGATGATGACATCATCGACGTAGACGTAGCAAGTCTTGCCGATGTGCTCTCGCAGTACATCATCTATTGCTCTCTGGAAAATACTCCCAGCGTTCTTGAGGCCGAACGGCAGTCGGCAGAACTCGTATTTTCCTCCATTAACGGAGAAGGACGTCTTTTCACGGTCCTGTTCCGCGAGGGTAATTCGGTGATAGCCCGATTTCAAATCTAAGGTAGTGAAGAACTGGGCTTTGCCCAAGTTTGCCAGTATCATTGAGATGCTCGGCATGGGGTATCTATCTGCAATAGTTTTTTCGTTTAACTTGCGGAAGTCTATTACTAGCCGCTTTTGTGCCGCCCCTGAGTCGTCAACGACTTTCTTGCCTACGACCCAGATCGGGTTATTGTATGGTGAGCGAGAAGGCCGTATAATGCCGTTCTTTAGAAGCTCTTTTACTTCTTTGTTTACAAAGTCAATAGCGCCCACTGGAAATGGGTACAATTTTGAGTAAACGGGTTCGTTGTTCTCGGTGCGGATCGTTCCGACCACTGATGTGTTGAAAGGTAATTTTTCGCTCGGATCAGCAAAAACTTTGATGGTTTTTCTGATCATATTAATGAATTCGTCTTTTACAGACAAAGGGACTTCGATGTCCTTTACGCTGGTGAAATTCACGTTCTGACATTTGTAGAACTGAATTTGTTCCCAGCCATTGTCATGTTTTATGGCCTTGTCCTTTAAATTTATGGTAGCGTGTACCTTTGACAGGAGATCTAGTCCGATCATTCCATCGAAAGTTGATAGAGTCGGCAAGATAAAAAATGGGCTTTTACACCCGAAGATGGACAGGGTGCGTTTGTGTGTGACCCCCTCCATACCGTGAATTGACTTTACGTTGAAGGGGGTTTGAACGGGGGCGAGGCTGTGTCCCCCAAGGCAATTAGGTCGTAAGTAATTTTTTGAGGCCCCCGTGTCTATTAAAAATTTTAAATTGGTCCCCGCGACCGTTCGCTGGATGAACGGAAGCAGGGAGACACCCCTAAAAAATTAATAGTATCGACGCTATATGCATCTTCGTCGTCCTCGAGCTGAGCGACGGCCGCAGACGCAACATGGTCATATTGATCGTCCTCTTGGGGCGGTGCTTCCTGGGACAGGCAGTTGATCCTCTGCCTCCTTTGATCTGAGTGCCTTTCTGAAGTATTGGATCTCTTGAGGTTATTTTGTCCATTGTTTTGGACATAACGCCAAGACGCCTGGCCAGCCAGCTGGCTCTGTCGTTGCCCCGGCTGGAAATTTGTTGGCTGTTTAAATTTGGACGACGATGGGTCCACTTCCATCATTTCGAGTGGCTCCTGTACATGGGGCCTATTTCCCTGTTATTTTTTAAAGTGAGGGGTCTTTGGTTTTGGGCCAACCTTTTGTTCGTTTTGTTTTGGGTACTGTGCATTGCCTTTTTGTCTGTCCCTTTCTTCAAGACTCCTGGCATAATTCGCAGCAAAGCCGTACCTATCATGGTTGGACTCTACCTCTTGGGCCAACGCGAGTGCTTCCGGCATGCTCGCAGGTTTGGCCGCGAACAAAACGTCAGTCAAGGCCCTCCTAAGTCTGGATATGAAAATCCGGAGCGCATCTGCCCTATACTTCCCGTTCATATGATCGGCAATAGCCGGATCATAAGACATGATTGTTTTGTTTGTGAGTAGAGTCAGTTTTTTCTCTACCTCTTCGTAGAACTCTAAGATGGTCAAGTTGCCCTGTCTGAGGGTTCCCATCTCTTGCTCGATCAAGTGCATCGGACGCTTGTCGGCATATGTGAAGTCCAATCTTTCGATTATGGCTTCGAAATTTAGTTTGGTATTGAAGGACGATAGCGTGAGATACGCTTGCCCTCTTACTTTATTTCTTAAAATCAACACCGCCTGATAGTGGCGGGAGCTCCCATCATAATTTTCAAATAGCTTATAAGCGGCTTTTGCAGCTTGGCGCCAAGAAACATATTGCTCCTGCGCGCCGTTGAACTCTGGGACAGACTTCACCGCATCGAGCGGTTCGTCACACCTTCTACCGGGCACTATTTTAACGTCTTCAAATACCCTAATATTCGGCTTGGCAGTTGCCGCTATGTTCATTGACTCAACGCGTTCCGTTAATGCTTTAAGGGTATTCTCAAACTCTTTACGTTGGGCCGCCAAGGCCGCGCCCACCGCTGCGTTCAGCAGTGTTGCTATATCCCCCAATTGACCGGTGTTCATTTTGTCCGCGTTAGTCTGAAGGCTGGTGTTGCGAGATGAACAAGCCAAGGCCTCAAAGTCATTGGCTAGCGAGTTTAACGTGTCGTCACTGTTGTCGCTCATACGTTCAACCAAAGCAACGCCTCTTTTTTTTTTTTTTTTTTTTTGTGCACTTTTTTAATAACACGTGTGTTTTTTTTTTTTTACTCAAAAGAAAGGGAAACTCAATAGGGGCAAGTTCACTTTGACACAACGAAGACTAGATTTTTTCTTTTCTTTTTTTTTTCTTTTAAACAAACCTATCACTGAGCAAAAGTTCCACTTACATGATCTTTTTTCCTAATATTATTTGTAATATTATGGTTGCCAGCTGCCGTCTTCGCTGCCCAAACTGTCCGTTTGGCGAACTTGTTGTCGATGCCGCCCAAACCGTCCGTTCGGTGTCACTTGTTATGAGAGTTTTCTGCTACCGGTGTGGTAGACTTTTTGTTATTTTAACCTTGTCGTCTGACAAGATTTTTTTTATATATTTTTAGTAGCAAAATTATTGGTTATTTTGCACTTTTAATAGTTCACTCCCTCACGCGTAAGTTCATTTACACCGTTGGGAGCCAGTTAAATTTTTATAATTCAATTTGGTTGGTTTTAAAGTATTTTTATTAATGCAGCGCCATGTGCATCTGCCGAAGTTCCGCTTAAAAAGGAAGTTACAGAATTCACCTACGCTGCTTGAAGGTTAAGTTCCAAGCGTTTTTGTAATTAACATATGATTCCCAGGTATGCTAGGCGGCGGCAATCGCTGGAAACGCTGAGCTTGCTCCTCGTGCAAGCTTTGCGCTCCACCAGCATCACGCGAGAGGGAAGGGACAAAGCGCATTGTCAGTATTATAGCAACCCTGTATAATTCGGCAAGCGCATGATGTTCGTTGTTAACTTATATATTGCAACACATACACACATACGCACGCACACGAACGTAATATGAGCATGCGCTCTGCTAACTGAGCAGCGACTGCGCTCGAGCTGCATGCCAATGATATAAGAAATTAAATGTTTAATAACTTTTTTTGTAGATGGACTTTCTTAATTTACACAGTGTTATTATGGCATATGTGTGTATTTGCCAAAGCACAAGTCTCTAGTATTTCAAATACGGGTGGCGAAGAGGCGTGGAATCCAAAACCCAAAAAACTACAAAATGTCCGCTTTCAGTATACTTATCTGCACTGTAAATTTGAAGTCTCTAGCTTTAATGGGTCACATAAATGAAAGTAAATTTATCGATAATTCGGAAACGGGATGAGTTATTGAGAAAAAATAACAACAAACAAACTCGTATTACGTATGGTATTCACGAGTATACATGTCAAGTTTCAGATTTCCAGCTTTTGTGGTTTACGAGATCCTTGCGTTCATACAGACGGACGGAAGGACAGACGGACAGGGCTATATCGACTGAGCTCGTCGAGCTGATCAAGAATATATATACTTTATGCGGTCTGCCACGCCTCCTTCTGCCTGTTACATACATTTTCACAAAACCATTATACCCTGATTTCCCATTTTCAATAGGTTCAGGGTATAAAAATAAGTAACTTGCATAAAAAAATTGTTTGCGGCATCTTAATCTTAGAGAATCGAATAGATTTCATCTAAGTATATATTATATTGACTTTATTTTAATTACATCTTTGTTATACTTATTTTATATATACATACATACATATGTATGTATATTGCAAGCAACGCATACATACATACGCACACACATACGCTCTGTTAACTGCGCAGTTTACTCAGCGACTGCACTGGGCCAATATGTGCATGTTATCGGAAAAAAAATGCTTAATAACTTTTTTGTAGACCGACTTTCTTAAACTTGCTCAGCTTAATTTTATCATTTATATGTGTATATTTGCAAAACTAAAGGTCTATAGTATTTAAAATAAGTGTTTTTCAAATCGGGGCCAAAATTCAACAAAAATCAAAACTAAATAAATAAAAACTAAACTAAATACAAGATTTGGAGTCTTTTACTATAAATGTGTAGAAGATATAATTTTAAAACTGAAAATCGATTTTCGTTTTTAATCGATAAAAATCAAAATGAGAAGAGTTATCGAATTAAAAAAATAAACTCGATCCGCATATGGATATACACGAATCTACAAAAAATACTTCAAGTCCCTTGCTATTATAGGTTCTGAGATCAACGCGTTAAACATACGGACACACGAACAGGGCGCAATCGACTCGGCTTGCCGTCCTGATCAAGAATATACTTTATTATACGCTTCCTTCTGCGTGGACATACTGCACATTTGCTTAATTTTGGTAATACTAAATATTTTAGCACAGATGCGCACCGAGCTAATCTGTCAATGTGACATGAAGTTTGCTGAAAATGTGATCTTCGTATGGGAATTAAATAATGTTGACACCATGTTTGCCAGTGAATAGTGAAAATTGTGATTTAGGCTCATTTATTAACAAGTTAACGAGTGTCCCTCGCACATTGTTATATAACGTAAGCGAAAGCAAGCGTTAGCCAGCAGTTGCGCTCAAGTTGTCGAATCAGCGTAAATTCAGTTCAACGCCCTGGATGCGACGGTCAACCGACGGTAATCTGATATCCTGCACATGCCGCAAGATCAGCATTATCGCTTATGCCCAGTCGGCTTGCCGGCTGTAGTTTTGTAGCTTTGGGTACACATATTTTGTAGCTTTGTATTCTTTAGAAACTAAGTATTTTTTGTTTAGCTTACTCCCCAGCTTGTTAGTGGCTGCTAGTTTAGTTTTATATTTGATGTTCACTCACAAGGGTCAGAATAAATTATACTACTCCGGCAACAGCCGTAAGAGAATCATTTTTATACCCTGAACCCATTAAAAATGGGTAATCAGGGTATAATGGTTTTGTTGCAGCCCAAATGTATGTAACAGGCAGAAGGAGGTGGCAGACCCCATAAAGTATATATATTCTTGATCAGCCCTGTCCGTCTGTCTGTCTGTCCGTCCGTTTGTGTGAACGCGTCGATCTCAGAGATAGAGACTTACATTTTTTTTGTAGTTTCGTGTATATCACGCTCAGATCGAGTTTGTTTTATAACTTTCGATAACTTTTCTCGTTTTTTTTATCGATTAAGAACGAAAATCGATTTTTGTTTTAAAATTAAATCTTTTACATCTTTAAAGTTAGAGACTTCAAATCTTGTATTTAGCTTAATGGGACGTTTATAAAATTTTGATTTTTGTTAAATTTTGGATTCCACGCCCCCTTCGCCCAAAACTTCTAAATTACGTATTTCAAATACTAGAGACTTGTGCTTTTGCACATACACACATATAAATGATATAATTACGCTGCGCAAGTTTGATTAATAAAGTCGGTCTAAAAAAAAAGTTATTAAGCATTTAGTTTCCCATAACATGCACATATTAGCGCAGCGCAGTCGCTGAGTAAACTGGGCAGTTAGCAGAGCGTATGTGTGTGAGTGGTTATGTATATATAAAATAAGTATAACATAGATATAAGTTAAATAAAGTCAATATAATATATATGTATGTAGATGAAATATATTAAAAAACGTACCAACTGGCACCTGTTCATCTGCGGAGCGCTTTGTTCTGTAAAACTTTTATCCTATTTACTGATGACCTTGCCGCAGAGCCCCATATAGGTATCCCATATGTAAATACAGGCACTAAAATGACATTATATATGATGGCACCGTTTGGTCATCACGCTGATATGAGGTTTAAAGGTGAGCCTTCTATCAAGCATGACTCCCAGTTGATTTACCTTAGTGGCACCTGGAATTTCCAATCTCAGTGACACCTCAGGACAGTCTGAGGCGTAGGAATGTCTCTTGTAAACATTGTGTATAGTGTTACGCCAAGAACACTACCCTGAGGTACTCCGGTTCGCATCGATTTGTCCGTTGAAAAAGCCTGCCCCTTAGACACATAGAAGGTCCTTCCATGCAGATATGATGACAACAGCGTGAAAATGGGTAATTTTCTGCAGCCATACTTGATCAAAAGCCTGTTGGACGTCCGGAAAGACGGCGGAGCAGTACTTATTTTCTTCAAACGCGCCATGAATGTGGATTGCCAGGATTATGGATCATCATAATCACAGCACGCTTCCAGCGAGCTGCAAAGTGCCGGATGCAAAACATGGCGTTCTACAGCACAGTTAGGTATTCTACGATCGAGTCTGGCAATGATCTAAGTACTTTTCCATTAATCAGATCAAGTCCAGGAAATTTTGTTATCTTTACTCACCTGATCTGCTCATGAACCTCTTCTATTGTGCGTGGTGTGATCTACACGTCTACGGGGAGAGGTGAGAGGACGACATCCTCGTTTGGGCGATGTCTGCGGGATCGGCGGTTATTACCGGAATAAACTGCTCTTGTATGTAGTGGGCAAATACTTCAGCTTGTTGTTCGTCTCCCATGAGCCAGATACCTGAAGTGCTGCGTATGGGGTGTTGACGGATAGGCTGTCTCTTTATTTTCCGCGTATTTTCACAGCTGGAATTCTTCATTTCCTGGGGACTCGGCTTACTCCAGTGCATCACTAATGCGCCTATTTTAAATCTGCGCTACCTCAGCATTCAGCTCCCTTGTGCCAGCGTCTCCTTGCCCAACGTCTGTACAGAAGAAGATTCTGGGCTTCCAAAGAGAGGTGAATATTGTATCCAGAGGTGTGTTGGGTACGCGGAACGGGTGGAGCGGCAAGGAGCGATGCTGCAGCTATAGCTTCTTGTATTTGCGTAATCCACATCTTCAGCGGTGTTGAGCTCTATTTACGGATGTGTAGTGCAGTGCAGCTCACGGCTCCCAGATCCGAACCTTGCGGCAGTATCCGATTCCTAGTGGGGGAAAGGCTGTGGCTGCGTACAAATTATGATTATTAGTGGCAGGTGGTCTGAGGGCAAATCTAGAGATTCTGCGACGCTCAACTGCAGATCACCTATTCCTCTATAGACTGCAAAGTCAATTGCGGAAAGTCCATTAAGTGGTTAGCGAAGACAGCCAATTCCTGAGTCTTATTGCACAGACCATTGACGTTCCAGGTGCCCACTCGTAGGACCATTATTTTCAACTAAGCTTGGTAATGAGTGTCATTAAGCTTGACATTAGGTTAGCTTGTTGGCTTTGCAGTTCTCGGATTGCTTTAATCTCTGCGCTAATTGCATCAAACGTACGTACGGTCCGTACAGCTTAACGGTTTGTGAAGATTATTTGCTTTGTGGCCTTTTCCTTCCAGCTTTTTTTTTAACTTCTGGGTTTCGGTGCTCGAGTGAAGTCCTTTGACGCAGACTCTTGTCCTCCTTGAGCTGACGGCTTGTCCTCCTTGAGCTGATAGCAGTGGAACTCCAATTTAAATTTTGAAAAAAGGCTTTCCGCTGCGCGATAGTCATAACTGCTTTTCGCTAAAACTCCAATTTCATGTTGCCTTGGCTTAATAACATAAGACTTTGGGTCAATTGCTCTGCCAATAATTTCATTTAACTTTGCCACCGATTTGATGCCTGGACACCAAAGAGGAAGCGACCGAGGTTTTGGTTGTTCGACATGGTGTTCAATCAATATTGACGCTGTTGTAGCTTCGCAGCAGCCAGCTTTAATTTCTTGAAGCAAAGAAAAACGATTTTGTGATTCTGGTGCTGCTTTGCTGGTACTTGGCTCATCGAAGAACATTTTTTTTTAATACCCTGAACCCATTAAAAATGGGTAATCAGGGTATAATGGTTTTTTTGCAGTCCAAATGTATGTAACAGGCAGAAGGAGGCGTGGCAGACCCCATAAAGTATATATATTCTTGATCAGGACGACAAGCCGAGTCGAACTAGTCCTTTCCGTCCGAATTATCGATAAGTTTCGATAAATTTCCTTTCATTTATGTGACCCATTCAAATTTACTGTGCAGATATAGTATATATATTATATATATATATTATAGTATATTATTATTAAGATTATATTTCCAGCACTCCGCGCGTTTCAAGGTATCTTCTAGTCAAGCAGTCTCGTCTAACGCAAATAACAATTGAGTGTTTTTCGACATCTATAAAAAATAAGTCTCTTTACTGAGTATATGAAAAAAAACTACTCGCGGGCGGCGTATTGATCAGCACTTCGCTCAGCTCACTCGCACTCGGACAACAATCGTTTTTTTGTCTTCTTTTTCGTATCAGTAGACCAGGAATATTTGCTTGAGTGAAATAAAGCAAAACGTCTTTAAGCGTGTGATGCTTATTAAATTGCGACTCAACAACATTTTGTGTTTAGTACACAATACTATGTATTGAGTGTTACATTTGTCAAATATTTTAATTCCATTTGTGAATTGAGTACGTACGGTCAATGTAAAATGGGCAGAGAGCTAAATAAAAACAAGTGCATAAATTCTTTAAATTTAATCCACAAGAAAATAAATCCCAGTTTTCCGAAATTAGGCTATCGGATCGTTTGAGCTTTCTGAGGCTCTCGTTTTGCTTTAAGACCACCGATGACGCAATTTTATGCATTTGAACACCCGGAACTTTAGTGTTGAGCTCTACTGTAGTCCTCTAATAGCAAGCCAAACCGTCCTGAAATCTTAATCATTTGTCGAATCAACAAACTAAATTTTCTCAAAAATTGTCCATTCCTTAGATAATTTTAAAGCTAAATTGAATTCTAAAATAAAAAAAAAAAAGAATCGGAGAAAAATTAAATATTTGTTTTGTTATTACTTACATTGGATAAAATAAATGGATAAAAACAAGTAAAAACGTTGCAGTCGGGCGCTACTGCCTGAGAAATACTCATTCACACTGCAAGCTCCTAGTTCCATAATATTCTAACAAACCAATTTACCAATTTGCCACTCCCTTAATTATCCCTAAATTTTGTATTTAGTGTCATGTGTATTCAACACAATTTTGGTTTTTGCTGTACACAAATTTCTTACAATTCAGCTGAAAATATATGTTGAAAATTTCATTAAAATCCATTAAGTACCACAGAAGTTATTCAACAAAACGTTTAGGCAATTGACAAATGTGCTTGGCTGCTCAGCGAACATTTTCTTATGTTATCATATCATCATATGTATGTTAATTAAGTTACTTGGTTACTATAAGGTTTAGTAGCGTTGCTAATAGAAGTGACACGCACCGGTTATGGCACCGTTGTTTCGAGCCTCAGGTGAGTCGGTATTTTATACACATTTTATTTATAATTATTATTGGTTTGACAAGCACAGTTGTGGCGTCGTGTATGTCGGCTTTTCTTTTATTTCTTTATATATTTTTTTTTTTTTGTAAAACATTTTTTTTTACATTTATAATATTTAGCAATTCAATTCAGATGCTAAACCCCAAAAAGTCAATAAATTGAGTGTTTATAGCTCAAAAATAGTGGTTTAATTCTATTTGCCACGCCCCCAGTGGGCGTAGACATATAATTTTTGGCCAGTCCATGAGGGGTGTAGAACAACGTAACTGTGAATTTTGGACGCCTACACTCAAAAAACGTGAAAATTACAGGGTATTTTTGAATAGGTAACGCCCAAAAAGGGGCGTAAAAATATATTTTGGCCGATCGATAGAGGAGCTATAAACTTGTGCGGTTTGCCACGGTCCCTGTGGGCGTAGATATATCCGCCATAGCTTATTAAACTTGGGACGTTAATGAAAGTATATATACCAAGTCTCAAGTCTCAAGTCTCTATAGCATCAATAGTGTTCAAAATATAACAGAAGATGCAAAATTGATATATATTCAGATCCGATTTTCCACGCCCCTAGTAGGCGTGGATATATAATTTTTTGGTCGATCTTCATAGGATCATAATAATTACTCACGTGACAAATTTTTCGTTCTAGCTTTTAAACTGTAGAAGATACAGTTTCACCCGATTTGACACTCCCCCAATGGGCGTAGATATATCCATATTCATCTTGGGATGTCAACATGTTCCAAATCTCAACTCTCTATGACTGCTACAAGTAGTATTTCTGACATACAGGAGAATTAATTTTCCAATTTACCACGCCCCTAGTTGGCGTATCGGGAAAATCTTAACACTTTATCTGACGAGAGTATACACGAGTATATATTCCAAATTTCAAGTCTCTAGCTTCAATAGCATAGAAATGGTTTGCGTTCATACTGACAGACGGACGGACATTGCACAAATCCAATATACTCATTTCAATTTGTGAATGAGTATAAAAAACGCAAAATAAAAATGAACTAAATAATATACATTATGATTTCTGGGTTTTCCCAATTTAATTTAAAACTAGTTAATAAACAATTATTGAATTTAAAAAATTTAATTTTTTATATTAAAAGTTAAGATTTCTGCAGGCAAAGTCAAAATTGTTAAATTTTTTCAGTGTTCAAACTCATTCTTGACAGAGTGTATATCAAAGAAATTCCTTAAACAGTGTTTGTAAGAGTTTTTGAACTAACTTATTACTTACTTACTCCCGAAAAGAGAACCGTTAAAAGAGTTCAACACGAAGAACTCAACAACAACGCTCAAGCGAAAATCGAAGCAAAATAGAAAACCGTCTCAGGGTGAGAGCAAATTTTTAAAATTTTTGCGCTTATTTTCAGACATTGAGCGTAAAGAAAAAAACACCCAATTGTTATTTGCGAGCTTTGATTATTAGTATATAGTATTCCAATATACATATGTATGTATGTACAATGCATGTTTTGAGACACCCAACCTGTAGAGAAATGATAAACAACATTGTGTGGTATATCAATTTAATTATTATGTCATTCATTTAACAGTTGCTAAAATTGCGAAATGCACACATCGATAATAAATTATTTTGAACATAGCAAAAAATACAATAACTTCTGTAGTGAATAAATGCAAATCGTTAGTCTGTTCGTGAAAACGGGTTTTGCTTATATTATTAATATACGAAAGTCCTTAGTCTTGCAATATATATCGTATTTCAATATATCGTTATAAGTGAACATCCCTAGTCGGTACAACTTGAAAATAATGACATCTTTAGATGTCGTGCTTTACGTTTTGTTTACTTTTGTAACATTGTATTCACCTTGATTTGATTTGTGTGAAGTGGAATCAAGATTCTTTCGTATCTAAGGAGACGCGTGTGGGGTATGTAAATATAATTATAAATTTTCGTGCTTCTCATATGCTAATTCCACATTTGTTTGCTTACATTCATATGTACATACATATATAACCTCATAAATTGTATATTTAAATTAGCTTTGTTTATTCAAAGCCAATACTTGATTTTTGTTATAATAGGAATGAATTTTAAATTAATGAAGTGTTTTGGAATGAGTACTAACAACATATGCAGTTAGTTCAAAACATTAATTTTTATTGCAAATTTTCATAGAAATGGCGTCCTAAAATTTAATTCCTGATTGTAGGTACTATATTATAACTATTGAATATTCAAATATATGTACAATATACGCAATGCCTACACTTTGGGGCATAAGTATCCCATAAATTTTGCTACAAAAATGTGCTCACATTTTGCTAATCGGCCATAATTGCTAATGCTATTGTGGCGCATTATTCTATAACTAATTCAACTTTGACTTAAATTTTGTTTAAATATAAATTCACATACAAATACATGAAAGAGTTTGATAAGGAAAAGGTGTCAATCAAGAAGTCGAGGAATGTCCGGGAATCTTAGTGTTTCGGCTTAGCTATTGGTAGCTTTTATTTAGCTATTGTTGCTGCACCATTCGCCAGTGTGCGGGACTTGCGCTTTTTCAACTTTGTTTTAACCTTGCGTACAAGGCTGACCGTGTCTAGGGAAATTCCTTCCACTGATTTATCTTCTTGTAATGTTTTAGCGGTGCGGTATTGAAGCATGTGAGAGTCAGCGGCGACATTGTTACTGTCATTCTTTGCCAGCAGACCACCAGCAGGACGTATACGTTTTAAACCACTAACACCGCCTGTATGAGTTCCTACAGATTGTCGGACAGCAGTAACGACTATGCCACCAGTCTTAAATTTACTAGTAGTACGTCCAGCTGAATTTTGCATGCCACTGCCCGAGGCGTTTGGTATACGTTCTGATCCACTGCCTGATTGACTTTTTAAAATCAACCTTTGCATTTGTGTCATTTGATGATTTTGCTTGAAATCACCGGTGGCAGAGCCTCCTGCACTACTATGCGCTCGCGAGAACCGTGTAAGAAGCTGCGTCGTCTCTGTAAGCTTAATCATACTTGTTTTCCGTTTACCCTTCTCAGTAACTCCAGCTACATTGACATTGACCACATCATTAACGCCGGCTGTTCGGATGGCCTTTTTCGGCTTGCAACCCCGAATAAAGATCTGAGGATTCTCTAGCTTAGCGTTAGTTCCACCCATAAGACGTGTGTTGGATGGCTGTGACTTCTTATGCTCTTGTTGCCACAATAATAGCTTTTGCGAACAGGCACTGAAAATGTGTATTTACAACTCTGCTAAAATATATGAATTCTCAAACTTACTTAAATAAATCCACTTGTTCCAATTTACGGGATCTACGTGGCGCACCTACATAAGCAGGTGGTAGGTTGGCTGAGCCCGTTGTCGATTCCGCTGTTGCTATTAACGGTTCCTTGCTGCCAGCGGCAGCATACATGTTGCGGGCTTGTGCCCCTCCTGCGCTTCGAAGGGCTGCAGTAGCGGTTGCCGTTGCCATCACCGTTGCCATGTGAGCATGTGCCTGCGACTGGCTTTTGTACCAAGCCAGTGGTCGAACGTCAGAGTCACCGTGGCCTCCCGTCCAAATTTTTTTTTTTATAGATAGTTTTACATGTAGGTCTTTAGTTTGGCCTTCATGAGTATGTCTTTGCTGACTTAGTGGAATAAAATTATTGGGTTGACAGCTGCAGTAAGAACCGTGACAGAAAATTACATTAATATAGCGTACAATACTTACCGCCTCGGTGGTGTTTTTGGAATCTTTACGGCTGGTTTTGGTTCGGTTATGAAGATGTTAGATTTGACACGGCCGCTATCTTGGTTGAGATTATGCCAGGAATACGTGCGTCGAGTCCCTGTAGCATTTGTCTGACTATGCATTCGCCCCCTTTGTTGCTCGGGTGCTGTGCTAGGTGTTAACTTGTATACTTCCAATTTTTTGACACCACCTGGACCGAGATTTTTGGATGGTGTTGTCACGATTAATTCTGGTGGCATTTGAGCCGGTTTGGGTTTTTGTACCACCAAATCACCAATTTCTTCGATATATCTACGCTGTAACTCACTCTGAAGTAGAGTGTGACGAAGTGGTGCCACTGCCCCAAATGTGACGTTACCTGTTGGAAAAAGTTCTTCATCGTCTGTAGAAAAATGCAAATCAGAGCCCGGATCGGTAGTAGGCAAATCGAGTGGCGTTCGAACAACTTCACCACGTTTCTTAGTCGGCTTATTTCGAATTCGTTGCCTACGGTTCTGAAACAAAGGAAATACATCGTAGCCTTTATTCATATTGAAATAGTATAAGTAAATATTTTAATTTGTAAAAAATATAATAATAATAATAATAATATAATAAACAAGTAAGGAAACTCTAGTCGGAGGTGCCCGACTAGGAAATACCCTGAACCCCGCCTATCGGCGGCTTTAAATGCACTTCGAAGTTTATAAATAATTTTAAATTAAATTAAAAAATTAAAAAAAAAAAAAGATTAAGTAACTTGCATAAAAAAATTTTTGACGTCAGCTTAGAGAATCGAACCTGAGACTTTATGTCGGCGATCATCGCTTCTATCAACACAGCCGTTGCAATACATAAGAGTGAGATAGCGAATTCCTAAGTACAGTTATTGAGCTACTGAGCTGCTGCTACTGAGCTGCTGAACTTCTGCTTAAAATTCATCCCCAATTTGTCTTTGTTGTTGTTGTTATGAATTCTTCGAATTTTCTAGAGCTTCTGCTGCTGTTGCCACGCGCGTGTGTATGTACGTAAACGTTTGGTAAACGTTTCGTTTAATAACATAATGCATTTCATCTATTCATATGTATGTATGTACATATGTATATTATATTGACTTTATTTAAGTTATATCAATGTTACTCTTATTTTATATATATGTAAATATATACAGTATGTACATGTGTACATACATATGTATGTATATTGCAAGCAACGCATACATACACACGCACACGCATACGCTCTGCTAACTGCGCAGTTTACTCAGCGACTGCGCTGCGCCAATATGTGCGTGTTATGGGAAACTAAATGCTTAATAACTTTTTTTGTAAACCGACTTTCTTAATCAAACTTGCGCAGCGTAATTATATCATTCATATGCGTGTATGTGCAAAAGCACAAGTCTCTAGTATTTGAAATATGTTTTGAAAATTTGGGCGAAGGGGGCGTGGCATCCAAAATTTAACAAAAATCAAAATTGTATAAAAGTCCCATTAAGCTAAATACAAGATTTGGAGTCTCTAACTATAAAGATGTAGAAGATATAATTTTAAAACTGAAAATCGATTTCGTTTTTAATCGATAAAAAAAGAACGAGAAGAGTTATCGAATTTCTAAAACAAACTCGACCTGCGCGTGATATACACGAATCTATAAAAAAAAAAAAATCTCTAAAAAAAAAAAAGTTCAAGTCTCTAGCTATTATAGGTTCTGAGATCCACGCGTTCAAACATACGGACAGACAGACAGACGGACAGGGCTCAATCGACTCGGCTTGTCGTCCTGATCAAGAATATATATACTTTATGGGGTCTGCCACGCCTCCTTCTGCCTGTTACATACATTTGGGCTGCAACAAAACCATTATACCCTGATTACCCATTTTTAATGGGTTCAGGGTATAAAAATAAATAAATTCTTTGGCCCCTTATTATTTATTGTTTGGCTACATATTTTATTTGGAAGTTGCAGGCGCAACAACTTTCGCTTGCCTTGGCTCGTTATTATCCTATTAGGATGTGACAGCAGCTCAGAAAACTTTTCATTTACACACACCCAGGCCAGAACAGCAACAGACAGTAAGACACTGTGGTACATCCATGGCACACATGGCGTATACATAACGCTTTTTATATACTACTCTCGTCTTAGGGACATTACAAGCTCGTTAAAGTGAAATCGATGTTGTTGGTGCTATTCATTTTGGCTTTGCTGATGTTGTTATCCTGTCATCTTGCTGTCCTGTCACCGACTACGTCTTGTCGTCGCTTTATTTGGCTATGTCTTTTTATTTCATTTTAAGGGTTTGGCTGCCTTTTTGCTGTTATCTGTGGCAATTTATGTCGCACCGGAGGCAATTGGCCATGAAAATTGCTAAGCCAATTCTTAGCAGGCTAACTTGTGACAATTTTTCAATATATTAAGTATGTTGTTTACACAAATGTGAATTTTGTATGTTTATATATCTTTTTTTAAGCTGAGTAATGATTCATGTGTATACACTCAATATAAACTAGAAATGATTCGGCAAGCCGAAGAATATTCCTTATTTTTATAGTGTTAGGGGCACAGTTCGTGTATGTACCTTCTTCCGGCGAAATATAAAAATACGTCGGTTAGCCAGCCAAAGTCGCAAGTTCCGGTCAATACGCATTTTTCGGTTCAATGCTTTAGCTTTGCATTTTTCCGTAGGCATGTGCTTCTTTTTTTTGTACCGCTTACGTGTTGACTGTTTACCACCTGTCTGATTTATCTCGTTGCTGCCATCGGTCAATAAATCTGACGACTGAGATCCATTGCTTTCTGAGCTTTCGGAGTCAGGTGATTGCCATGAGGTTTTGATTGATATTTGAGGATTTTCGCTACTTAGCAATCTCTCACAGACATTGCCACTTGGTGAGCTTGGTGCACCTCCACCACCAGTAGCGCGCTTTGAACTGACCACCTTGCATCCTAATTTATGGCGGCGACGTTTAAGTCGCGCAAGAGCCTTGAACTTACGCTGAAGGACCGGGGAAAAGTATATTTGATCCAAAACATGCATCACTTTGTGCATTCGACGTACTCGAAACTGTTGGTGATTGAACGTAATACTGAATGTGCTTTAAAAAAAAAAAAAAAAAAAAAAAAAAAAAAAAAAAAAAAAAAAAAAAACATTCGAACTTACCTTGCGAATCTCATGCATAATCTCAGGCGAACTGGGCGGCGCTCTAATTGGTGCACAGCAAGGGCCTTCAAGATCAGAGGCTGTGATCGAATGCTTGCCTTCATTGTCAGAGCTAGAGCTGCAGTTACCTTCGTCGCTAAGGCAGAAAATAATAAAGAAAATAAGATTAAAATTTATGTACCTGTTAAAATATAAAATCTAGTTTTCAATTGAAGATTGTATGCCTCTACGCCTTCCAAAAAAAAGTTCGGTTTTTACCTCATTATCCGTGATATCAAAACTAATAAGACACAACATACGGAAGCACAAGCACGCACGAGAGAGCGTTTTGCTAACAACGAAATCTTAATCAAACTTTCATAGCATGATTATTGCATTCATATGTATGCATTTGCTAAAGCACTCTCTAGTATATGTATTAATTTTAATTTTTACAACTTTGGGGCGAAGGGGCGTGGCATCCGAAATCAAAAAATTATAAAATCTTTGTATTTATTACATGAACTGTATAGTAAATGAAATCTCTAGCTCTTGTATTCGAAAAACCAAGTTGATATATCAAAATGTATCGATAATAAGGAAACAGGATGAGTTATCGAAAAAAATTATATACTCGTCCTGCGTATGGTATATATGTCAAATTTCGGACCTCTAGTTTTTGTAGTTTACTAATAAAAGAAAGCTCTTCGGAAGTGCCCGCCTTGGATCACCTGAACCGCGCCCAATAAATAAATTGCAGTATTGTATAATGGTATAACGCAATAAATTACAATATATTGCGACATCAACGAACTGAACTGCCAATTGTCTTTTAGCATATGATTATCATGCTCTATTGAATGTTGGATAATAAATGCAAAAATAATATTTGCAACCAAACATTACTTTTAATTTGGTACACATTGGAATAAATACAAAAAATGGAGATAATATAACAAAATTTAAAGGGAAATATTTGTTTTGTGTAATATCTATCGTGCTATCTGTATGAACATTATTTCTACGCTATTCGATCTAGAGATTCTAAATTTGTAATATGTACTTTCATCTGCTAGCGAAAAAAGTTAGATAGTCGACATCCCAACATCAAAGAGATCAAATAATTTGTAAACTTTTTTTTTTAGAAGCCGCTCGACTAGGAGATACCCTGCACCCTTCGAATAGCCGATATTGCAAACATGCATTGTATATAACAAGCAACAAATACACACACGCACGCACACGAACGCAATAATGAGCATGCGCTCATATAGTTTATATTTTCCAAAGCACAAGTCTAATATTTGAAATCAGTGTTGTGCACATTTGGGGCGAAGCGGCGTGGCACCCAAAATTAAAAAACTTTAAAATCTCTGTATTCACGACACCTATATGCACAGTGAATTTGAAGTCTCTAACTTTAACGGTACACTAAATCGAAGTTAATTCATCGATAATTTGGAAACGGGATGAGTTATCGAAAAAAAAAACAACAAACATACTCGTACTGCGTATGGTATGCATGAGTATATATGTCAAATTTTAGATCTTTAGATCTCTGCGTTTACACAGATGGACAGGGTTTATGGACTCAGCTCATCGAGTTTATCAAAAATATATTTACTTTAGGGGGTCTGCCACCTTCTGCCTGTTACATACATTGTCACAAAACCATACATGATTTCCCATTTCCAATGGGTTCAAGGTATAAAAATACCCTGGCATTTTCACATTTTTAAGAATAGGCATGCAAATTTTACACATATTTAACTGAGAAAAATTATTTGTTTATTGACCACTTTTAGACCACTTCCTTGCTTGCATTAATTGCATGAATCTTTATCTTCGTAGAAAATTATAATTGTTTGGACAAAGAAGTAATAAACGCAGTATTATCCAATTAGCTAATGTGAAAAATTCGCTTCATTCGCGTACTTTAAAATACAATGCTTATTTTAAAAAAATGCATGAGCTCTGTTGAGCAGCGAGTGTTCTTGGGCCCATATGTCAATCACAGTGTGATTATGGCATTCATATGTATATATGGCACAATTCTCTAGTATTTTGCGAATTTGGGGCGACGGGCGCGTGGCATCCAAAATTCAAAAACTACAATATGTTTGTATTTACTACACCTATCTGCACAGTAAATTTGAAGTTTCTAGCTTTAAGGTACACAAAAATGAAAGTCAATTTATCGATAATTCAGAAACAGAATAAGTTTTCGCAAAAAAAAAAAAAATATTGCGTATGGTATTCACGAGTATACATATCAAATTGCATATCTCTAGCTTTTGTGGTTTACGAGATCGCTGCGTTCACACTAACGGACGAACGAACGGACGGACAGACGGTCAGTGCTGTATCGACTCAGCTCGTCGAGCTGATCAAGATATACTTATGCGATGTCTCCTTCTGCCTTTAACATATATTTTCACAAAAACATTATACCCTGATTTCCCATTTTCAATTGGTTCAGGGTATAACAAGTAAGGATGCTCTAGTCGAGACTGCTCGACTAAGAGATACCCTGAAGCCTTCGAATAGCCGATATTGGAAGCATGCTATGATTATTTTACATATATGTATAATGCAAGCAACACATACACACATACGCACGCACACGAACTAATATGAGCACGCGCTCCGCTAACTGAGCAGCGACTGCGCGTTAGCTGCAATATGCCTATGACATGGGAAATTAAATGTTTAATAATTTTTTTTTATAGATGGACTTTCTTAATCAAATCACAGTGTGATTATGGCATTCATATGTGTCTATTTGCCAAAACACAAGTCTCTAGTATTTGATATACGGGTTTTGCAAATTGTGGGCGAAGAGGGTGTGGCATCCATCAAAGAACTACAAAATGCCCGCATTCACTACACCTATCTGCACAAAAAATTCGAAGTCTCTAGCTTTAATGGGTCACATAAATGAAAGCAAATTTATCGATAATTCTGAAACGGAAAAAGTTTTCGCAAAAAAAAAAAAAAAAAAAATATTGCGTATGGTATTCACGAGTATACATGTCAAATTTCAGATCTCTAGCTTCTGTGGTGTACGAGATCAGCGCTTTCATACGGACGGACGAACGGACGAACAGGGCTAGTTCGACTCAGCTCGTCGAGCTGATCAAGAATATATGTACTTTATGGGGTCTGCGATGTATCCTTCTGCCTGTTACATACATCTTCACAAAAACATACCCTGATTTCCCATTTTCAATGGGTTCAGGGTATAAAAATGAAGGAACTTGAATTACCTACCTTGAGTAATCGGAAAGCGGTATATTTAATGGTTCATCGGCGCTTGAGCCTTCACGCATCAGTCTTTCGATTATTTTAGAGCGTAGTCTTTCCTGTTGTTTGAGTAAATTTAAAATCTATTGTAAATGTTAATGCATTAGGATTAGTGGAAAAAATTATGAAAAAGCAAAATAAAAATCGTTTTGACAATATATAATATAAAAAGTTAATGGTTTAGATTTTGTTGTAAAGCTGGTTAAATACAAATATATGACATAGCATCTAACTACAATTGTTTTATTTAAACAAACAAAAAATTATACAATGTACTGAAAGTTGTTTGGAATCTACTACTACTTAATTACTATAATAAATTTAATAGAATTATGTGCCATTTGGTGCTGTGTGCTCATCGTAAGCAACATAAAGTTTATATATATATATATATATATATATATATATATATATATATATATATATATACTATTTTTTATTTTTTTAAATATTAAGATTTTTTTAAACGGCGATTAGCGATAGATAGCATTCAAATTCATAACTTTGCCAAAGTTATACATAATTTCTTTTAATGATTTGAAGGTCTTAGTTTCCGCTTAAATTTGTAACTATATCGTTATTAGCGGAACAGCAACAAAGACAACCATATAACAATTACATGTAGTAAAAGATTTATAAAAAAAAAGCGGCTGACTGGCGGTATGTTTAGGGATGTGTGTCAATATATACGTGTAATAAATTAAATACATTCCTAGGAGACGCTTCTCTCCACAGAACGTTTAACGTTTAATTTTTCGCTTATAATACATCCCTGATCGGCCATTTTTTGTAATTTCAATGCTTTCTGTTCGCGTTTCTCGCGTTTTCTTATTTTTTTGATTTGCTTAAATAATTTAGCATGGCGTTTTACTTTGTTCGGATTTTCATCACAATAGTCCAATAAAGTTTCACAAAATGCACGTCCCATATGCTCATAATCCTGAAAATTCAATAATTGATATTACATTTTTAAATAATAAACAAAATGTATTACCTGAATGTTGAAATGAGTGCCCTTACGTGACCCCAGTGAAGAGCCACCAAAAGATGCCTCGATCGTATAGCTATTGGTAATGCCCAGCATCCAAACAACAATACGCCCAGTGCCTTCTTTGCTCCGTTGTATTTTAAATTTACAGCTCTCGAATGAGAACTAGTTATAAAAGGTGAAAATATTTGTTTTAAGAAGTCAGAATGTCAATTGAAAGCATAGGACATACTCGATCGGCGCTGTTTTTATGAAGCATTAACGGAAAAACCTGCTCAGTAAGCCGCTTTTCAGGATTACGCTTGTTTTCACAGCCATAAATAAATATATTATGCTTTCGTGAATGAGCGTGCATATCACAGTACATGGCCACTCCACATTCCTCTATCAGTCTAAGGATTAGATGAACTATATATCAACAATTTTTGAGAGTAAGCAAGCTACCTTCTTATCATCGCTTTTGTATACCAAATAGATGGATAAGTTTCTCTAATAACGGTTCGGTACTGACGATTTAAGTCCTTCCCAGTTAATGAGTTGCGAGTGTTGCCAACGATTACACCATCTGGATTCAGCATCGGCACTAGTTTAAAAATAAATTTGTGACGGAGACGCTTTGCTACTGTAGAATCTCCTGTTATGAAATCCATTAGACCCTTCATCATCCATGATGATGGCGTCTCGCTGGGATGCACGCGTGCCGATACGACAATTGATTTTTTACGCTGATATTAAAATACATATTAACATTTTAAATCCGCATCTACCTATAACTTCTTACCCTCATGGTATCATCATTATTAGATGGTGCAGTAACAGTTAGATAATACACATTATTGCCTGCTAATGTGCGGCAGAGCAGTCGCAGCTTGCAAAATTTTGATTTTACGGGATGACGCTGTATTTCCATTAAATAATCCTGTGAGAAATGTATACTGATTGCTTACATCATAACGCTTAATTTTTCTTGACATACCTGTAAGTCACTGTATGTGTAGGGATAGCTATGGGCAAAGAATACTGTATCATTATCATACTCAAACTCAATAGTAAAAGTCAGTGTGTAGCTTGAATTATCCTCATCTTCTTCATTGGTGTTGTTGTTGCTTCTGTGCAGAGAATTTAATATTAGATGACGTAATTAAGAACTATTTCATTTACCTACTCATCATCGTTACGATAATATGATATGTTATTACCACATCTTCTCCAACCTTCGTTTTTTTCCTTGGCACCCAAAGTAGAGTACATGACTGGTCGCATACCATCGTTATAAAGACTATCCGACTTAACCAAGTTCACAATGGAGAACCGATAGAGCATGTTACGACGGGTGTGTCGAACGCGAAAATAGAACCACTGCTTCGATCGGCTTGTATAGAGATCAGGACGCAGGTAGAGCTCATAATAAGTGGGGGTGATCTGCACTGCCTTAGCCAAATTTCCTGATTCGAAACGCGACTCAAATTCTAGACTTTCATACTCCTCGGCGTTCATTGGATGGCAGTTAGACACATATTTAGCGCCGCCCACTGACGAGCGACTGAACTGCATTTGGGGAATATCATAGGAAAGATGTTGAGATTGAAACGATGCCCGATCATTAATATTAAACTCAGGATTTTGTCTATCGTTAGCTTGTTCATAAGTGCTAGTATTAGTGCTGGTACTCAAATGAGCTACCCCAATATTGCTGTCCGGGATTGACTCAAAGCCTCGACGGCGCCCCCGTGCTACTGCTGCTACTGCTGCAGCCATACTCACGGCTCTCGCACAAAGTGGTGTTTGAACTAAAGGCAATTCCATAGGCATTTTATCATTCAATGTTGCTGGGGGCAAAGAGTATATATAAATTTCAGGTTTAGTTGAATGAAATTAGATCACAGCACGAGTTTGTTCCTCAATCCTCCATATAATTCAAGCAATATAATATGTTACATATACTTGTGGTCATAATGTGGTAATAATGTAATATCAGTACATTATTGTTATATGGACTTTCTTCACAGTGAAAAAAGTATCAAGAAAAACTTTATATTGCGAACAAAAATTAATTCCTAAATATTCATGCTATTATGTTCAGAATACTAAACATATTATTTCAAAATTCAAGGATTGGGATTCCGACTCGTACTGATGTCTAATTTTTATTGTTATTTTTATTGATTATTACATGCGAGCCTGCACATGCTTTCTTCTCCGACTAGGGTTTCTGTATCCGATACAGAGCTCGAGCTAGTACGAGGATGCTTATCAGCGCCACCGGCTAAACGACCAACTGAAACGTCTTCGCTGCAGCGTCTTAATACACCGCCCTTTACAATGTTATTCGTGCCTATGCTGTAGTCGTCACTGCTATTTTTGTCTTCCTCACTGTCACCGATATGGTTGTTTTTACGCGAAAGTGAAGCTTTGTCAAATGGTTGGTGTGAACTGCTTTGGAAAGCTACTTCCAAGCGCGAAATGTTTGTTTTGGGAAGCTTAAAAGGGGTAACTGCATATTTATTTTGTACCTTTTCTGAGGTAAGGCTGCTAGTACCAGTCAAGGGTGTTTCTTCGTAATCGATAATCTTATTAATTATCGCCTTAGATACTTTTGTGCCAAACTGACTGAAAACGTAATGCGGCGAAGCGGGCTTATACTCAGTGCTATTGTTCTTCCAAATATCGTCAATTCTGGTAGTAGCCTTTGTGGCTATCTTGGCATCTGCACTCTGCTGTAGTGTGGTAGTGCCAAATCGTTTTTTCCTCACATCAGTGAGACTTTCAATAACGGGTTGGTCACAAGTCTCCTGACCATTGACACTGACATCGTAGTCATCATCGTCATCCTGAGAGTTGCTCGTAGAATCATTATCCAATCTATTTAATAGTTTTGACACACTGTTTAACTGTGTTTTTCCCGATTGTAGCGTCATTCTTCGATTAACAGGTATAAATTCATTCCTGGAATCCGATGAGTCGTCCGAGTCTTCACTTGACTTATTCTCTGTCTTGATTTTTATATTTGTGCTCCCCTGTTATAATGTTAAAAGTCAATAAGATTATGATCAAATCCTAACAGATATATTTTCATTGAAATAAATATCTGCCCTCCCGAAATTTGTGTATGTGCAAGTGTGTTGTTTGAACTTATTTATTGGTATCACACAAAAAAAAATAATAGTACTCACATAGTTTACAGCACTTATAGGACAGTAGGAAAAAACAACAATGCCGTTTTCCTCACCAACTGGACGCGGCTTTAGCTCATTGCCCGTTGGTACATTAAGTGGTTCGGGTTGCACTGGGACATAAGGAATGTGCATAATACGCTCTTCAATGACCTGAAAAATAAATGTAATGTTTTAAATCCATATTTTTTGGGATTAAATAATGGTTATGATACACATGCGAAACTACAAATATACTTATTAATGTAATAATATAATAAGCTGAGAAAACAAAAAAATTTTGGAGAAAGCTAGACCTCTGGAGATAATGAACTCGTTATTCGATTTAAATTTTTTCCATTCGAGTGACTTTCTGTTTTATGTAATAAGCGATGATTACATAGTACACAATATTGTCATTAACCGGGAAAAACTAAATCATGGTTTTGATACTTTTGTTTTTTTCAAACCAATTTAAAATTCTTTAGAACAAAAATAATTAATTCATGTATTGCCAGTGAGCCGACCGCTATTGATAC
Source organism: Drosophila fulvimacula (assembly GCA_035045555.1). NCBI lineage: Eukaryota > Metazoa > Arthropoda > Insecta > Diptera > Drosophilidae > Drosophila > Drosophila fulvimacula. The sequence continues at coordinate 979,563 of JAWNOX010000064.1, read as the reverse complement.
TGAACTTGCTGGTCAAGATAAAATAAAACTACACTCATTGCTAGCAAAGTATTCAAATTCTTTTATAAAAGTTATTCCAGGTACTAAAGTCAAAGTTGGCGAAATGAAAATTAGATTAATTGATCCAAGTAAAACAGTTCAAAGAAGGCCATATCGATTAAGTCCATGCGAACGAGATTTAGTAAGAGAAAAAATTACCGAACTGTTAAAATGCAAAATAATTAGATCAATCTGGTCACCTTTCTCAAGCCCCATATTGCTGGTCAGGAAGAAAAACGGTTCGGATAAACTTTGTTTTGACTATAGTGTCAAATTCAAATACGGTCGCCGATAAATAAATGCCATCTATACAGGATCATATAAATAGACTACAAGGAGTTAATTATTTTACGTGTTTATACTGGCCAGTGAGTATTACCAAATTCCCTTACACTCCGATTCTATTGGGTATATAGCGTTTGTGGCCACAGATGGTCCATATTAATTTCTATATATGCAGTTCGGGCTTAAAAACGCACTTTCTGTTTTTTAAAGTTTAGTAATGCAAGCTCTAGGTGATTTAGCAAAATGGTAAGTTATCATCATATGGACGACATAATGATAATTGCCTCAAAAAAATGTAATTTTAACAGAGGCTTGGTTATCATTCACTTTAAGGTCTTTAACCAACAAACGAAATTACAAATATGCTTATGGAGATTTTCGATTATAATAATATTGTTGAGAACGATAATACAGTTGCAGACTGTGAAAACAGTTAAAATGAAAATATTAAGAATCTTGAAGTCACTAAAGTGAGTGAAGTACACCAATAAGGGTGACAAAATATGTTGTACGGCTGGCCAACGAAAATGTCAGAGGAGTTGATTATATAATAATGCAAGCACAAGTGGAAAACATTCTAATGTTTGTTTCGATCATGGCGTGTGGGGCATTTGATTTTGTAAGTCTAATGTTGAATGAAGAGGAGTAAATAATGTTGAAAGAAGAATTTTGTTCAAAATTACTTCATACGAAAAAAAATAAAATAAAAATAATAATTATGTCAAAGTATTTTTTAACACAAATACTGTTTTCTATGAATTGAATTAAATCGAAATGAATTGTTAACATATGATTATATCAATTAAGAAAAGACAAGACAGTGGGGGGGACATGTGTGAAGTCGGTTTTCTATACACATTTTATTTACTGAACCTTATTTAACCAAGTAACTTATTGAGCATATGATTCACCCTGAATTATATTGTTATTTTTTAGAACATAAGAAAATGTTCGCTGTGCAGCCAAGCACATTTGTCAATTGCCTAAACGTTTTGCTGAATAACTTCTATGTTAGTTAACGGATTTTAATGAAATTATCAGTATATTACTATATGTATAGCAAAAATCAAAATTGTATTAAATACACAACACTAAATACAAAATTTGGGGATAATGAGGGGGTGGAAAATTGGTAAATTGGTTTCTTGGAATATTATGGAACTGAGAGCTGCGATGTGAATGAGTATTTCGCAGTCGTTAGCGCCCGACTGCAACGTTTTTAATTGTTTCTTGGTTTGGTTTTGCGGCTATCGCTTAGTATTGCAAAGCGATTCGCCCCTTTACTAATGTCCCAGGTGGGCATAGCTGTGACTTTGATTTAGGTTATGCTTTTATGCTTTTGTATATATTAAAAGATGAAGTATGAGTGTACAAAAAAAAAAGGAGCTTGAAAAATTGATAAGCATTGAACTAAACTCTGCGATAACACCACAGATCGGTACGAGGTCTAGTCGACGAATGAGTTTGTTTTTTATTTCGGAAACTCATCCTGTTTTCTTATCATCGGTCAATTTGTTAATGTTCAACGGTCAATGTTCCGTTAAGTCTACGAACTCTGTGCAGATAGAATCAGTGAATACAAAGATTTTGTACTTATTAGATTTTGGATGCCCTTCGCCCCAAACTTGCAAAACACTTATTTCAAATACAAGATACTTGTGCGTTGACATAGATACATATGAATATATATAATAATCACTCTGTCAATTTGACAGTGTCTATCTACAAAACAAGTTATTAAGTTATTTTAGGCATATTGCAGCCCAAGAGCAGTCGCTGTTCAGTTAGCAGAGCGCGTGCTCATTTTTGTGTCCTTGTACGGACAGACGCTTGTCGTCCTGATCAAGAATATATATACTTTATGGGGTCGGTCACGCCTTCTTCTGCCTGTTATATACATTTTCACAAAAACATTATATCCTGATTTCCCATTTTCAATTGGTTCAGGGTATATCAAGACTTAAATGTTAGTATTTCCTAGTATTTCATAAATCAGGATGACAGCGTCGGGAAATAAGATGTTTGAGTCTGTTGGCGCCGTGTAGGCGTGTGCTGATAATGAGTGAGGGTTTTACTGAGTGGGCGTTGGTACTTCTTCGAGTATTTTCTTTAGAATCAGGAATGCGGGAATTGTGGTTCGGTGGTAGGCACAAAAATTCAGAGATAGACTTGAGTTCAGTTGTGTCTAGAATCTGAGTCCGACCGAAACTCGCTGCGCTAAGACAATCTCGGAAAATAATTACGTTATCATATAGACATGTTGCAGCCCAATCACAATCGCTGCGAGCGTGTGCGAGCGTATGTATGCATGAATATATTGCTTGAAATATATTTGTGAAATATGGATGGCATTTTTGCAATATCGCTTCTTCTATACATTTCAAATCTCAAACTCTTGACACGTTATCTGACGAGATTATATATAAGTTTCTATATACAAGATCTAGCTTTAATACCATAGAAATTGTAAAGTTTTTACGGGTAGACGGATAAACAGACATTGCACAAAACTAAATAGATAAAACTGAAGATTTTACAGCACAGCTATTACGAGTGGGCAATATGTACGAATGCATAAGTATAAATATTATTATTTTACAAAACTCACTTGACATTCCACCGGCCATCTGGGGGCCTGCTGTGAACAATCATTGTCCTTTTCCTTAGGCAGGGCGAATAAATCTCGTGGTTCCTTTAATCGTGCAATTGGCTTCAATGTTTTTTCATCCGTATTAACAATCAATTGATTAGTTTTTAGACCCTTTGAAAGAAAACTGCCAAGGAAGCCTGCTAAAAAGGCAGATAAATAAACTACTATGTATAAATACTAAGTAGTACATACATATTTTTTACATAAGTCCCTTAGAAATAGTAAATTAATACGGTTTTTAAACTTTGGAACTACAAGTCATGAAACATTCATTCCTAAAGTCAGTTTTTATATACTTACTTCAGGGTATAATGTTTTTGTGTATGTATATAACAGGCAGAAGCAGGCGTGGTAGACCCCATACAGTATATATGTATATATATAATTAGCAAACAAAGCATGCATTGTCATTCATGTCAAATTTCAGATCTAGTTTTTCTGGTTTATAAGATCATAGAGCTATATAATTTATGGGGTCTGCCACGCTTCCTTCTGTATGTTACATACATTTCAGCACATTATATCCTGATTTCCCCTTCTTATGGAAGTTAATAATATAATTAATTAATTGTAATAATTAATTCGTTTCATGGCTAAAGGACTCATTTATCATGCAAATTTTAAATTTTAAAATATTTTAATATGTATCATTTGTCCTGTATGTGCTCAATGTGTTATCGTATTTAATCCTGAAAATGAAAACGGAGTGATCATGAATTGTGAGTATAACAATGTATCCAAATGTAAATAAAAACATTGCAGGATTTTAATATTGTATATTTCTATTAATTTTATAAAATATGAAATTAGCAACTGTTAAATTAATAATGAACGATGATTACGTATCCTCGGGTTTTCTACAAAAGCACGTACCTACTACAACACTATACATGGCAAATAATCCAATTTTCAACTGTATATGAATTTTTAAATTAAATGTCAAAAGTATTGTTCATTGTACTATGAATAAAATTGAATTATATTTTTTTTTTTTGTTAAATTTTGGGTACACTCCAAATTTACAATATACCTATGTCTAATACTAGAAACTTATGCTTCAAAATATACACACCTGTGAATTATGTTTGTTTTTATACCTTGATCCCATTCAATATAGGTAATCAGGGTATAATGGTTTTGTTGCGGCCCAAATGTATGTAACACGCGGAAGGAGGCGTGGCAGACCCCATAAAGTATATATATTCTTGATCAGCTCGACGAGCCGAGTCGAACTAGCCCTGTCAGTCTGTCCGTCCGCCCGTCCGTCTGTATGAACGCGCTGATCTCCACAAAAGCTAGAGATTTTAAATTTGACATGTATACTCGAGAATAGCATACGCAGTACAAGTTTTTTTTCGATAACTCATCCCGTTTCCGAATTATCGATACATTTCGATCAATTTGCTTTCATTTATGTGACTCATTAAAGCTAGAGACTTTAAATTTTTTGTGCAGATAGGTGTAATGAATGCAGACATTTTGTAGTTTTTGGATTTTGGATGCCACGCCCCCTTCAATTTGCAAAGCCCGTATTTCAAATACTAGAGACTGCTTTGGCAAATAGGCACATATGAACGCTATAATCACACTGAAAATTTGATTAAGAAAGTCCATCTAGAAAAAAAGTTATTAAACATTTAATTTCCCATATCATAGCCATATTGCAGCCAGAGCGCAGTCGCTGCTCAGTTAGCAGCGCGCGTGCTCATATTACGTTCGTGTGCGTCCGTATGTGTGTATGTGTGGCTTGCAATATACATATATGTAAAATAATCATAGCATGCTTCCAATATCGGCTATTCGAAGGTTTCAGGGTATCTCTTAGTCGAGCAGTCTCGACTAGAGCTTTCTTACTTGTTATACTCATTCACAAAGTGAAGTGAGTGTATTGGGTTTGTGCAATGTCCGTCTTGCTGTCCGTCCGTCTGTTCGCCTGTCCGTATGAACGCAAACCATTTATATGCTATTGAAGCTACAGACTTGAAATTTGGAATATATACCCGTGTGTATACTTTCGTCAGATAAAGTGTCAAGATTTTCCCGATACGTCTACTAGGGGCATGGCAAATCGGAAAATAAATTTTCCTGTGTCAGAAATACTACCTGTAGCAGTCCTATAGAGTTGATATTTGGAACATGTTGACATCCCAAGTTAAATATGGATATACCTACGCCCATTGGGGGAGTGCCACATCGGGTGAAACTGTATCTTCTACAGTTTTAGAGCTAGAACAACCAAATTTGGCACGTGAGTAACTGTTATGATCCTTATGGAAAGTAAGCGTCCAAAATTCACAGTTACGCTGATCTAGACCCCTGTCATGGACTGGCCAAAAATTATATGTCTACGACTATTGGGGGCGTGTCAAATAGAATTAAACCACTTTTCTTGAGCAATGAACACACAATTTATTGACATTTTGGGCTTTTACTATCTTAATTGAGTTGCTAAATATTATAAATGTAAAAAAAACTATATTTTAGAATAAAAAAATAAAGAAATAAAAGAAAATTCGAACCTCCGCCTACTTGCACGAGTCGAAATTCGTCATCTCTACCACGACGACACCGCTGTGCTTGTCAAACCAATAATAATTATAAATAAAATGTGTATAAAATACCAACTCAACCGAGGCTCGAAACAAGGGTGCCATTATCGGCGCGCGTCACTTTTTTTAACGCAACGCAACGCCACTAAACCACATAGTAACCAAGTAACTTAATGAGCATATGATTCACGCTGAATTCTATTGTATTTGTTATTTCTTAGAACATAAGAAAATGTTCGATGTGCAGCTGTGCAGCACACTTGTCAATTGTCTAAACGCTTGGTTGAATAACTCCTGTTACTCAACGGATTTTAATGATAATAATTTTCAACATATTAATTATATTTTCAACTGAATTATAAGAAATTTGTGTATAACAAAAACCAAAATTGTATTAAATACACATGACACTAAATACAAAATTTGGGGATAATTAGCGGTTTGGCAAATTGGTAAATTGGATCCTTGAAATGTTATGGAACTGGTGTGAATGAGTACTGCGGTGTAAATGAGTATTTCACAGTCGGTGGCGCCCGACTGGAACGTTTTTACTTGTTTTTTTTTTTTTTGTAATTTAATTTTAAATTATATAATTCTATGCAAACTGTGAACTGCATTTCAGAACGCCTATAGGCGGGGTTTAGGGTATTTCCTAGTCGGGCATCTCCGACTAGAGTTTCCTTACTTGTACATTTACCAAATTAAAATTTTATTTATTTAATTTATTAAACATTTAATTTCCCACAATATATATTTCATATATATTTCAGCTGAATGTAGTTAGCAGACCGTGTGTTTATGTGTGCACGTGCGTGTATGTATATGCGTGTTTTGCCGGTATCGTACAAATGTATATAAAAGCGTAGAATGATAGGAATGACTGCTCTTTGCAGGGTTCACACTGCTTGTCGAGCTGTCTCAACTAGAGTATTCTTGTTAGATATCACAAATGCTTGTAATCTTTGTATTCGTGACTGATGATATTCATTAAGTCAATTTTACCGAACAATTTAATTAATATGCGTGCACATATCCACGTATATATTTATTTAACAATTTTTACCTCCATTGGACGTTGTTAGTGTGGAAACTGGAAATAACTGAGCTTGCAGATACTGCACGCGACCGGTGTTGAATCCATTCACGTCCATAGCAACTCGCAACTCGCAACTCGCAACTTGTACCCTTTTTTTCAGCTTAAAATTCTAATTTTGTCATCTGTTTACAAAGTAAAAATGTGTATATTGAAATGAAATCTGAATATACATATGCGTATAAAATAAATATGAATGTTTTGTCCAGAATGACTTACATTCTTTCGGTCGAAATCGAAGTAATTACTAATAGCATTTGAATTTATGCGTCACACTTTTTTATTTATTTATTAATTTATTGAAACTATTATTACACTGAAGCTATATTTTTGTTCTTATCCAACTACAATCAGATGCAGAATCGATTAGCGGATTCAATATATTTGTTTTTATTTTTATTATGCAATCATTTTCAGTCCGTCCGTCTGTTAAAACTTTTCTGCGGCGTTTCGCCGTGTTGTTCAAAATCAACTGAGCCGTTTTGCGTTGAAGACGTCGCACCACTGCTAATACAGTAACGAACAAAAAACTACAAAGCAAGTCGCTATAGTTTTTCATAGGTGCAAGGTAACCTGCCACCAATTTATGCTCAAATTAAAACAATGCTAAATAAAATACAACCTACATTGTGTAATACATCGAATTTGCCATAGGTGAAGAATAATATGACAAAGTTGGGGAATGCATATAATGAATAAAAATGCCATTTAAAATGTTATTAATTTATAATCAGTTTTAATTCACATCTTTAAAAGATTAAATCTGGCTCGTTCGTTTATATGTAGTCGTAAAAAATTCATAATATTTAATTAACTCCCTACAGGAATACTTCTAAAAGAATTTCAAATTTTTAAAATGTCAGTCTGGTGTTCAATTTAAATAAATTATACTAATCTCAATTTTTATACCGCAGTAAAAACGTAAAATCACAGTATTGTTAAAATGTATGAAATTCGCAAAAAGAGATGTGGCAAACCAACAAGTATATATATATATATATATATATATATATTGTTGATCAGCTCGACGAGCCGTGTCGATATAACCATGTTCGTCTGTCCGTCCCTCCGCTTGTACGCACGCGCTGATCTCGTAAACCACAAAAGCTATGGAGCTGAAATTTGATGTATACTCAGTACAAGTTTATTTATTTCTTTTTTTTTCGAGTAAACTGCGCAGTTAGTTGAGTTTGTACTCATGCGTGCGTTCGTGTGTGTTGCTTGCAATATATTATTGTATATGTAAAATGTTTGCAACATCGGCTATTTGCAGAATTCAGGGTATCTCCTAGTCGACCGGTCTCGACCAGATCACTCCTGCTTGTTAATTTTCATAATTTTATCATTGCAAAATAAACAAGTAGGAGTGCTCTAGTCGAGACCGCTCGTCTAGGAAATACCCTGAATTCTGTGAATAACCGATGTTGCAAACATGTTATGCTTATTTTACATATATTTAAATATACAGCAAGCAAGACATCATATTGACTTTCTCAAATTTTCAGAGTATATTTACCTTGAGCCCATTGGAAATCGGAAAGCAGGGTATAATGTTTTTGTGAAAATGTATGTAACTTTCAAAAGGAGGCGTGGCAAACCCCATAAAGCATATATATTCTTGATCAGCTTGACGAGCTAAGTTAATACAGTCCTGTTCGTCCGTCCGTTTGTCTCTGTTGATCGCAGCGATCTCGTAAATCACTAAAGCTAGAGATCTGAAATTTCATATGTATACTCGTGAATACCATACGCAGTACGAATTTATTTTTTTTTCGGTAACTTGTCCCGTGTCCTTATCGATCAATTTCGAATTAATAGTCGTGCGTGACTAGAGATTTCTTACTTATTTTGTTCCGGTTCCAAATTTTACCAAAACATTTGCAAATAAAGGCATAATATGAATGAATAAACATTTTTGTAAATTGCGGAATACTCACTATATTAAGTAGATCAAAGTATATTAGAGCGAAGCGTAGTCGCTATGCAAACTGCGCATATATGAAATGCAAATGTAATGTATAGGGTAACTAGGGGGCGTTCACGTGAACATATATCTGTTCTTGATATTGGAAACATTCCAAGCAGGTTTCATGAAATTTGTTTGCGGCAGCGAACTGTCCGAACATTGCATTATGTCACCAAGAGCAAGCGGCAGTGATCTTGATCACAAAATTTATGTGTTTTCTAATTTGGCAAGCTGCCGTGACATTCAAGGTAAAATATAATCAGTATGAACAATATATCCGTCAATGATCATTGTATGCTTGACGTTTCTGTCATAGATCTGAATTGTGTAAATAAAATGGTCGTAAATGCAAAAAAATTTTTTTTTTTTTTATAATATATAAATAAAGTTTATTTGCAGCTTTTTGTCTTCGACTCGACAGCAAATTAAGTTATAAATTTTTCATACTATAATTATCAAATTGAAAATATGTATATATACATGTATACATATTATATTTTTATCATGTTCTTATCAAAAACTCTCCGATTCTGCTTACCATACTTCAATATGAACTGCTCGTCATCAGGATAGCGCACACTTCACATTCACTGTAAATGTTGAATATTATCTATATCATTATACCGTAAACCCATTGAAAATCGGAAATCAGGATATAATGTTTTTGTGAAAATGTATGTAACAGGCAGAAGGAGACATCGCAGACCCTATAAAATATATATATTCTTAATCAGATCGACGTGCTGAGTCGTCTGCCCGTTAAGTTTACTATGCAGATAGATATATGCAGACATTTTGTAGTATTTGGATTTTCTATGCCACGCCCCCTTCGCCCCCAATTTGCAAAACCCGTATTTCAAATGCTAGAGATTTGTGCTTTGTCAAATAGACACATATGAATGCTATAATCACACTGTGAAATTGATTAAGAAAGTCCATCTAGAAACAAGTAAGGAAACTCTAGTCGGAGGAGGCCGTCTAGGAAATACCCTAAACCCCGCTTATCGGCGGCATTAAATGCACTTCAAAGTTTGCATATAATTTTAAATTAAATTAAAAAATTAAAAAAAAAAATAAGTAACTTGCATAAAAAGAAAGTTTTGATGTCAGCTTAGAGAATCGAACCCGGGTCTTCATGTCGGCGATTGCCGCTTCTACCAACACAGCCGTTACACTACATAAGACGAGATAGCGAATTCCTAAGTAAAGTTATTGAGCTACTGAGCTACTGAGCTACTGCTACTGAGTTGCTGAACTTCTGCTTAAAATTCATCCCCAATTTGTCTTTGTTGTTGTTGTTATGAATTCTTCGTATTTTCTAGATGCTTCTGCTGCTGTTACCACGCGCGTGTGTGTGCAAACGTTAGGTAAACGTTTTGTTTGATAACATAATAGATTTTATCTATACAATGTTATTCTTATTTCATATATATGTAAATATATATGTATGAATGTATGTATATTGCAAGCAACGCATACATAACCACGCACACACATACGCTCTGCTAACTGCGCTGCGTCAATATGTGCATGTTATGGGAAACTAAATGCTTAATAACTTTTTTTGTATACCGACTTTCTTAATCAAACTTGCGGAGCGTTATTATATCATTCATATGTGTGAATTTGCCAAAGCACAAGTCTCTAGTATTTGAAATAAGTGTTTTGAAAATATGGGCGAAGGAGGCGTGGCATCCAAAATTTAACAAAAATCAACATTGTATAAACGTCCCATTAAACTAAATACAAGATTTGGAGTCTCTAACTATAAACATGTAGAAGATATAATTTTAAAACTGAAAATCAATTTAATCGATAAAAAAAGAACGAGAAGAGTTATCGAAATGAAAAAAATAACTCGATCTGCGTGTGATATATACGAATCTATAAAAAAATTTAAGTCTCTAGCTATTATAAGTTCTGAGATCCACGCGTTTAAACATACGGACAGACGGACAGGGCTCAATTGACTCGGCTTGTCGTCCTGATCAAGAATATATATACTTTATGGGGTCTGCCACCTCCTTCTGCCTGTTACATACATTTGGGCTGCAACAAAACCATTGTACCCTGATTACCCATTTTTAATGGGTTCAGGGTATAAAAAAGTTATTAAACATTTAATTTCCCTTGTCATAGGCATATTGCAGCCTGAGCGCAATCGCTGCCCAGTTAGCATCGCGCGTGCTCATATCACGTTCGTGTGCGTGAGTATGTGTGTATGTGTTGCTTGCAATATACATATATGTAAAATAATCATAGCATGCTTCCAATATCGGCTATTCGAAGGCTTCAGGGTATCTCTTAGTCGAGCAGTCTCGACTAGAGCTTCCTTACTTGTTTAAATATGGAAAACCCGATAAAACGAAAATCTCTGTAATTCGTAAAAAATTCTGTTCCCTTGCCATTTCGAATTTGTATCTAGACTCGACTGTATATGTAAAATAATCATAGCCTGCTTGCTATATCGGCTGTTCGAAGGGTTAAGGGTATCTCCTAGTCGTGCGGTCTCGGCTAGAGCTTCCTTACTTGTTATACTCATTCACAAAGTGAAATGAGTATATTGGGTTTGTGCAATGTCTGTGTTGTTGTCCGTCCGTCAGATAAAGTGTCAAGATTTTCCCGATACGTCTACTAGGGGCGTGGCAAATCGGAAAATAAATTTTCCTGTATGTCAGAAATACTACTTGTAAAAGTACTCGCGTTGACACCCCAAGTTGAATAAGCTATGGCGGTTATATCTACGCCCATAGGGGGCGTGGAAAACCGCACGAGTTTATAGCTCCTACAGTTTTAGTGCTAGGAGCTTCAAAACTGGATTGGTAGGTTACTATCGAATGGCTTAAAGTTATTTGGGGCGTGACCTATTAAAAATATCCTGCAATTAGCGCATTTTTTGAGTGTAAGCGTCCAAAATTCACAGTTACGTTGTCCTACACCCCTGTCATGGACTGGCCAAAAATTATATATTTACGCCACTCAACCATTATTTTTGAGCTATAAACACACAATTTTTTTATATTTGAGATGAAAAAAAATAAAGAAATAAAAGAAAAGCCGACATAGAAAATTCGAACCTCCGCCTATTTGCACAGCTCGAAATTCGTCATCTCTACCACGACGCCACGACTGTGCTTGTCAAACTAATAATAATTATTATAAAATACCGACTCACCTGAGGTTCGAACCAAGGGTGCCATGATCGGCGCGTGTCATTTTTTTTTTGCAACGCCACTGAACCACATAGTAACCAAGTAACTTAATGAGCATATGATTCATGCTGAATTCTATTGTATTTGTTATTTCTTAGAACATAATAAAATGTTCGATGTGCAGCTGTGCAGCACACTTGTCAATTGTCTAAACGCTTGGTTGAATAACTCCTGTTACTCAACGGATTTTAATGATAATAATTTTCAACATATTAATTATATTTTCAACTGAATTATAAGAAATTTGTGTATAACAAAAACCAAAATTGTATTAAATACACATGACACTAAATACAAAATTTGGGGATAATTAGCGGTTTGGCAAATTGGTAAATTGGATCCTTGAAATGTTATGGAACTGGGAGCTTGCGTATTTCGCAGTCGGTGGCGCCCGACTGCAACGTTTTTACTTGTTTTTAGCTTGATTTCTTTTCATGTGCTGAACCCATTGAAAAGGGGCAAACAGAGTGAAATACTTTTGTTAAAACAGATGGAGAAAGTCGCGTGACAGGGCACATGAAGTGTATATATTATTGATTATGACGACAAGCCGAGTGATTTTGAACTGTCTCTGTCGTCTGTGTCGCCGTCCGTATGTTTGACCGAGTCTATCGACCTATAGTAGCTAGAGACATGCAATTTTTTTTGTAGGTTGCACACTAAAAAAAATTATGATAAATGTGTGTAATTATATAGTTCTTCATTAACCAAGTAAGGAAACTCTAGTCGGAGGTGCCCGACTAGGAAATACCCTGAACCCCGCCTATCGGCGGCTTTAAATGCACTTCAAAGTTTGTATATAATTTTAAATTAAATTAAAAAAATAAAAAAAAAAAAAAGGTTAAGTAAAGTAAAGCATAAAAAAAGTTGACGTCAGCTGAGAGTATCGAACCCGAGATTTTATGTCGGCGATCATCGCTTCTATCAACACAGCCGTTGCAGTACATAAGAGTGAGATAGCGAATTCCTAAGTAAAGTTATTGAGCTACTGAGCTACTGCTACTGAGCTGCTGAACTTCTGCTGAAAATTCATCCCCAATTTGTCTTTGTTGTTGTTGTTATGAATTCTTCGTATTTTCTAGATGCTTCTGCTGCTGTTGCCATGCGCGTGTGTACGTAAACGTTTGGTAAACGTTTCGTTTAATAACATAATGCATTTCATCTATTCATATGTACATATGTATATTATATTGGCTTTATTTAAGTTATATCAATGTTACTCTTATTTTATATATATGTAAATATATACAGTATGTACATACATACATATATGTATGTATGTATATTACAAGCAACGCATACATACACACGCACACGCATACGCTCTGCTAACTGCGCAGTTTACTCAGCGACTGCGCTGTGCCAATATGTGCGTGTTATGGGAAACTAAATGCTTAATAACTTTTTTTGTAGATCGACTTTCTTAATCAAACTTGCGCAGCGTAATTATATCATTCATATGCGTGTATGTGAAAAAGCACAAGTCTCTAGTATTTGAAATAAGTGTTTTGAAAATTTGGGCGAAGGGGGCGTGGCATCCAAAACTTAACAAAAATCAGAATTGTATAAAAGTCCCATTAAGCTAAATACAAGATTTGGAGTCTCTAACTATAAAGATGTAGAAGATATAATTTTAAAACTGAAAATCGATTTCGTTTTTAATCGATAAAAAAAGAACGAGAAGAGTTATCGAATTTCTAAAACAAAGCCGACCTGCGCGTGATATACACGAATCTATACAAAAAAAGTTCAAGTCTCTAGCTATTATAGGTTCTGAGATCCACGCGTTCAAACACACGGACAGACGGACAGACAGACAGACGGACAGGGCTCAATCGATTTGGCTTGTCGTCCTGATCAAGAATATATATACTTTATGGGGTCTGCCACGCCTCCTTCTGCCTGTTACATACATTTGGGCTGCAATAATACCATTATACCCTGATTACCCATTTTTAATGGGTTCAGGGTATAAAAATACAATATTGATCAAAACAGAATTATAATCATAATTATTCACTATTAAAATGGCATACGTATGCATATTTTTGTAGAAAGTGTATGTATAATATACGAATAACATGTTCATAATAGTGCTTCTTCCCAGGGTTCAGGGTATTCATTCATCGTTGTTCTTCTTGAAACAATACAAGATATGAGTTTGTATCATTTAATGAAGTATTTAGTGAATTTGTTAGTTAAAACTGTTCGTCAGGGTAGCTCAAACCAAATTTATTAGTTAATATCTATCTCAATTTTGTCACCACAGTTATCAAACATTATTTCTTAAAAAGAATATGTACTTAAACTATTAATGGTAGACAATTATGCGATCTCCCACAGTGAAACCCATCTCATACACTATTTGTCTTAAGAAAGAAAAATTGGTCTCAAAGAAAAATAATAAAATATATAAATAGAAATCAAGTGAAAAGATGGTCGGAATCGACGATCAAAGGTTCCAAAACATTGAAAGATATAGATTTAATTTCCCACGTCTGTAATTGTCCAAGTTCTCTATTTAGTTCCATGTGTATTTTATACAATTTTGATCTTTAAATTACAAATTGTTAAGGAATTTAAATTCTTCCTAAATTGATAACTTTGATAGAATATGAGGAGCATATGCTGAAAATTTCATAAAAATCTATTAAACAAAATGTTTCACGTCACGCAGAGCGAATTTTTCAGATATCACATATACAATAGTTAATTGTTAAATTTGATTCTAAGGTGGTGTTAGTGGAACCGACACACGTCACTCAACGGGATTAATTTCCAAGAGCCGTTAGTTATGAAATATATACATTACAACAAAACATACATACATGCACATCTACATTAGAAGTTCTGAGATCGGCGCGTTCATAAATTCCGACGGACGGACAGTTGGAGCTCAGTTCGTCGAGCTGATCAATAATATTTGTACTTTGTGGGATCTGTCACGTATCCTTCAGCCTGTTTTTTAAAAGGTTCAGGACATAACAAGTAAGATTAATCTCGACGAGACCTCTCGGCTAGGAGATACCTTGCAACTTCAATATGCAAATATTAATTTTACTTATATATTACAAGCAACACTTACAAACAGATACGCACGCACACGTACGCAGTAATGAGCACGCGCTGTGCTAACTGAGCAGTGACTGTGCTTGGGCTGGAATGTGCCAATAATGTCGGAAATTAAATTTTTAATAACTTTTTTGCAGACGGACTTTCTGAATCAAATTTACACAGTGTGATTATGTGTGTGTATTTTCATATGTATGAATTTGCCAAAGCACAAGTCTCTAGTATTTGAAATACGCCTTTTGCAAATTTGGGCGAAAGGGGCGTGGTATCCAACATCCAAAAGTTACAAAATGTTTGTATTCACTACACGTGTCTGCACAGTGAATTTGAAGCCTCTAGCTTTAACGGTACACATCAATCGAACTCAATTTATAGAAACTTATCGATAATAGGGAAACGGAATGAGTTATCGAGAAAGAAACTAGTACTGCGTATGGTATACACGAGTATATATGTCAAATTTCAGATCTCTAGATTTTGTTTTTTTATGACATCGCTGCGTTTACACAGACGAACGGACGGACAAATCAATATTCGTAGGGCTGATCATATATTTACTTTATGGGGTTTGCCACGTTTCCTTCTGCCTGTACATACATTTTCACGAAAACATACACTTATTTCCCATTTTCAATGAGCTCAGGGTATAAAATTAGTTTTAGCTATTTTAGTTAGTCAACTGTATATACAGTATTTCTTAAGTTTTTGATCTTGGGATATCTTCGCGAGGAAACACTCCACATTTCAACTCTCTATGATCATGTATTTTCCTATTTCGCATTTTATTTAATGTGGGAACATACCAATTTCAATTACTTAGCTTAGCTATCTTGATGACGCAGAATGTATAAAGAACAATGCACTCACATTTACATATATAGATAATAACGCACTTTGTATGCTGAAGGCTGCAGTCGCCCTACACAATATGTTAATGAATAGCTAGTGAGGAAAGCTAAGTCTTTCCAAAAATCATTGATTTGTTGGATGCCTATCACTGAAGACCTACGCTCAAAATTTTATGCGAAAGCTTTCATAGCTTATTTACTTTAGAATAATATCGTTTTCACTTTAGGCATGTACATACCACCACGTTGACCTAGAAAATTTAAAGTTGTTCATTAGGATCACTGTTGACTGATATTAAAGAGAATTATATGGACGCGGCAAATTGAATAGAAGTACCATCGTACAGTTTTTAAGCTAGGTTATCAATTTTTTAAATATGAAGAAGGAATGTTATATCCTACTTTGCAGTTCCAGCTCTATCGTGAACCCATTGAAAATCTGAAATCAGATAATTTGTGAAAATGTATGTAACATGCAGAAGGAGGCTTGCCAGACCTCATACAGTGTACATATTCTTGATCATAGACAAGCTCAGTCGATTTTGCCCCGTCCGTCTGCCAATACACTGCTTACTTCGAGAAATTTGTTGAGTATAAGCATAAACCTACGATTCGATATCTCCGAAACAATTATGAATGTTTTTAATATTTACTGGCAACTATCGGCAACAAATTTTAATGCTTCATATTTTGACTTACCATCACATTGTTTCTGATGTTGAGTTTCAATATTTTCATGCGCTGCCCTTGCAACCCAATTGTCCCTAGCGAACTTCTGCATGCTGCACTATTTGTGCTTAGAATCCACAGTGATTGCCTAATAGTCAATACGCTTCCTGTATATGAATGTTGGAATGTGAGAGAAAATGTTAAGAATCGCTTCGCGCACAAATTTTGTTTAACGTTTAAATTAGTGTTAATTTCAACCGGATTTTCTCGTGCTTAAATCAAACTATGCTGTCTGCCTCTGTATGTGTATATGTACTTAATGAATTTACTGTCTCGGCCTGCTTTAATAAAACGTAAACGAAAAAGCACACTTGATGATTGAACATCCTTTGATTATACGTGTTGGTTACGACTTAACTGAGGATTTTTCTTCTATCATCAGATTACAAGGTACATCTTAAGGACATATATTTATATACATATATATATATATACATATATATATATATATATATATATATATATATATATATATATATATATTAAAGTTAGTCTAAGAAATTTTAAAATATATGTGGGCCGATCTAAAAAAACGGACAGCTAAGCGACGGCCAACAAATAAAACTGTTCTCAGGGCGATTATTATGGAAGAATGGGAGGAAACACCGATTGAATACGTCCAAAAGCTTATTAACTCGATGAATAGACGATTGGAAGCGGTTGTTAAAGCCAACGGTGGATACACCAAATACTAATTTTAGAATTTAAGCTGTTCAAATTGGATCTTTTTCTTTTAATTTACTTTTGTGCAAACACTTTCGTGTCACCAGAATTTAATTCATTTTCTAGTTAATGTTATTTATCTCAGCAACATGAATAAGTTTTGAGCTTTTTGTTATTAATTTTAAAAGATAATTGTTTAAATTACTAGCTAACTGTATATATATATACTAACCAATAACTTCATCGATTTTTTCAATCTACTACAAAAAATAATTATCTTGAAGATTACAATGCGTATTAGCATTGTTTAAAACAAAAATTAATTTTTTAATTTTAAACAAAATTATCTTAAATATATTTTTTTAATACCATTGAATTATTAAATAGATTTGTGGGAGTTATTAAACCCTGTTATATTCTCAGTATAAAGCGTCTATACATTCCGACAGATGAACTGTTACATACAATTGCTTTCTCATACTTGATTACTCGAGTTTTATATAGGTAATGTGGACACTAATATGTACTGTGTATGTACATATTAGTAAGAATTTGGGTACATACCTCCATGGCTTTGAATATATATTATGTACAAATGACTCAGTCATCCGCGGTTTGAACGCCACGTAGTCTGGCTTTGTTTCAATTGCAAACGGGCAAATATATTTACGAAATTACTTTGTTTAATCAATTACAACAAAACCATGGGTAACGTCAATAGTAATATCAAATAGGTATTTAGGTTTGATGGCACTGTTAAGGCTTTGATCAATGTAATCTTAAATGCTTAAGAAAACGAATTGCATTTCTGTTCAGCTTTCAGAGTATTTTAACCATCGTCATTGTGAAGATAGCAAGCTATTTAAGAGTCATTGGAAGACGAAAATCTTCGTTCGCAAAAAATGGGCCGGAAAATAACTGTGGCGGTAACTACTCTCAACCAATGGGCTCTGGACTTTGAAGGAAATATGGCCAGAATTTTACAGTCAATACTGGAGGCTAAAGAAATGGGTGCTAGTTACCGAACTGGGCCAGAACTGGAAGTATGGTAGGTACATTAAAAAGCTTCTTCATTATTTATAATGTTTGAAAATTTGATTTGTTTCTGACAGTGGCTACAGCTGCGAAGATCATTTTCGAGAACCAGATACATTTCTCCACTCTTGGGAGACATTCCTAGAAATCATGATGTCCCCTTTTTGGTTAGCGTTAACAATAACTATTCCTAACTTTCTTATTCAGTTACTGTTAATTTATTTACAGCGAAAATATGCTAGTGGATGTGGGCATGCCTGTAATGCATCAGAATGTCGCCTACAATTGCCGCGTGGCATTCTTTAACCGTAAACTATTGTTAATCCGTCCCAAGATGGCGATGTGCGATGATGGCAACTATCGCGAGTCCCGTTGGTTCACTGCCTGGACTAAAGCTCAGAAAACGGAGGATTATTTGCTACCTCGCCTTATCACGCAGCATACTGGCCAAGAAACCGTACCTTTTGGGGATGCGGTAATCGCGACCCGCGATACGTGTATCGGATATGAGATATGTGAAGAGCTATGGAATGTTCGCAGCAAGCATATAGATATGTCACTCTCGGGTGTTGAGCTGATTGTTAATGGTTCTGGAAGTTATATGGAGCTTCGGAAAGCACATATAACTAACGATCTCATATGCAACGCAAGCTTTAAGGCAGGGGGTGCCTATCTTTTCAGTAATTTGCGAGGCTGTGATGGTCAACGAGTTTATTTTAATGGTTGCTCAGCCATAGCGCTTAATGGTGAACTTTTGGCTCGAGGAAAACAATTTGCTTTGCAAGATGTTGAGGTAATTTTAGCTACAATTGATCTGGAGGAAATTCGTGCATACCGTGTTAGTCTACGATCTCGATGTTCATCAGCCGCTGGAGCAGTAGTCTATCCTAGAATTCGCTGCGACTTTGAGATGTCTACCCGTAATGACATATTTAAGAGCCCAACGCCACCACTGCAGTTTACGTATTCCACGCCTGAAGAAGAAATAGCTTTTGGGCCAGCATGTTGGCTTTGGGATTATTTACGACGTTCTGGTCAGGGTGGATTTTTTTTACCCCTCAGCGGAGGTGTTGATTCCAGTAGTTCTGCAATAATAGTTTACTCCATGTGCCGACAAATTGTACAAGCTGTGCAACATGGCGATGCGCAGGTGCTTTACGATGTACGCAAAATTCTTGCTGATTCTGACTATACCCCGATTAATGCAGCAGCGCTATGTAATCGGCTTTTAGTCACATGTTTTATGGGAAGCGTCAACAGCAGCAAGGAAACGCGACGCCGGGCTACTCAACTGGCAAACCAACTGGGCAGCTATCATATTGAGATAAGCATTGATTTAGCAGTAAACGCGTTGTTGGGGATTTTTAATGCAGTAACGGGACTGACACCGGCTTTTCGCACGCAGGGCGGTTGCGCTCGGCAGAATTTAGCTCTGCAAAATATTCAGTCGCGTATACGCATGGTATTGGCCTATATTTTCGCTCAATTAATGCTTTGGGTTCGCAACAGGCCCGGTGGTTTGCTTGTTCTAGGTTCCTCTAATGTTGATGAATCGCTGCGCGGTTATCTAACAAAATATGATTGTTCTTCAGCGGACATTAATCCCATCGGCGGAATATCAAAAATGGACCTACTGAGATTTCTTTCTTATGCTAAAAAAAAGTAAGGAACTCTATATTAAATTAAATTAAATTAAAAAATATCCTTTCATTTCTCGCAGGTACAATCTTACCGTATTGGATTCTGTAATCGATGCTCCGCCCACAGCCGAATTAGAGCCGTTGCTAGAGAATGGACAGCTACTGCAAACTGATGAAGAAGATATGGGAATGAGCTATTCAGAATTAAGCGAGTATGGTCGTCTACGCAAGCAATTTTTTTGCGGTCCTTATAGCATGTTCTGCAGGCTAGTAGCTACCTGGAAAAGTGACCTAAGTCCAAAAGAAGTAGCTGAAAAGGTGAAACATTTCTTTCGGTGTTATGCAATTAACCGACATAAAATGACTGTACTGACACCTTCAGTGCATGCCGAAATCTATAGTCCCGATGACAATCGATTCGACCATCGACCATTCCTTTATCGCGCGAATTGGAGTTGGCAGTTTAAAGCAATAGATGATGAAATCGATAAGTTACAGCAGGTCTACACTCCCTTATCCACTCAATTAAGGCCGAACTGCGGTGTGCTCGTGCCCTCTCTTGACACCGGTAATCAGCAATCTTTGCATATGGATGACTCAAAGCACTCGTCACCGGCTTCATCTGCATCTTCGGATGTTGATGTGTCTTCTGCATGCCAGCCCGGTATTGACAATCTCGCAACACAAGGCCCAAAATTCACGGGATTCTCAAAGATACACGTGAATGTTCTCGGCAAGATTAAGGATCGCACTGGTATACCAGTCTAAATATTTGATATAAAAATTGCTATTTTGGTTAAATATGCTTAATTTTAACCAATCCGCTTCAAATGCTGTGTTTTCATTTTACTTTTTAGAAATCCAGATAATTAAAACTTTGTACTATTTATGCTGTATTAATGAAATACTTAAAATATTAATAAATTCCAAATGTGCAACTGTTCATTCATTTTCTTAACAAGCTCAAATTGATTCGTACATGGTCACTAACAATGCAAAACATCTTTAAAAAGTAATTTATATGGCTCCAGAACATATTTTTTAAGTTTTTACATCGTGATTATGTCATTAATTTGTGTGAATTTACCAAAGCACAGTCTCTAGTATTTGAAATACATGTTTCACAAATTCGTGGCCTTGAAGCCGTGGCATCCAAAATTTAACAAAAATAAAAATTGTATAAAAGTCCCGTCAAACTAAATACAAGATTTGTTGTGTCTAGCTTTAAAGATGTATAAGATATAATTTTAAAAAAGAATTTCGATTTCCGTTTTAATCGATAACAAAAAAAAGAGACAAATTATCGAATTTTGAAAACAAACTCGATCTGCGTGTGATATACAGAACCTAAAAAATGTATTTCTAGGTATTATACGTTCTGAGATCGACACGGACAGACGGACAGGGCTAAATATAGCCTAAAGCTACAAAGTTTCAAAACTACAGGCATTAAACCGACTCAAAGGTCGCTTTTGAGTCATGTGCAAGATATCATGTTACAATAGACAATAGATAACCGTTACGATCAGGGCACGGAACTTTTGCCGAGTCAACACCAAGAGCGCGAATGTTAGCCAATATTTTATTTTGTTTAGTTTAGACAACTGTGTGACAGTCGTCGTTCATTTTAAAATATCAACGATATATTTAATCCGAAGCTCATCTATGATAGAGGAGGATCGAACCGCTAAAAACGAGATTGAGTTTAATTTCGGCGACAAACAATGCTTACATGCTCTAGTTAATTAATGTACTTCATATCATTTATGACGCCATTTCATTCATACATGATGAGAAAAGTATTGCTGCTACTATCTCTGGGCGGTCATCAGTACTGATGCCAGCAGGGCTTTCATTTATAACCATGATGGCGGCATCCACGATTGTGATAGGCTTCAGGTTGCTAGGTTTATTGTGTCAACATTCTTTATTTCCGGCATATAGTTCACATACGCAGGTGTCGTGTGAAGGCATTCTTTATCGCTAGGATGTAATGCTGCATTCATCGGTGTCATGTTGACGTTTCTACATATGAACTTAATCAATTAGTATGTTGTAACAAAACCTCGGTAAATTCATTTATTTTTTATAGAATTTTATAGAAAAGACGAAGGACCTGCTTCACGCCGTAACGGGGCGTCTTTCGGTTGTGGAGTGGGGCCCGTCTTTAGCTCGTGCCCGATGCACGAGTGAAAGCAGGCGGTTAGCGGTCAATAATTTATAAATTTGTAGTCCACAGAAATAGATGCATATCAAATACACGCATTTATATATGTATGCTGGCATGTTGGTCGTAAGGCAGCTTCTGGATTAACCGCCTCACATATTACATAGTGAAGATTTAATTTTTAAAAGCGTAATATATTTACATACATATTTACGCTCCATATGTCCGAATTATTGTGCATAACAGTGGCTAAGTAAGTTAAGTTTAGATAGCAATTAAAAAAATGCAACTGTGGTTTAGGTTAACTGATAATTTGAATTCAATTAGTAGCCGTTAAGAGCGCACCATCGATAAAAAATTTAAACATGCAATGCATCTACGCAGCTAAGGTTAAAAGTAAAATTGCATGTGTTATTGTGTATTGTGTTCAATCACTAACCATACAAGTTACATATGTACAAGTTGTATGGTTAGTGGTTCAATAAATACAGTTGATATTTTTTTTATAAATTAAAAAGAATAACTTCTTAAATTGTTACTATTATTGTAAGCATAGTTAACTAAGAAATAATTTTTTGAAGTATAGGAAAATAAAGAATAAAAATAAAATATTTTTAAGTCAATAAATAATTTAACTTAAATAAAAATCAAATAAGAAATCTTTAGTGGACACTGGTCGCCTCCTGTGAGGCACCCTAAACCCTAAAAATACGGATATTGCAAACCTAGATATACTGTCTTAACCAAATTCACAGTGTGATTATGGCATTCATATGTGCCTATTTGCCAAAGCACTCTCTAGTATTTGAAATACGGGTTTTGCAAATTGGCGGCGAAGAGGGCGTGGCATCCAAAATTCAAAAACTATAAAATGTTTGTATTCACTACAACTATCTGCACAGTAAGTTTAAAGTCTCTAGCTCTAACGTTATACATAAATATAAATCAATTTATCGAAATTTATTAATAGTAAGGAAACGGGATGAGTTAAAATAAACTCGTACTGCATGTGATATTCAACTATACATGTCAAGTTTCAGATCTCTACCTTTTTTATTTTTATGAAATCGCTGCGTTTACACAACGTCCGACGGACAGACGCAGAGGGCTATATGGACTCAGCTCGTCGAGCTGATTATAAATATATATGTATGTCGAATTATGAACATATTTTGACCACTGTTCGTGTCTGTTATATAAACCTAGCTTGACCACTGTGCTTGCAAGACGCTCCTGTGCAATCAGTTTGGTTTATGCCTGAATCCGAATTGTCACTCTACTATTGTCAAAATTTAGATCTAATGATCTGGAGGAAATCTAAGTATCTCTCTCAAGTGAAATGCAATTATTATGGAAAGTCTGGACATAAATATGCCGAATGTCGCAAAGAACACCAATTCAAGGAGAAAGCCACAACGGAAGTTCAACGAAAGGATCAAAAGACCATATGTTTCAAATGCGACGAGCTTGGACACGTTGCATCAGCTTGTCCAAAAGGAAGTGGAAATTGGAAACGGCAAAACCTACGAGGAGTGTGTTGAAATTTGTACAGTGCTCCACCATCAGGAACAATAAGTAGTTCAACCGGTGCGTCCGTTCCATTTTGTTTTGACTGTGGTTAAAGAAAGCGTCACCGATCAATTTAGTGAGACGTAACTTTATAGTTTATACTGACTGTAATTAATTAAAGGCCAGCCGCACAATACTAGATTAAACACCTAGGGTTCAGATGCTAAGCGTTTTAACAGGCATTTGATTTCGAAATTGCATATGTTGATTTCTCTGTCTGAATGCAGTGCTTGAACAACATAAAAGTCTGAATAAAATACCTACATATTTTACGAATCAATTTGACTGAGGTATCTGACAACTGGTTGGTTTAGGAACAACAGCGAGATTCCAAGATCCAAGAAATAATTTTAAAATTAACAAGTAAGGAAGCTTTAGTCGAGACTGCTCGACTAAGCGATAACCTGAACCCTTCGAATAGCCGATATTCGAAGTATGCTATGATTATTTAACATATATGTATATAGCAAGCAATACATACACAAATACGCACGCACACGAACGTAATATGAGCACGCGCTGTGCTAACTGAGCAGCGACTGCACTAGGGCTGCAATATGCCTTTGATATGGGAAATTAAATTTTTAATAATAACAATAAAAAAAAACCAAACTTGTACTGCGTATGGTTTTGTCGAGTACACTTGCTCTCATATCTCTGCGTACACCCAGCCAATTTTTGTATTTCAAGTTTGACCATTAATAGCGCTCAGTAGAAACAAGATACCGAATTTTTTTCTTTTCTTATTTGTTTTTTAATTATTAAACTTAATATTTACTATAATTTCTATGGGGCGTCATAAATCACGTCAATGCTTCTGGCATAGGAAGACACTCTGGACTAGGTCTATGGTTATTATGGAGTCGAAAATATGTCCAAATATGTGCGTAAATTTATAGAAAATTATATCACATGTAATGTATCTAAGCCACTTGTGGGAAAAGTGCAGGCCCAGCTGCATTCAGCTGCATGCATCTATTTATAAAATAGAAGTACCGTGGCACACGATACATATTGACATTACAGGCAACTTGAGTGGTGAAAATGGTTTGAAGGAATACGTCATCGTCCTTTTAGATGCCTTCACCAAGTTTGTTTATTTGTGATTTGAGAAAGGAGGCTAAAAAGGGGACAAGACACGTGTCAGATTTTCCACAGACCGCACTATAACAGAAGAAGTCAGTATGTTGGAATCACGTAAGAAATTTATTAAAAAAAAAAAAAAAATGGAAACTCAAGCAAAATACGACAGGTTTGATAAAAATAAAGCAAAGATAGTAAATTAAAAAAATTTTACTCCCAAAGTTTGTGTGTCAACATGTCAGACAAGCAACAAGAAACTATCGATTCTGTGACATATACTTTATGGGGTCTGTTACGCCTCCTTTTGCAAGTTACATACATTTTGAATAACAACATTAAGCCCTGATTTCCCATTTCCAATGTTTCAAATGTTTCAAAGTTAATAAATAAAAATAAATATTCTTAAGGAAAATTTAAGAAGTTTACAAATAGAAATATAATAAGGGTAAAATTCAACTATTTCAATTATATGTTTATAATTTTCCTGGCCTTCGTATATAGACATAATTGGGTCAACATTCCTTTTGCAAAAACTGAACGATGTCCTATTCTCCATGAACTCTCTTATCAACCTAGTGATCTCAGGTATTTTTTCATGGTCACCTTCGATCCCAGGCTTAACATATGGTATGTCGCATAGGGCATCCGGCCTATCTGAATGTTCCACAGCATTCTTAATAATGTAGGCTCCTGCAAGGGTTTCCTTGACGAGGTTTACCATTTCCTTTTTAAGTTCGGGACTGGTAACTGGAATACTGGTCATGAGTCGTGAAGCGGCTAAGTTTGATCGACCAGGTTGGCGGTTTGAGGGGCCAGCTCCTGAATTAAGGGCCGCAATACTATGGGACAATTCGTCTTGCATGATTATTGATTTTGAAATCTGACAACTTTTCGAATCCTATATTTTGTATAATGTTGGTAATTTAATTGTTTTTATGGACCATTTTGTCTGCTTAAAAATTCAGGTGTAAAATAATTGAGTTAGGATAATGATTTAATCGTTTCAGAAACAAAGTGGCAAGTATATTTTATATTGAGTTAGCAAATCCTAAGAGTAAACTAATTTGTAAATTTTAGCATGCACGCATACTTAAATACGCACACACAGACGCTCTGCTAACTGCGCAGTTTATTCAGCGACTGCGCATGTTAAGGGAAATTAAATTCTTAATAACTTTTTTTGTAGACCAACTTTCTTAATCAAACTTGCACAGCGTAATTGAGAGAGTTCTGAGTTTGTGAGAGTAAGACGTGTTTTTGTTTGCGCTCCGTACTTTTGATTATTTCTGTTCTTTAATTTGGTGTATATTTACACATTTTTTGTTTATTGGTGATTATTGCATTTTTGGTTTGATACTGCCGTGATTTGTGCTTCTAAACATTGTGTTTTTTGTTTTATTTACAAAGTTTTGTGAGCGTCGGTGTATATCTAAATTGCAATTTTCGTTTTAGTATTTCTATTCTTTCGTTGTTCTTATTTGCTTTTCTGTTCTTTTTTTTTTAAACGCGTTACTGTGTGTGTTCGCTGTCGCTTGTTCACGCTCAGCTTTTTACACGGGTTTAGTGTGTGTGTTCGCTGTCGCATCGCTCACGCTTAGCTTAGCGTTTTGTTTTTGTTTCTTGCTAAATTTATTGCGTTTGTAGTGCAGCTCTCTCCCGCTCTATTTTCTGTTTCTTCATCTACTAATTATTCTTTTGATCTTTGTAGTAGCTGAGTGTTGTTGCTTGTGATTTTTGTTTCTCTCAATCACAGTTAATCAACTCTTCGTCTTTTATCTTTTATTTTTTCTGTCTAAATCCGTTTGTATTTTTGTTTTGATTATCTCCCCTACTTGCCAATATGATTTGCTGTAAGAAATCATGTACACTTCAGCATATCACTGATTCTGCACAAATGCAATTTGTTGGGTGCTGGTTGTGCGAGAATCTAATGCACATTAAATGTGCTGGCATCTCGGGGCGTGACTGTGATAGAGTCATGGCTGCTCCCAAAAGTGGGTGTGGTGGATTACGCTGGTCTTGCCCGAATTGTTTGGAAAAACAATTAAGTTTTTCCAAGATGTATAATTCTGTGCGGGTTCAGTATTCAAATCTGAGCAAATTTTCAAAACAGCTAGAAGAGGAACTAAAAGCTGGAGAAGATATTTTGTATCAGTATAAGTTTGATTCTCCGCTGAATACAGTGATTACTCCATCACTGCTAGTTCCTCCCTCCATTCAATTATCATCTCCTACCTTATCAACCCCTTGTCAAGAATTATCAATTCCAATACCTGATGATTCTGTTGTAATATCTGGGTCTAGTGTCAGCACAGACATTCAAAAGGCCACTAATAAAAAAGGTAAAGCTTCTCCGAGTGTTGCTCAAGCTAAGAACAACATTCAGTCACCGTCTCCTACACCGTCTCCTACTCCTATATTACCCCATTTATCTGTTGTGTCTCCTCGAAAGCAAGTTTTCTTATCTAGGCTTTCATCAGATACGACATGTGAGGCTGTGTCTGCTTTTATTGAAAGTAAAATTTCTACTAAAGTATTTATAACGAAGTTTAATTTTGCGACTCCTCGTGAAATTGCTTCGTTTAAAATAAATGTCCCAATTGAATTTTTCGATACAATATGTGATCCAAACTTTTGGCCACCTCATATTGTTGTACATGAATTCAAACCTAAGACTCGGAATAGAATTTCTCCAGTGTCTTTAAATCCCGTTTCGGTTCAACCTTCATCTGAGGCTGTATCAAAAAACTAAGTCTCTTTCCATTTTTTCCGCAGCTATCTATTATTTATCAAAATGTTCGAGGCCTTAATTCTAAATTAAAAAATCTATTTCTGCATAGCTGTAGTGTCCAATCTGAACTTATAGCCCTCACTGAAACGTGGTTAAGCCAAAATGTTTATAATAGTGAGGTTTTTTCAAATAATTTCACTATTTATAGACTTGATCGCGCGTCTCGTAGAGGTGGTGGTGTTTTAATAGCTGTTAAATCCCATTTCCTCTCTGAATCTTTTACATTCTCATCAATTCACAATGTTGAGATTGTTGGAGTTAAAATAACTTTTCAGTCTTGTTCCCTATACGTTACTTGTTCATATATTCCTCCCTCTTCCGATTTACAAGTTTATGGTCATCATATATCTTGTATTAAAGAAATGTATGAATATGTTCAAGATAATGACTTATTTCTTGTGTTGGGTGATTTTAATATACCTAACACTTCTTGGGCCTCATTTCCTAATTCGAATTATCTTATTCCAACAATTGATCATTATTTTTTTGATGAATTGTTTAATCTTTCTATGTATCAGATGAACTCAATTTCTAATCATTTAAATCGTTCTCTTGATCTTGTTTTTACTAATGATGACGCCAGCATTAATGTTTTAAGATCATCCCCCTTTTGTATACCTGAGGATTTATATCATCCAACATTAGAGGTTTTAATACCTATTTACTGTCCACCAATTCTTACGCCCTCGTCATCTAAAAAGCGGCGTTGTTTTAATAAATGTAATTTTGTTTTGCTTAATGATCTCATTAATGCAACAGATTGGGCTCCTTTATATGAGGCAGTTGATGTAAACTTAGCAGTTTCAACATTCTACAATACTCTAAATGCTATTCTAGACAAGTGCGTTCCTAAGTGTCTTCCCAAATCTCTTTCTAATAAACCTCCCTGGTTCACTTCGGCTCTTTCAACTCTAAAAAATTTTAAATCTAAATGTTTTAAAAAGTTCAAAAAGTCGGGTTCGATCGTTGATTGGTCTAAATACTCCTTAGCTAAGGCCAATTTCAATATTTTAAACTCTCGTTGTTATGAGAATTACCTTATACGCTGTAAAAGGCAGTTTGCTCGTGATCCCAAAAGATTTTATTCATTTGTAAATTTGAAGCGTAAATCTTCTGGGTTTCCATCCTCGTTTTTCCTAGGTTGTGACAGTACTTGCAATGATCAAGATACTTCAGATCTATTTGCAAAGTTCTTCCAATCCACTTATTCAACTGCCATTTCTGAAACTAATTCTTTTCCAATTTTAAATTCTGAAATTAATGGAAATGCTATTATGGTTTCTAATATTTCTCCTGTCTCTCTTTTATCCGCTATGCGTACGTTGAAATCGTCGTTCTCTCCGGGGGCGGATGGTATTCCTAGTTGTGTGATTAAAGAATGCAGTGCTTCTTTGTGGTCACCTTTATTAAAACTGTTTAATTTGTCTCTTGATACCTCGGTATTTCCTTCAATTTGGAAAGAATCATTTATTATTCCTCTGTATAAAAAAGGAGGAAGATCTGATATTTCAAATTACAGAGGCATTGCCAAGCTTTCTGCTATTCCGAAGTTATTTGAAAAAATTATAACTTCTAATTTACAGCACTTTTGTAAATCCATTATTTCACCATCGCAGCATGGTTTTGTTCAGAATCGATCAACCTCTACGAACTTATTAGAATTTTCATCCCTAGTCAATGAAAGCTTTTTAAAGAAAATGCAAACAGATGTTATATACACTGATTTCAGTAAGGCATTTGACTCTGTTCAGCATGACATCTTGCTTCAAAAGCTTGACCATTTGGGATTTTCTCCTAAACTTCTATTTTGGATTGCTTCCTATTTAAAGGGTAGAACCCAAAGAGTTCTGTTGAGAACATCTATTTCGAAGGTCATATTTGTCTCTTCGGGTGTTCCTCAGGGTAGTCACTTGGGCCCTCTACTTTTCTCCCTATTTATAAATGACCTTCCCAGCTGTATTTCTTACTCTAGGATATTTATGTATGCAGATGATGTAAAACTCTGTCTCTCATACAAGAACTCAATAGATCATCTACGCCTACAGGATGATCTAATATCCTTTCAAAATTGGTGTAAAGCTAATCAGTTGCATCTAAATTGTTCTAAGTGTATGACAATGACTTTCTGTCGTACCACTCCATTTTTTGCTGATTACACAATCAACAATGTGTCCTTGCAACGTATTTCTACAATCAAAGATCTCGGTGTGCTCTTTGACTGTAAACTTAGATTCAATACCCATATTCTAACCATCGTTAATGAAGCCAAAAGTGTACTTGGTTTTATTAAACGATGGTCTAAAGAGTTTAATGATCCGTTTGTCACTAAACTTCTTTTTGTCTCGCTGGTACGTCCTATTTTAGAATATTGTTCTATTATATGGTCGCCACAGCAGAAATTGTATCAGGACCGTATTGAATCGGTTCAGAAGCAATTTCTTCTTTTTGCCTTGCGCAATCTAAACTGGGATGGTAATCTTCGTCTACCGTCTTATCGTAGTAGGCTTCTTCTTTTGGATCTTCCATCGTTAATCAATCGTAGAATAGTCTTGGGTATTACTTTTCTACATAAGTTGATTAACGGTAGTATTGATTCGCCTTCTCTTCTATTTCAAGTCAACTTCCTAGTTCCTTCTCGTGCTTCTCGTCACTTCTGTCCTCTTTATTTACCTATATGTAACTGTAACTATTCCTTATACAGTGCGTTTCGTGTTCTATGTACTAAGTACAATACTTATTTTCATGTATTTAGTTCTGAACTCTCTCTTTCCTTAATAAAATCTTCTCTTTTAGCATATTTCAGAGAAATCACACACACACCACAGTTGTGAGAATGCACCTATGCAATTCTCCTTACTTGTGTAGTGATTTCTCTTATCGTATTTTACTTTTTAAGATTTTTATTTTTTCTTATATTTTTATAACCTTTTTTTTAACTTCTTCTATCTTGCTTAGTTTTCAATGATATCACTAACCATATCTGGCTGTGATTTGGGGCATAGCTCGTCGGACCGGCAAATAAAACACCCCCATCGGGTTGGTGATATCATTGCTATATATTGTTAGTATTAGGCTTTTTCTTTTCCCTGTTTCTGTTTATAATTTTAATTTTGTAATTTTATAATTTGACTCACGAATGTTGTCAATTTCTTTATATAAATAAATAAAATAAATAAATAAAAAATAAATAAATTACGTCGTTCATATGTGTATATGTATTTGCCAAACTTCTGTAGCTCTGTCCGTACGATTGAACACGTCTCGACGTCAGATATACACAAGTCCTAAGTCTAGTATTTGGAATACGTGTTTTGCTAATTTGGCGAAGGGGGCAAGGCTTCTAAAATTTAATATCGAATTAAACTAAATACAAGATTTGGGGTCTCTAACTTTAAAGATTCATAAACCATAATATTAAAAGTGAAAAACGAATTTCGTTTTTAATCGATAACGAAAAAACCTAGAAGAGTTATCAAATTTTGAAAACAAACTCGTCATGCGCGTGCTATACAGAAACATAAACAACAAAAGTCTTTAGCTATTATAGGTTCTGAGATCAACGCGATTAAACATACGGACAGGCTGATGAAAATGAAACAAGTAAAAACGTTGCAGTCGGGCGCTACTGACTGCGAAATACTCATTCACACCGCAAGCTCCCAGTTCTATAAAACCAATTCCAAGAAACCAAATTACCAATTTGCCACACCCCTAATTAGCCGTAAATTTTGTGTTTAGTGTTATGTGTATTTAATACAATTTTGATTTTTGCTATACATAAATTTCTTATAATTCAGTTGAAAATATAATTAATATGTTGAAAATTTAATTAAAATCCGTTGAGTAACAGGAGTTATTCAACCAAACGTTTAGAAAATTGACAAGTGTGCTGCACAGCTGCACATCGAACATTTTCTTATGTTCTAAGAAATAACAAATACAATAGAATTCAGCGTGAATCATATGCTCATTAAGTTACTTGGTTACTATGTGGTTTAGTGGCGTTGCGTTGCGTTAAAAAAAGTGACGCGCGCCGATCATGGCACCCTTGGTTCGAGCCTCAGCTGAGTTGGTATTTTATACACATTTTATTTATAATTATTATTGGTTTGACAAGTACAGTGGTGGCGTCGTGATAAAGATGACGAATTTTGGCTCGTGCAAGTAGGTGGAGGTTCGAATCTCGGATTTTCTATGTCGGCTTTTCTTTTATTTATTTATTTTTTTGTTCTAAAAAAAATATATAAATTTTTTTTATTTATAATATTTGGCAACTCAATTAAGATAGTAAAAACTCAAAAAGTTAATAAATTGTGTGTTTAGAGCTCAAAAATGATGTAATTCTATTTGCCACGCTCGCAGTGGGCGTAGATATATAATTTTTGACCAGTCCATTACAGGGGTGTGGCACAACGTAACTGTGAATTGTGGATAATTACACTCCAAAAAGGTGAAAATTACAGGGTATTTTTGAATAGGTCACGCTCCAAAAGGGGCGTAAAAATATTTTTTTTGGCCGATCGATAGAGGAGGTCACCAGCAACCTACCAGCACTAAAACTGTAGGAGCTATAAACTCGTGCGGTTTTCCACGCCCCCTGTGGGCATATATATATCCGCCATAGCTTTTTTGAAGTTGGGAGGTTAATACAAGTATATATACTAAGTCTCAAGTTTCTAGCATCAATAGTGTTCAAGATATAACAGAAGATGCAAAATTGATATATATATATATATATATATATATATATATATATATTCAGATGCGATTTGCCACTACTGGGGGGATATATAATTTTGTTGTTGTCGATTTTTATAGGATTATAACAGTTACTGACGTGTCAAATTTGGTCATTCTAGTTCTAAAACTGTAGAAGATACAGTTTACCCGATTTGCCACGCTCCCAATGGGCGTAGATATATCTGCCAAAGCTTATCCAACTTGGAATGTCAACGCAAGTATACAATCCAAATCTCTAGTACTGCTCCAAGTAATATTTCTGACATACAGGAAAATTCATTTTCCAATTTACCACGCTCCTAGTGGGCGTCTCGGGAAAATCTTGCCATTTTATCTGACGAGAGTATACACGAGAATATATTCCAAATTTCAAGTCTCTAGCTTCAATAGCATAGAAATGGATTGCGTTCATACGGACAGACGGACAACATTCCATAAAACCGATGTTCTCATTTAACTTTGTGAATGATTATAAAAATCAACTCGGCTTTTCGTCGATCGAGAATATATACATATACTTATCAATTCTGTCTCAAAGAGAAAGATATAGAGCAAGCAGCGTTTGATGTAAGTGCAGGAAAATTCGAATCCCCCAGACTGGGTGGACTGAGGACTTCTCCCTCTATCTTTCGTTCCATCGGAAAAATTTATTATGTACACATATTATAATTTTTAGTAATTCCGAAACTGTTCACGCTCAAAGTGCTCAAAGGGTGTGTAAGAACTAATGCCGAAGAAGTCAGGGCAATAAAAACATTTCATATGCCAAAGACTTTCAAAGATCTACGAACCGTCTTAGGGGTTCTAGCTGCTACAGAAAATGATTAAGCTAAATTAGCGAAACCCCTCACAACCCTACTTGGGGGGCGAAAATGGCAGATTGTTAAAAAACGTTTCAAACAAAATTCCGATCGCACATAATGATGAAGCGATATCATCGTTTGAGAAAGTTAAATGGGCATTAACTTCACAAGACGTAATACTTATCTACTCCAATTTTAGAAAGTAGTTCCAGCTGCCTACCGATGCTGCAAATACTGGTCTTTGAGCAGGTCTAGAATGCTGTCTATAGTTTGGGCTATCCAGAAGTTGAGAATGTACCTATATAGGAACGCTACATTTCTCATTTATACTGACCATCCACACCACATTTGTACTCAGGAAGAAGTACTCGAAAAAGTTTAATTACAATCTCCGATACATTATCAAGAAATTCCGCCTCGCCACAATTAAACAGTACCTTCGCGCATAGTAATGAGAGTTTCTCTCATATTCTGATCCCAACAGTGGATGCCCTATTTAAATCGTTCAAGAACCAAAAACAAAAAATCTAATTATGCTGAACAGACCTTCATAGTAATCCTAAAAAGACATTCGACCCGAGCATACTGTTGACCCCGAGAACATGATGGGAAAGATACAGAGTATAAGTTACGCACATTGCTGTATAACAGCTGCACTTAAGACGCCAAATCAGCGAAAGCTCAGTTTGGTACCCTTAAGTGCTTAAGTGCATATATTTTGTAGTTTTGCCTGAACGCCTTTGCTGCTTTGGCTTTAACTAAATTTTTATTTAGAATTAATCCTCAGTAACAATTAAATAAATAAATAAATAATTTTGTAGTTTACAATTTTACAGTTTTTACAGTTAAGTACTTTTGGCTGACCTTGTGACCCAGCTCGCTGGTGGGTTTTAGTTTTGTTTAGTTCTAATAACGAAAGAAACCTCACGTAATAAACTATGCTCCGGCAACAAGCTGTAAAGACTTTGATTTATTTATAACTCTGTATCATGAGTTATATTCGGACAAAAAAAATATAATTGGCTCCCAACGTGAGAGCCTCTTCTCAATACAGAAAACATGTATTTGTAGTGTGTAATCAGCACAATAAAAAAAAAAATATTGATTATAAACGAAAAACTGTTGAAGAAACAAGTAAGGAAACTCTAGTCGGAGGTGCCCGACTAGGAAATACCCTGAACCCCGCCTATCGGCGGCTTTAAATGCACTTCAAAGTTTGTATATAATTTTAAATTAAATTAAAAAATTAAAAAAAAAAAAGATTAAGTAACTTGCAGAAAAAAGTTTTGACGTCAGCTTAGAGAATCGAACCCGAGACATTATGTCGGCGATCACCGCTTGTACCAACACAGCCGTTGCAATACATAAGAGTGAGATAGCGAATTCCTAAGTAAAGTTATTGAGCTACTGAGCTACTGCTACTGAGCTGCTGAACTTCTGCTGAAAATTCATCCCCAATTTGTCTTTGTTGTTGTTGTTATGAATTCTTCGAGAGAGAAGCTTCTAGAGCTTCTGCTGCTGTTGCCACGCGCGTGTGTACGTAAACGTTTGGTAAACGTTTCGTTTAATAACATTATGCATTTCGTCTATTCATATGTATGTATGTACATACATATGTATATTATATTGACTTTATTTAAGTTATATCAATGTTACTCTTATTTTATATATATGTAAATATATACAGTATGTACATGTGTACATACATATGTATGTATATTGCAAGCAACGCATACATACACACGCACACGCATACGCTCTGCTAACTGCGCAGTTTACTCAGCGACTTCGCTGCGCCAATATGTGCGTGTTATGGGAAACTAAATGCTTAATAACTTTTTTTGTAGATCGACTTTCTTAATCAAACTTGCGCAGCGTAATTATATCATTCATATGCGTGTATGTGCAAAAGCACAAGTCTCTAGTATTTGATATAAGTGTTTTGAAAATTTGGGCGAAGGGGGCGTGGCATCCAAAATTTAACAAAAATCAAAATTGTATAAAAGTCCCATTAAGCTAAATACAAGATTTGGAGTCTTTAACTATCAAGATATAGAAGATATAATTTTAAAACTGAAAAATCGATTTCGTTTTTAATCGATAAAAAAAGAACGAGAAGAATACCCATTAAAAATGGGTAATCAGGGTATAATGGTTTTGTTGCAGCCCAAATGTATGTAACAGGCAGAAGGAGGCGTGGCAGACCCCATAAAGTATATATATTCTTGATCAGGACGACAAGCCGAGTCGATTGAGCCCTGTCCGTCTGTCTGTCTGTCCGTCTGTCCGTCTGTCCGTCCGTCCGTCTGTCCGTCTGTCCGTATGTTTGAACGCGTGGATCTCAGAACCTATAATAGCTAGAGACTTGAACTTTTTTTTTATAGATTCGTGTATATCACGCGCAGGTCGAGTTTGTTTTAGAAATTCGATAACTCTTCTCGTTCTTTTTTTATCGATTAAAAACGTAATCGATTTTCAGTTTTAAAATAATATCTTCTATATCTTGATAGTTAGAGACTCCAAATCTTGTATTTAGCTTAATGGGACTTTTATAGAATTTTGATTTTTGTTAAATTTTGGATGCCACGCCCCCTTCGCCTAAATTTTCAAATCACCTATTTGAAATACTACAGACTTGTGCTTTTGCACATGCACACATATGAATGATATAATTATGCTGCGCAAGTTTGATTAAGAAAGTCGATCTACAAAAAAAGTTATTAAACATTTAATTTTCCATAACACGCACATATTGACGCAGCGAAGTCGCTGAGTAAACTGCGCAGTTAGCAGAGCGTATGCGTGTGCGTGTGTATGTGCGTTGCTTGCAATATACATACATATGTATGTACACATGTACATACTGTATATATTTACATATATAAAAAATAAGAGTAACATTGATATAACTTAAATAAAGTCAATATAATATACATATGAATAGATGAAATGCATTATGTTATTAAACGAAACGTTTACGTACACACGCGCATGGCAACAGCAGCAGAAGCCCTAGAAAATTCGAAGAATTCATAACAACAACAACAAAGACAAATTGGGGATGAATTTTCAGCAGAAGTTCAGCAGCTCAGTAGCAGCAGCTCAGTAGCTCAATAACTGTACTTAGGAATTCGCTATCTCACTTTTATGTATTGCAACGACTGTGTTGATAGAAGCGATGATCGTCGACATAAAGTCTCGGGTTCGATTCTTTAAGCTGACGTCAAAACGTTTTTTTATGCAAGTTACTTAATCTTTTTTTTTTTTAATTTTTTAATTTAATTTAAAATTATATATAAGCTTTGAAGTGCATTTAAAGCCGCCGATAGGCGGGGTTCAGGGTATTTCCTAGTCGGGCACCTCCGACTAGAGTTTCCTTACTTGTTTTATTTTATTTTATATAAAGAAAATTAACTACATTCGTGAGTCAAATTATAAAATTACAAAATTAAAAATTATAAACAGAACAGGAAAAGGAAAAAGCCTAATACTAACAATATATAGCAATGATATCACCAACCCGATGGGGGTGTTTTATTTGCCGGACCGACGAGCTATGCCCCAAATCACAGCCAGATATGGTTAGTGATATCATTGAAACTAAGCAAGATAGAAGAAGTTAAAAAAAGGTTATAAAAATATAAGAAAAAATAAAAATCTTAAAAAGTAAAATACGATAAGAGAAATCACTACACAAGTAAGGAGAATTGCATAGGTGCATTCTCACAACTGTGGTGTGTGTGTGATTTCTCTGAAATATGCTAAAAGTGAAGATTTTATTAAGGAAAGAGAGAGTTCAGAACTAAATACATGAAAATAAGTATTGTACTTAGTACATAGAACACGAAACGCACTGTACAAGGAATAGTTACAGTCACATATAGGTAAATAAAGAGGACAGAAGTGACGAAAAGCACGGGAAGGAACTAGGAAGTTGACTTGAAATAGAAGAGAAGGCGAATCAATACTACCGTTAATTAACTTATGTAGAAAAGTAATACCCAAGACTATTCTACGATTGATTAACGATGGAAGATTCAAAAGAAGAAGCCTACTATGATAAGACGGTAGACGAAGGTTACGATCCAAATTAACATTGCGCAAGGCAAAAAGAAGAAATTGCTTCTGAACCGATTCAATACGGTCCTGATACAATTTATGCTGTAGCGACCATATAATAGAACAATATTCTAAAATAGGACGTACCAGCGAGACAAAAAGAAGTTTAGTGACAAACGGATCATTAAACTCTTTAGACCATCGTTTAATAAAACCAAGTACACTTTTGGCTTCATTAATGATGGTTAGTATATGGGCATTGAATCTAAGTTTACAGTCAAAGAGCACACCGAGATCTTTGATTGTAGAAATACGTTACAAGGACACATTGTTGATTTTGTAATCAGCAAAAAATGGAGTAGTACGACAGAAAGTCATTGTCATACACTTGTAACAATTTAGATGCAACTGATTAGCTTTACATCAATTTTGAAAGGATATTAGATCATCCTGTAGGCGTAGATGATCTATTGAGTTCTTGTATGAGAGACAGAGTTTTACATCATCTGCATACATGAATATCCTAGAGTAAGAAATTCAGCTGGGAAGTTCATTTATAAATAGGGAGAAAAGTAGAGGGCCCAAGTGACTACCCTAACGAACACCCGAAGAGACAAATATGACCTTCGAAGTAGATGTTCTGAACAGATCTCTTTGGGTTCTACCCTTTAAATAGGAAGCAATCCAAAACAGAAGTTTGGGAGAGAATCCCAATTGGTCAAGCTTTTGAAGCAAGATGTCATGCTGAACAGAGTCAAATGCTTTACTGAAATTAGTGTATATAACATCTGTTTGCATTTTCTTTAAAAAGCTTTCATTGACTAGGGATGAAAATTCTAATAAGTTCGTAGAGGTTGATCGATTCTGAACAAAACCATGCTGCGATGGTGAAATAATGGATTTACAAAAGTGCTGTAAATTAGAAGTTATAATTTTTTCAAATAACTTCGGAATAGCAGAAAGCTTGGCAATGCGTCTGTAATTTGAAATATCAGATCTTCCTCCTTTTTTATACAGAGGAATAATAAATGATTCTTTTCAAATTGATGGAAATACCGAGGTATCAAGAGACAAATTAAACAGTTTTAATAAAGGTGACCACAAAGAAGCACTGCATTCTTTAATCACACAACTAGGAATACCATCCGCCCCGGAGAGAACGACGATTTCAACGTACACATAGCGGATAAAAGAGACACAGGAGAAATATTAGAAACCATAATAGCATTTCTATTAATTTCAGAATTTAAAATTGGAAAAGAATTGGTTTCTGAAATGGCAGTTGAATAAGTGGATTGGAAGAACTTTGCAAATAGATCTGAGGTATCTTGATCATTGCAAGTACTGTCACAACCTAGGAAAAACGAGGATGGAAACCCAGAAGATTTACGCTTCAAATTTACAAATGAATAAAATCTTTTGGGATCACGAGCAAACTGCCTTTTACAGCGTATAAGGTAATTCTCATAACAACGAGAGTTTAAAATATTGAAATTGACCGAACCCAACTTTTGAACTTTTTAAAACATTTAGATTTAAAATTTTGAGTTGAAAGAGTTGAAGTGAACCAGGCAGGTTTATTAGAAAGAGATTTGGGAAGACGCATAGGAACACACTTGTCTAGAATAGCATTTAAAGTATTGTAGAATGTTGAAACTGCTAAGTTTACATCAACTGCCTCATATAAAGGAGCCCAATCTGTTGCATTAATGAATTGTTGGAATAAGATAATTCGAATTGGTAGATGAGACCCAAGAAGTGTTAGGTATATTAAAATCACCCAACACAAGAAATAAGTCATTATCTTGATCATATTCATATATTTCTTTAATACAAGTTATATGATGACTATAAACTTGTAAATCGGAAGAGGGAGGGATATATGAACATGTAACGTATAGGGAACAAGACTGAACAGTTATTTTAATTCCAATAATCTCAACATTGTGAATTGATGAGAATGTAAAAGATTTAGAGAGGAAATGGGATTTAACAGCTATTAAATCAGCACCCCCTCTACGAGACAAGCGATCAAGTCTATATATATTGAAATTATTTGAAAGAACTTCACTATTATAAACATTTTGGCTGAACCATGTTTCAGTGAGGGCTATAAGTTTAGATTGGACACTACTATGCATAGCTATGCAGAAATATATTTTTTAATTTAGAATTAAGGCCTCGAACATTTTGATAAATAATAGATAGCTGTGGAAAAGATGGAAAGAAACTTATTTTTTTGATACAGATGAAGGTTGTACCGAAACGGGATTTAAAGACACTGGAGAAATTCTATTCCGAATCTTAGGTTTGAATTCAACAACATGAGGTGGCCAAAAGTTTGGATCACATATTGTATCGAAAAATTCAATTGGTACATTGATTTTAAATGAAGCAATTTCACGAGGAGTCGCAAAATTAAACTTCGAGATAAAAATTTTAGATGAAATTTTACTTTCAATGAAAGCAGACACAGCCTCACATGTCGTATCTGATGAAAGCCTAGATAAGAAAACTTCCTTTCGAGGAGAGACAACAGATAAATAGGGTAATATAGGAGTAGGAGACGGTGTCTGAATTTTGTTTTTAGATTGAGCCTTTTGAGTTTCTGTGCTGACACTAGACACAGATATTTCAACACAAGCAGATATTAGAATTGATAATTCTTGACAAAGTGAAGAAGGGGTTGATAAGGTAGAAGACGATAATTGAATGGAGGGGGGAACTAACAGTGATGGAGTAATCACTGTATTCAGCGGAGAATCAAACTTATACTGATACAATATTTCTTCTCCAGCTTTTAGTTCCTCTTCAAGCTGTTTTGAAAATTTGCTCAGATTTGAATACTGAACCCGCACTGAATTATATATCTTGGAAAAACTTAATTGTTTTTCCAAACAATCCGGGCAAGACCAGCGTAATCCACCACACCCACTTTTGGGAGCAGCCATGACTCTATCACAGTCACGCCCCGAGATGCCAGCACATTTCATGTGCATTAGATTCTCGCACAACCAGCACCCAACAAATTGCATTTGTGCAGAATCAGTGAAATGCCGAAGTGTACATGATTTCTTACAGCAAATCATATTGGCAAGTAGGGGAGATAATCAAAACAAAAATACAAACAGATTAAGATAGAAAAAATAAAAGATAAAAGACAAAGAGTTGATTAACTGTGATTGAGAGAAACAAAAATCACAAACAACAACACTCAGCTACTACAAAGATCAAAAGAATAAATAGTAGATGAAGAAACAGAAAATAGAGCGGGAGAGAGCTGCACTACAAACGAAATAAATTTCGCAAGAAACAAAAACAAAACACTAAGCTAAGCGTGAGCCATGCGACAGCGAACACACACACTAACCCGTGTAAAAAAAAATATAGAAAGCAAATAAGAACAACGAAAGAAGAGAAATACTAAAACGAAAATTGCAATTTAGATAAACACCGACGCTCACAAAACTATTGTAAATAAAACAAAAAACACAATGTTTAGAAGCACATATCACGATCGATTCGTGATCACTAGTTCGATCTGTAAAGACGTGCTAGCGGACAGAAGTCAAT
This sequence comes from Drosophila fulvimacula, assembly GCA_035045555.1. Lineage (NCBI taxonomy): Eukaryota > Metazoa > Arthropoda > Insecta > Diptera > Drosophilidae > Drosophila > Drosophila fulvimacula. Next base: position 938,997 of record JAWNOX010000064.1, on the reverse strand, counting down.
CAGCGTTCATTTCGTTATCTTTGGTATTTATTTTCGTATCAGCTTCTGCAGCTGCAGAGTTTGCGGTACTTCTGCAACAACAAAAGTGTGCAAGCACTGTTTACGTTTAACCTTCGCGCGCTCTCTCAAATTCGGCAACAGTAAATTGCGCTATTTTCGTCTTTCGCTTGGTGTGAGAGCGTTAGCGCTCAAGTGCACGCACAAGCAAACAAACAATGACAAGCAATGTCAATAACCCTGCTCAAGCGGTAAATGCAGATTTGGAAGCACAGCTCAGCATTGCCATGGCAAACAGAAGTGTATTAATTAGGACTGTAAGTCCTATGGAAATTGACATAGCGGCCATACAAGACACCAGCATCAATAGACATAGCAAACGAAAAATGCAAAATTCACCAAATGCCATAAAGAAAAAACTTTTCTTTGATGAGCCAAGCACCAGCAAAGCAGCAGCAGTAGCAGCATCACAAAATCGTTTTGCTTTGCTCGAAGAAGACGAAGCTGACTGCTCTGAAGCTCCAACAGCGCCAATATTGAATGAGCAGCCTGTTGAGCAACCAAAGCCTCGCCTGCTTCCTATTTGGTGTCCAGGCATCAAATCGGTGGCAAAATTGAACGAAATTATAGATAAAGCAATTGACCCAAAGTCGTATGTTATCATACCAAGGCGAAGCGAAATTGGTATTTTAACTAAAAATAGTGACGACTATCGCGCAGTGGTCAGTCTCTTTACTAAATTGAAATTGGAGTTCCACTGCTATCAGCTCAAGGAGGACAAGCCGTTTAGAGTCTGTGTCAAAGGACTTCACTCAAGCACCGAAATTCAAAAGTTAAAAGAAGAGCTGGAAGGAAAAGGACACAAAGTAGCTAACATCCACAACCCGTTAAGCCGTACTGATCGTACCCCGCTTAACATGTTTTTTGTTGACGTAGTACAGGCTCCCAATAACAAGCAAATTCTTGACATCAGAATTCTCTGCAGACAACGTTGCACGGTTGAGCTCCCGCGAAAGTTCAACGACCTCACGCAATGTCATCGCTGTGAAGAATTTGGGCACACTCAACGGTATTGTCACAAAGCTTCCAGGTGTGTCAGATGCGGTGGCAAACACGCGTCCAAGGATTGCACAAGGGAAAGGGACCAACCACCCAACTGCGTTCACTGTGAGTTACAGCATCCTGCTAACTACAAGGGCTGCTTTATATAAAAGTGACTGCTCAAGCTGCAGACTCCAGTGCAAAAACGCAATCCAGCTCAGCCACCCAATGCAGTAACAGAGCGTTCTGCCCAACCTCCGAGGAACAACTCCAGCTCCAGCAGTATTACTCCTGTAAGTGGCATATCGTATGCGGATGCTATTCGAGGAGAAAACCCTCAATCGAGTAATAATTCAAATGACACAGTATTCGCTCAGATACTGCAACAGCAACAGCGACAGTTTGATGCAATTGGCGCAGAGCTTAAAGCAATGCGAGAACTGCAAAGCCAACAAGCTAATCTTATGGCAAGCTTAATGGCACTCATTACAAAACTTAGTTGCAAATAATGGCTCTACGAGTGGGCACCTGGAACGCCAATGGTCTGAGCAATAAGACTCAGGAATTGGCTGTCTTCCTATCCCAAATGAAGATCGATATTATGCTAATATCTGAGACTCATGAGTGCCCTAATACCCAGATTTTCGGATACGAGCATTACCAGGCTCATGGAGGAGGAGCAAACAGGTTTGGTGGCTCCTCGATTTTTATTCGTTCAACAATTGCGCATACACCACTAATGCCATTCTCAAACGCAACGATGCAGGTATCTAGCATCAGCCTACCTACGTCCATTGGAGCACTAGAAATTGCTTCAATTTACTGCCCGCCAAATGCTGGTCTGAGCGATCAAGGTCTGGCCCATCTCTTCCATCAAAGATTGGACAAAGTGCTCATTGGCGGCGACTGGAACGGGTGGCATCCCTTCTGGGGCAGTAATAGTGCGAATCCTCGTGGCGAAGTGCTATTTGAGGCGATTCACAATGCACAATTCAGCATTCTGTCGACTGGATCCCCTACTACCGCTACCCACTTAATGGACATAGACCTTCCGCAATTGACTTTGCAGTCTATAAAGGAATAGGTGATCGGCAGTTGAGCATCGTCGACTCTCTGAATTTGCCCTCAGACCACCTGCCACTAATAATCACAATTAGTATGCAGCCACAGCCTTTCCCCACTAGGAAACGGCTACTGCCGCTAGGTTCGGATCTGGGAGTCTTTAGACGCGAGCTGAATTGCACTCTACATCCAGAAATAGAGCTCAATACAGCTGAAGATGTGGATTACGCGGCAAGCAAAATGCAAGAAGCTATAGCTGCAGCATCACTCCTTGCCGCTCCACCCGTTCGCCGTACCCAACACTCCTCTGGGTACAATATTCACCTGTCTTTGGAAGCCCAGAATCTACTTCTGTACAAGCGTTGGGCAAGGAGACGCTGGATACACACGCGGTCGGCTAACGCCAAAGCTATCTACAACCAAGCCACAAGACAGCTGAATGATGCCCTGGAGCAAGCCGAATCACCAGGAAATGCTGAATTACAGCTCTGGAAATACACGCGAAAAATAAAGAGACAGCCTATCCGCCAACACCCCATACGCAGCACTTCAGGCATCTGGCTCATGGGAGACGAACCACAATGTGAAGCCTTCGCCCACCACCTACAACAGCAGTTCACACCTGTGATAACCGCCGATCCCGCAGACATCGACGAAACTGAGGACGTCGTCCTCTCACCTCTCCCTGAAGACGTCCAGATCACGCCATGCACAAATGAGGAAGTATATGAGCATATCAGGCGAGTGAAGATCAAAAAATCTCCTGGAAATGATCTGATTGACGGCAGAGTACTTAGAGCGCTGCCAAACTCCACCATAGAATATCTAACTGTGCTGTACAACGCCATGTTCCGCATCCGTCACTTTCCAGCTTGCTGGAAGCGTGCCGTGATTGTGATGATCCCTAAACCTGGTAAACCCGTGGGCGAAATTGGTTCGTATAGAGCAATTAGCCTGTTGCCAGTACTCTCTAAAGTATTTGAAAGAATACTACTTAGACGAGTACTGACACACTTGGGACGCCGGGAAGCTATTCCAAACCATCAATTTGGCTTTAGAAGACAACACGGTACGCCGGAACAGGTACACAGAGTTGTGCATCATATTCTTGGCGCGTTCGAAGAAAAAATGTACTGCTCCGCCGTCTTTCTGGACGTCCAACAGGCTTTTGATCGCGTGTGGCACCTTGGACTGCTGCAGAAAGTGAGGACAGCCCTACCAGCCCCATTCTTCACGCTGTTATCCTCATATTTGAACGGAAGGACCTTTCAAGTGGCTAAGGGGGAGGCTACATCAACGGACAGACCGATTCGAGCTGGAGTCCCACAGGGTAGTGTTCTTGGTCCAACACTATATACCCTTTTCACAGCAGATATGCCAACGCCACAATCCAATGCCACCCTTATCGCGACATATGCGGATGACACGGCTATCATTTCGCGTGACACTTCTGCGCATGAAGCGTCCGCCTCTCTTCAGACGTTCCTGCAGTCATTTGGATGCTGGGCCAAAAGGTGGTGCATCACCATCAACGCACAAAAGTCCGTGCACACCACCTTTGCCACAAGACGAGGAGACTGTCCTGAGGTCTCATTGGGATCCCAAATCCCAAGCGCTACCAAGGTAAATTACCTGGGAATCACGCTCGATAGAAGGCTGACCTTTAAGCCTCACATCAGCGTGATTACGAAAAGATGCAAACTAAAGCTGGCAAAGCTGGATTGGATGCTGAGAGCCTCTAGCAAACTGTCGCTTAACAGCAAAGCCACCATATATAAGGCCATCGTAGTGCCTATATTCACGTATGGCATACCGATATGGGGCTCTGCGGCGAGGTCGTCAATAGACAAGATGCAAACTCTACAGAACAAAGCGCTCCGCAGATGGACAGGTGCCAGTTGGTACGTTCGCAATTCTGTGCTGCATAGGGATTTAAGAATCCCTACAGTCGCAGAACTTATTGGACGCCACAGCTCTAGGTACGCGGACAGACTTTCTGCGCACCCAAACGAGCTCGCTTCTAATCTGGCAGTTAACGACAACAGAAGGAGATTAAAAAGACTGCATCCCCTGGACGGTCAGGGAAGCTAACAACACCCCAACATAGAATAGTTACATTAATTAATCAAATAAATTAAGTTGGAAATACCGGCCTACTCGCTTAATAATAAGTTAAGGTTCATGATAAGTGCACTGTATAGTTTAAGACAGAAAGCTGCAAATAAATATATATAATAAAAAAAAAAAAAAAAAAAAAAAAAAAAAACAACATATCACGACAGTATCAAACCAAAAATGCAATAATCACCAGTATACAAATAATGTATAAATATACAACAAATTAAAGAACAGAAATAATTAAAAGTACGGAGCGCAAACAAAAAACACGACTTACTCTCACAAACTCAGAACTCTCTCCGGTGGATACCGCTGGATTATTCTGGTTCAATGAACGTTTTTGGGAAATCAGCTTCATTTTTGTACTTATTCACAAAATTAAATGAGTATATTGGTTTTGTGCAATGTCTGTCTTGTTGTCCGTCCGTCTGTCCGTATGAACGCAAACCATTTTTATGCTATTGAATCTAGAGACTTTAAATTTTTAATATATACTCGTGTATTATCTCGTCAGATAAAGCGTCAAGATTTTTCCGATACGCCCACTGGGGGCGTGGCAAATTGGAAAATGAATTTTCCTATTTGTCAGAAATACTACTTGTAGCAGTCCTAGAGAGGTGAGATTTGAAATGTATACTCGCGTTGACATCCCAAGTTGGAAAAGCTATGGCGGATATATCTACGCCCATTGGGGGCGTGGCAAATCGGATGAAACTGTATCTTCTACAGTTTTAGAGCTAGAACGATCAAATTTAGCGAGTGAGTAACTGTTACGAGCATATAAAGATCGACCAAAAAAAAAATTATATATTCACGCCTACTGGGGGCGTGGCAAATCTGATCTGAATATATATCAATTTTGCATCTTCTATTATATCTTGAACACTATTATTGCTCGAAACTTGAGACTTTATATATAAACTTGTATTAACTCCCCAAGTAGAATAAGCTATGACGGATATACGAACGCCTACAGGGGCGTGGCAAACCACACAAGTTTATAGCTCCCACAGTTTTACTGCTAGAAGCTTTAAAATTGAATGGTAGGTTGCTGGTGACCTCCTCTATCCATTGGCTTAAAATTATTTTTACGCCCCTTTTGGGGCGTGACATATTAAAAAATACCCTGTAATTTTCGTCTTTTTTGAGTTTAAGCGTCCAAAATTCACAGTTATCTTGCTCAAGAGCCCTGTCGTATACTGGCCAAAAATTATATGTCTACGCCTTGGGAGCGTGGCAAATAGCATTACTTATACGAGTCAGAATTCATCATCTCCACCACGACGCCACCACTTTGCTTGTCAAACCAATACTAACTAAATAAAATGTGTATAAAAACCGACTTCACTCGCGACCAAGAGTGCCTATGATCGCGCGAATTATGTTTGTATAAAGTATGAATATTTTGATTAAAAAACGTGGACTGTGCTTAGACAATATATATATATTCTTCCGCTTGGATGCGGTCACTTCAATCGTTACAAATATAATGACTAACAAGTAAGGAAACTCTAGTCGGAGGTGCCCGACTAGGAAATACCCTGAACCCCGCCTATCGGCGGCTTTAAATGCACTTCAAAGTTTGTATATAATTTTAAATTAAATAAAAATATTAAAAAAAAAAGATTAAGTAACTTGCATAAAAAAAGTTGACGTCAGCTTAGAGAATCGAATCCGAGACTTTATGTCGGCGATCATCGCTTCTACCAACACAGCCGTTACAATACATAAGAGTGAGATAGCGAATTCCTAAGTACAGTTATTGAGCTGCTGAGCTGCTGCTACTGAGCTGCTGAACTTCTGCTTAAAATTCATCCCCAATTTGTCTTTGTTGTTGTTGTTATGAATTCTTCGAATTTTCTAGATGCTTCTGCTGCTGTTGCCATGCGCGTGTGTACGTAAACGTTTGGTAAACGTTTCGTTTAATAACATAATGCATTTCGTCTATTCATATGTATGTATGTACATACATATGTATATTATATTGGTTTTATTTAAGTTATATCAATGTTACTCTTATTTTATATACATGTAAATATATACAGTATGTACATGTGTACATACATATGTATGTATATTACAAGCAACGCATACATACACACGCACACGCATACGCTCTGCTAACTGCGCAGTTTACTCAGCGACTGCGCTGCGCCAATATGTGCGTGCGCTCTACTTAATCTTTTTTTTTAATTTTTTAATTTAATTTAAAATTATATACAAACTTTGAAGTGCATTTCAAGCCGCCGATAGGCGGGGTTCAGGGTATTTCCTAGTCGGGCACTTCCGACTAGAGTTGCCTTACTTGTTTTAATAGTTTTTGTGTTTTCAATTTCTTTTAATGCAATTTCTTAAAATGTTAGTTTTCCTGTAGAGTTAAATGTATTTTCTTCCTCTTCTGCACTATGTTTTCAAAACATATGCTTTTCCAAGCTCATTAACTAATTTAATAAGTTATATCATCATTAATTAATTAATGGATTAAGTAAATAATATAAAAAATAAATTACAATTAAAATTTGACCAATTAATACATAGGGTTCTTCAAAAGGATTGCATTGTATGTAAATTTCTTGATTATTCGTAAAATATGTTTGATTTATTAGACTTGTGCAATTTGTGAATTCTATGAGGAAGTTTCCTTTTAATGTTTCGTTATTAATATTTTTATTACATTTGTATCGATTTTTTTTATTGTCTGCATAAATTATTAATATTGTACTTTAATTTATTAGTAGTGTCTCAAATTCTGTCTTCAACCATTTTACAATTTCTCTTAATGATACAGTTTGTTAACGGTTTTGTGTTCTTTATATGTATATGTTTTATTATCTTTATTATATTTTTTAATGTTTATATGCTATTGATACAAATCCCGCTTCAGTCCGGACTGAAGTTAGGTTTATCATTGCTGTTGACAGCATTGGTAGTAGGCATATGATGAAGATTGTTAGTATTACATAAAAATTTTGTGGGTCTTTTAACGTTTGTTGTATGTACGTTTTGTAAATTTGCATTTTTTAATTTTGGTTCTTCCTTGTGTCTTCAGTTTTTGTAATTTTTTATGAATCCCTCTAGTCTCTTTTCTATGTATATTTCTCTATTTTCGTTTAGTTTTGTTATTCCTTTGTTTTTTTTTTTTGCGTTAATATTTTGTTGTATAATACTTTATTATTCTGTATATCAAAAGGTGTATATCTGTATATCCTGGTGCTATGGTATGTGTTGTTGTAAAAGTACACTGCTCTAGCCATTTCCTCAATTATGGCTCTTTTTTCTTCTAGCTTCAGTTTACAAATTTTCTCTGCTAGTGTATTATTGAGTCTTTCAACGTCGCTGTTACCAGTGTGACTGTTTGGCTTTGTTGAGTGATATTCTAAACCTTCTTTCTTTAAGAATTCTCTAACGTTTAAATTATTACATTCGTTGTCAAAGACGAACTTTCGAATTTTCCCTTTCATTCATATGAATCGCTGTATGTGTTCGGTCAATGATAGGCAGGTGGCTTGTTTTGAACATTTTTCGATAAATACTGTAAAGGACTGTTTAGAATTTACATAAGTATCTACATGGATTATTTCATTGCATGTTTTTTGAGTTTCTGTCAAATAGAATTTGTGTTGTCAAATTTTTGTCTTTCGTACTTCCCAGTTTACAGACGTCGCAACTGTTTATTATTCTGTGAATATGCGATTTGACGTTGGGGTGATATATTTCGAGCTTGAGCTTTTGGTAGGTCGCGACTATCCCGCAATGGCCACTCTCATTTTTATGACACAATGCTATTTGGGTGTGCAACTCATCTTCGGACTCATTTTACGAATTTTACTCTTGGATTAGAAGTGTATTCTTTCATAAGTATCTTTTGGAATCGGTAAAATGCATGGTCACTTATGTGTGAGAAAGCTCCTATCTTTCCCGTTGTTATTTCCCGTCGCAGAATATTTAATGCTTGTTTGTCTTCTAGACCTTTTTATACCCTGAACCCATTAAAAATGGGTAATCAGGGTATAATGGTTTTGTTGCAGCCCAAATGTATGTAACAGGCAGAAGGAGGCGTGGCAGACCCCATAAAGTATATATATTCTTGATCAGGACGACAAGCCGAGTCGACTGAGCCCTGTTCGTCTGTCTGTCTGTCCGTCTGTCCGTATGTTTGAACGCGTGGATCTCAGAACCTATAATAGCTAGAGACTTGAACTTTTTTTTTATAGATTCGTGTATATCACGCGCAGGTCGAGTTTGTTTTAGAAATTTGATAACTCTTCTCGTTCTTTTTTTATCGATTAAAAACGAAATCGATTTTCAGTTTTAAACTTATATCTTCTACATCTTTATAGTTAGAGACTCCAAATCTTGTATTTAGCTTAATGGGACTTTTATACAATTTTGATTTTTGTTAAATTTTGGATGCCACGCCCCCTTCGCCCAAAATTTTCAAAACACTTATTTCAAATACTAGAGACTTGTGCTTTTGCACATACACGCATATGAATGATATAATTACGCTGCGCAAGTTTGATTAAGAAAGTCGATCTACAAAAAAAGTTATTAAACATTTAATTTTCCATAACACGCACATATTGGCGCAGCGAAGTCGCTGAGGAAACTGCGCAGTTAGCAGAGCGTGTGGGTGTGCGTGTGTATGTATGCGTTGCTTGCAATATACATACATATGTATGTACACAAGTACATACTGTATATATTTACATATATGTATATATGTATGTATACATGTATATAAAATAAGAGTAACATTGATATAACTTAAATAAAGTCAATATAATATACATATGTATGTACATACATACATATGAATAGATGAAATGCATTATGTTATTAAACGAAACGTTTACCAAACGTTTACGTACATACACACGCGCGTGGCAACAGCAGCAGAAGCTCTAGAAAATTCGAAGAATTCATAACAACAACAACAAAGACAAATTGTGGATGAATTTTAAGCAGAAGTTCAGCAGCTCAGTAGCAGCAGCTCAGTAGCTCAATAACTGTACTTAGGAATTCGCAATCTCACTCTTATGTATTGCAACGGCTGTGTTGATAGAAGCGATGATCGCCGACATAAAGTCTCGGTTTCGATTCTCTAAGCTGACGTCAAAAATTTTTTTATGCAAGTTACTTAATCTTTTTTTTTTTTTTTAATTTTTTAATTTAATTTAAAATTATTTATAAACTTTGAAGTGCATTTAAAGCCGCCGATAGGCGGGGTTCAGGGTATTTCCTAGTCGGGCACCTCCGACTAGAGTTTCCTTACTTGTTTGCTAATATAAGTCATATTTTCATCGAACATCTGCATGAGGGTTTCAGTTTTTCTTTGTGAAAAAATTATTTGTACTTTGAACCTGTTAACTACTGTATCTAGAATGGGTTTATCGAAGCCCTGGTCCTCCTCTCGAGAGGGGACTGTTTGGACAACCAAGGACACGTTGGCGTCTTCGTCGGTCGATTCAGTATCCATTAAGTTTATTTCGTTTTCTCTAATCCTACTCAAAAAGTCGGCAATGTTATTATTTTTGCCTTTTATGTACTCTATGTGGAAGTTGTATTCTCCTAGGTTAATAACCCATCTCTGTGGTCTTGGGTTTATATCTTTGCCCGTATATTTGGTCATCAACCATTTTAGTGGGTGGTCTGTATTTATTATTTTGAATGACCAAGCGTTGTGCATCGACTCTGGGTACTCATAATCTAAAATGTAAAATTTTCTATCGAGTAGTTTTACATATCCTTCTGTTTCGTTAATTTGCGCTTTGAAAGCCTTCAAGAAGTTTTTGCCTATTATTGCAGAGAAGTTTTTATTTGAAAAATTTATCAACTTTCACTGCATTGTCCTTATGTATGGTTCCATTTCTCCCGGAAATGGTGTGGTTATTGTGTATTTTACTGAGTTAGTGCCGTTAATGGTTTTGTAGGAGCATGGCTTGGCTTCTGTTTTTGGGTATTGATATTCTAAGCTTTCTAATTTGAATATACTTATCGTTGCACCGGTGTCGACTAAGCATTTGAGTTTTTCTTTGCCTATTGTCCACATAATTATGGGTAGCGTTGCCTTAAGCAGGGTATCTTATCTCCATAGGCGTAGAGTTGTTTCTCTGTGTGTCTACACTCATGTGGGACCACGACAAAAAGTGTTAGTGTTATTTTGCTTATTCTGAGTGTTACTAGGTGTGCTACTATATCTCTGGGATCGTTCAGAGCTTTAATATATGAATACATAGTTTCTATGCATGCCTTTAGTTCGACATGGATCCTAAACGGTGTATCTATTTTATTTATTAATATGTTCGATAAATCTCTATCTACTTCATCGTTCTCATAAATAGCTGGTTTAAGTTCATAGATCATATAAGTTCTGTTTATTTCGCATATAGCTTTTTGAAACTCTAAAAATAATTTACTTAAATTGTTTACTTTAATAAGCCGGCATCTGTCGAATACGTCCTCATACGTTGTCCTGGGTCGCATCTGCTCCATCAGTTCTTTATTTACTCCCAGCTCGGGTCCGTTCCTAACTGCCTGACGAGGTCTTCTGCTGCTCCTGATACTTTTTCGTTGGCGACGATGTTGGTGCCAAACTGGATGAGTAGCTCATTCCCTGGACATAGCATTATGATGAATTTCACAGATTTTATGAAAGCCAACGGAACTGCTGGATGATGTCCTTGTTTGTTAGCCATTGGATTGGTTGTCGTTGTTGTTGTAGTTCTTGCTTTAGTAGGTTTAGGTTCGCCTCCTTTTGGAGTTAGACTGATTTTAGCTGGCTGATTTCTTCTTCCATTGTGTCGACTTTAATTCTTCTGTTCTCGTCGAATTTATGTATTGCGTTTTTTTTTTTTGAGTTCATTAATTGTCACTTCGTTTTTTAATTAAAGTGTTCACTTCAACGTTAGTTGTAATTTATATGTGTTCACTTTTAACTTTAGTTATATTTGTGTGTTCAGTTTTATAAATTAACTTAAGTTATCTCTTTTGTAAATGCTTCTTGCACTATTATGCTGACTTCGTCTTTATCAGCATTATCTTATACAAGATGGTTTCACGAGAATCGTTGGTTGTATAACTCCCGCGTCACTTCTATTAGCAATGCCACTGAACTTCATCGTAACCGAGTAACTTAATTAGCAGATGATTCACGCTGAATTCTATTCTATTTGTTATTTCTTAGAACATAAGAAAATGTTCGCTGTGCAGCCAAGTACATTTATCAACTGCCTAAATGTTTTGTTAAATAACTTCTGTGTTACTTAATGGATTTTAATGAAATTTTCAGCGTATTAATTATATTTTCAAGTGAATTGTAAGAACTTGGTGTATAACAAAAATCAAAATTGTATTAAATACACATGACACTAAATACAAAATTTGAGGAAAATTAGGGGTGTGGTAAATTGGTAAATTCGTATCTTAGAATGTTAGAGAACTGGGTGCTGTGGTGTGAATGAGTATTTCGCCGTCGGTAGCGCCCGACTGCAACGGTTTTACTTGGTTTTGTTAGATTCCTTAGCGACGCTCGGTATTATAGGTTTCGACTTGCTAACGCAAGTAGGGGCAACCCTAGATACTGAGAATGGTACAATCAATCATGGATCTGTATCTGAAAAGCTACAGCATCATTAGTGTAACAAACGTCAATTTCACTAATGTATATGACAAGTCATACCGGACGTCGTAAAACCTGAATTTGGAAGCATGATTTTGAACAGAACAAAACCGTTTTCGACGCGTTGCCATTCAACATTTCTGTTGTGGCTACGATCCGTACAGAGGACAATAAGCCAGTCTTTTAAAAGCTATATCCGTATCGCATAGGAGTCGATGATTTTGTCAAAAAAGAAATTGAAGATTTGCTGGATAATGACATCATCAGGCCTTCAAGGTCACCCTATAATAACCCGACATGGGCTGACTAAAAGGGATTCGATAAAAAAGGAAACAGAAAAAAGCGACTGGTGGTTGACTCTAGGAACCTGAATGAAAAAACCGACGCTAAGAAGAATCCAAGCCTAACATCTCCATGATAGTGTCAAAGTTGGCTAAAGCCAAGTACTTTACAACATTATATCTAAAGTCGGGATAAAATTTACTTAGGAGATTAGGATCACGAAAAGACAGCTTTCTCCTTTTATGTCGGAAAGTATAAGTCCTGCAGACTATCGTTCGGATCGAAGTATACGGGAAGCATCTTTCAAAGAGCGATAGACGTAGACGAGGTGATAGTCTTTTCCGAAAACGAAAAATACCATGTAAAGCACACGGGCAAGAACAGACCCGGAAAAGGTTAAAGCTATACAAGAATATTCAGAACCAAAAACTCTATATGAACTCAGGTCATTCTGAGGCTTCGCCAGTTATTGCAGATGTTTTTTTTAAGGAATTTGCCGCAATTGCAATAACATTGAAGAACTTGCTGAAAGGGGAAAATGGCATCATAGGCACATGTCAAGAAAGACGAACATAAAATTTGGTGGCCCAGAACGAGATGCATTCGCGAAATTAAGAAACGTCGTAGCTTCTAAAGATGTTATCTTCAGATACCCTGACTTCAAGAGGCCATTTGACCTGACAACAGATCCTTCTGCCTACGGTTTGGGATGATATTGTCGAAAGAGAACAGACATCACAATGATCTCGAAAATTTGCACCAGAGCCAAGTACAACAGACACCCGAAGAAACAGATTCTCGGAGAGACGCCATCATACCCTGGCGAATGGTTACACTTTGATAACCATTCTCCATTCCACTGACAAAAAACAATTATGACATGTATAGATAAATTTGCTTAATTTTCAATAGTGCAACCAATTGCATCATGAACAATAACTGATGTGAAAGGCCCTATCATTCAAATCATAAATTTCTTTCAGAAAAGAGGTTATATACTGCGATAATGTAGCGGCAGTCAATTATTAAACTATTACGTCATTACTAAAGAGCAACTTTGGGATTTATGTCGTAAACGCACCGCCACTGAACAGTATTTCTAATGGCCAAGTAGAACGATTCCACATCACGCTATCAGAAATCGCTAGATACATTAAACTGGAGAAAAACATAAACCATAGGGTCGAAAAAATCCTACACGCAGCCTTACAATACAACCGATCATTACATTCCGCGACATACAAGAAACCAATTGAAATAATACATTCCTCAACTGACGAATTCAGGGAAGCTTTTAGAATGAAAATTGAATCCAAGGTACAACTGGATTGAAACACACCACACTGACAAAATAGACTATTCGAGGTAGGAGAGGTACTATTGGCCAGAAATATAATGAGTTCTGAGTTTGTGAGAGTAAGACGTATTTTTGTTTGCGGTCCGTAATTTTTATTTTTTCTGTTCTTAAATTTGTTTTTATATTTACACATTTTTTTTATATTGCTGATTATTGCCTGTTTGGTTTAAAACTGCCGTGATTTGTGCTTCTAAACATTGTGTTTTTGTTTTTATTTTCAAAGTTTTGTGAGCGTCGGTAATTATATCCAAATTGCAATTTCCGATTTAGTATTTCTATTTTTTGGTTTTTCTTCTTTGCTTTCTGTTTTTTTTACACGGGTTAGTGTGTATGTTCGCTGTTGCTCGCTCACGCTTATCTTAGTGTTTTTTTTGTTTCTTACGAAATTTATTTCGTTTGTAGTATAGTTCTCTCCCGCTCTATTTTCTGTTTCTTCATCACCTGTTTGTCTTTTGATCTCTGTATTAGCTGAGTGTTGTTATTTGTGATTTTTGTTTCTTACGACACAGTTAATCCTCTCATTGTGTTGTATTTTTTCTTATCTTAATCTTTTTTTATTTTTTTTTTATTTATTTCCTCCCTTGTTGCCAATATGATTTGCTGTAAGAAATCATGTACATTTCGGCATGTCACTGATTCTGCACAAATGCAATTTGTTGGGTGCTGGTTGTGCGAGAATCTAATGCACATTAAATGTGCTGGAATCTCGGGACGTAACTGTGATAGAGTCATGGCTGCTCCCAAAAGTGGGTGTGGTGGATTACGCTGCTCTTGCCCGGATTGCTTGGAAAAACAATTAAGTTTTTCCAAGATGTATAATTCAGTGCGGGTTCAGTACTCAAATCTAAGTAAATTATCAAAACAGCTGATGAAGATGAACTGAAAGCTGGAGAAGAAATATTGAATCAGTATAATTTTGATTCTCCGATAAATACAGTGATTGCTCCATCGCTGCTAATTCCCTCAAGTGTCGTCTCCTAACTTATCCACCCCTTCTTCACCTTATCAAGAATTATCAATTCCCATATCAGATGATTCAGTTGAAATATCTGTGTCTAGTGTCATAACAGACAATCAAAAGGACACTACTAAAAAAGTTAAAGTTCCTCCGATTGTTGCTCAAATTAAGAACAACATTCAGACATCGTCTCTTACTCATATACCTATATATATTACCTATATTACCGTATTTATCTGTTGTGTCTCCTCGAAAGCAAATTTTCTTATTTTCTTATGTCAGATACGACATGTGAGGCTGTGTCTGCTTTTATTGAAAGTAAAATTTCGTCTAAATCTTTAATCTTTAAGTTTAATTTTGCGGCTTCTGAATTTGCTTCATTTAAAATCAATGTACCAATTGAATTTTTCTTTTTTGGCTACCCCATGTAGTTGTACATGAATTCAAACCTAACATTCGGAATAGAGTTTCTCCAGTGTCTTTAAATCCCGTTTCGGTACAACCTTCATCGGAGGCTGTATAAAAAAAACTAAGCTTTATCCCATCTTTTCCGCAGCTATCTATTATTTATCAAAATGTTCGAGGCCTTAGTTCTAAATTAAAAAATCTATTTCTGCATAGCTGTAGTGTCTAATCTGAACTTATAGCCCTCACTGAAACATAGTTAATCCAAAATGTTTATAATAGGGAGGTTCTTTAAAATAATTTCACTATTTATAGACTTGATCGCTTGTCTCGTAGAGGGGGTGGTGTTTTAATAGCTGTTAAGTCCCATTTTTCTCGGAATCTTTTACCTTCTCATCAATTCACAATGTTGAGATTATTTGAGTTAAAAAACTTTTCAGTCTTGTTCCCTATAAGCTACTTGTTCATATATCCCTCCCTCTTCCGATTAAAAGTTTATAGTCATCATATATCTTGCATTAAGGAAATCTATGAATATGTTCAAGATAATGACTTATTTCTTGTGTTGGGTGATTTTAATATTCCTAACACTTCTTGGGCCTCAGCTCCCTACATACATATACATATATCTTTTCTTTGCACAGTGCGTTTCGTGTTTTATATACTAATTACAATAATTATTTCTATGTATTTAGTTCTTTCCTTAATAAAATCCTCTCTTTCAGCGTACTTTAGAGAATTCACACACATACCCCAATAGTGAGAATGCACCTGGCACTTCTCCCTACTTGTGTAGTTAAATCTCATATTTTATTTTTATTTAATTTTTTAATTTTTTTAACTTGTAGTCATAATTTTTTTTTTCATTACCTGTAATTTTGTATTTTTGTATTTGACTCACGTTCTTGTCAAATTTGTATATAAAAATGAAATAAATAATATAAAAATAAATGAAATCCCAAAATTATTGCTGTGATTGTGAATCACTCTTGTAAGGCCAACATAATAAATCCAACAATCTTAGACCTAAAATCTGTGCTTATTGAACATCCCACAGGTATTCCTATAGCTAGCCTGATGCTACACCGTGGCTAAATGCGACAACGACGCTAACGAGCTGCACCATGACAACTTACGCTTCGACCTGCAAATTGGCAACACTTGCGCACTCGAATTACACGCCGGACGCACAACTCATTGTAACACGACACTCAGTCATTGGGAACGCATCCCAATGGTAAATGATGGCATCAACCTAAACGTTGGCATCATGGACCTAAACTTAGGCCATGATCCATTACTGAGCATGCCATATGATGATGAATATTGACATGGCATCCAAAAACTTCAAGAAGAGGTAACGTCTGCCGGGTCGCCTAAAACATGGGTTGCTGCCGCAGTTGGATTCAGTAGACAAATATAAGGTGAACGGGGACGGCCATACTTCTGATTGGGGAGTAGTTAACTGTACCTCGAATTATATTCGGACGGCACAACAACATAATTTATATACCCTCAACATTTCACTTCATATAAGGTCAGATAGATACACACAGATAGAAGTCTTATATATTCCATCGGAATCTGACTAAAACGAAACCATAGTAAATCATTGGCCAGAACACCGAAATCCGTTAGAGAAATGATAACAACTCCGATAATCAGATAAGAAATACCCTCTTATCCCGGTCAAATTGTTCATATTAACTAGTTTATAACACAGGTAAACATAACTCATGAGATATTGATAGCCTTTGGGATACCACAGCCAATCACAATGGATAATGAAATAGCGTTGGACGCCTCATCCATAAAGTTGATGCTGCACGATCAGCTAAATGCCAGAGTCTACACGACGCTGGCATACACATCCACTAGTAAGAGATGACAGCTTTCATTCAACACTGGCCGACATAGACAAAGACAAGTAAGAAAGATGTACTCGAGACCGCTCGACTAGGAGATACCCTGCACCCTTCGAATAGCCAATATTGCACGCATGCTATGATTATTTCACATATATATTGTAAGCAACAGATACACACACATATGCATGCAGACGGATATTGTATTTGTAGTGTACGGTCGTCTACGAAAGTGTTTCTCGGAAATTGAACTCTAAAAAATACAAAAATTAATAAACGTGCAAGCAGTGGGCGCGACGTACCCAGCAAACCATACGGCGGTCAAAAAACTGATTAACTGCGCGACAAAAACACGGTGCTGGACCGTGCAGCGGATAATCAGCTGCTCCCCATATTCCGGTGTGCTCTTGAGTTTTAGCAAACTCAGCAACCGAACCTCTGAAGTAAAGTTGGAGCTTGTATACGGGCTCGGGCTTCTACTGCAGACAGCTGCAGTAGAGCAGTCCCCTTCGTCTGAGTGTGAGGCACCAGCTACCTTGAAAAGCACCATAGAGAAGATAGGAACTGCACTGGAAGGTTTGACGGCATTTTTGGGTTCCCAATGAGGGACGAGCTAGCCAGACTGATCAAGCTCCATAGGTCGGCGGAGAGGTTTTGAAAAATCTGCGGGGTGCAGACTACAATAATTACTAGGCAGCGTTCGAAGGAAGTTGCCTCTGAGCAGAGAAAGATCCCCTCAAAAAAGTCTGGGAATCCCATCCATGAATGGCAGAAAAGCCCAGGAAATTGGACAGTGGTCCATGGGCGGCAGCCGCTTCATAAGCTACCAAGGCTACCAAGACCTTCAGAATGGAGGTTGCCATCGCTAATGTCGGCGGCCCGTCCCCAAACCAATTTGACTTCCGGAAAGCTAGGTCAACATCGGATGCATTAAGCAAAGTTGTTGGCTATGCAACTACCGCCATTCATGGCACCAGATCAAAGCAGTACTGCATTGTAGTGACCCTGGATGTGAAATATGCATTCAATACAGCTAGCTGGGATATGATACTTGATGTTCTGACACAATATAATATCCCTAAATATCTTAAAGAGATAATAAAGAGCTACTTCAGGGGAAGAAAATTTATATGCAACACGAAACTCACAAGTGTCAGCTGAAGTCCCTCAAGGATCGGTTCTGGGGCTGCACCTATGGAATACTATGTACGACGGTGTACTGCGCCTAGAGCTACCAGCAGATGCGCACTCCATTGGCTTTGCTGACGATGTAGCCGTCGTAGCCATAGCAAAGGAGCTCAATGATACAAAGGATATGTGCCTTGCAAGTATCAGCCGCATTCGAGACTAGCTGACAGGAGCTGAACTTGCACTATCTGCACACAAAACGCAGGTCGTACTTGTCAGCAGTCGCAAGAAAGTGGTGACGGCCATTATAACGATTGACACCATCAACATTTCATCAAAGAGGGCAATAAAGTGACAGACATCTTGATAGACACCAGATTGACTTTGGAATATCTGCATAAAAAAACAGCCGATTCTTGTAGAGTTCTCTTTCGCATCATGCTGAGCACGATGGGACCAAAACAATAACGTCGCGTTCTTCTGATGAGCGTCAAGTGGTCTGTCATTCTCTATGCAGCGCCAATCTGGTCAAGAGCAAGGCCACTCCCAGCTACAGTCGAGGCACCTACCGACTGAGCGCAATCCGAGTCAACTGCTCCTTCAGAGGCATTCTTCGGAATGCTTCCACCGCAGTCGAGTACGACGCAAGATCATGTACATGGCCCGCACAACACAATCACGGCGAACAGCATATCGCGATGGCGGGGAAGGTGGAATACATTGACGAAAGGACGATGGATACATACGTTAATACCGGAGCTTGAACGCTGGGTCAATCGTAAGCCCGGCGAAATGAACGGAAGCTTCCATAGCTAAATGAAAAGGTTTGGCCATGAGGATACTGACGACTGCTCGTGCTGTACTGGAGGTCAGATCGAAGACGCCAACGATTGCGGACGCTTCCTGGAAGAGAGGCGACGACTAGAAGCAGCTGTGGATCGCTCAATAAGAGCGGAAAACCTCATGGAAACGATGGTTGAAACTGAGGCAGCGTGGAAGCTAATAAGCTCGTTCACTGCCACTGTCATGGTGGATCTGTGCAAAATCGAGCGAAGCAGACGGCAAGATGCTGAAGTTAAAGGTAGCCCAAGGCGCTTGCGAAGCAATGCTTTACGGCCGTTCCGCAAGCACTGAGCGCTACTCTTAAACTACAAACTGCAAAATACAAATTCAATTCTACTAATGAGCAGTAAATAAGAAATGAATACAAAACAAGAAAGGAAACTCTAGACTGAGGTACCCGAATAGGAAATACCGTAAGCCCCGCCTATCAGTGATTTCAAAAGTACTTCACAGTTTGCTTAGAATTATATCAATTTAAATTCAATTAAAAAAAAAAAATAAGTAACTTGCATAAAAAAATTTTGACGGCAGCTTAGAGAATCGAAGCCGGGTCTTCACGTCGGCGATTACCGCTCCTACCAACACCGCCGTTTCACTACATCAGTGTGACATACCGAATTCCTAAGTAAAGTTATTGAGCTACTGAGCTACTGCTACTGAGCTGCTGAACTTCTGCTGAAAGTTCATCCCCAATTTATCATTGTTTTTGTTATGAATTCTTAGAATTATCTAGATGCTTCTGCTACTGCTACCACGTGCGTTTGTACGTAAACGTTTGGTAAACGTTTTGTTTAATAACATAATAGATTTCATCTATACATATATTATATTAACTTTATTTATATTATAGCAAAGTTATTCTTCTTTTATGTATATGTAAATATATATGTATGAATGTATGTATATTGCAAGCAATGCATACATACACACGTATACGCTCTGCTAACTGCGCAGTTTACTTAGCGACTGCGCTGCGCCAATATGTGCATGTTATCGGAAATTAAATGCTTAATAACTTTTTGTGTAGATCGACTTTCTTAATCAAACTTGCGCAGCGTATTTCTATCAATTATATGTGTGTATGTACAAAACCACAAGTCTCTAGTATTTGAAATACGTGATTTAGAAGTTTTGGGCGAAGGGGGCGTGGTATCTAAAATTTACCATAAATCAAAATTGTATAAAGGTCCCATTAAACTAAATACAAGATTTGGAGTCTCTAACTTTAAAGATGTAAAAGATATAATTTTAAAACGAAAAATCGATTTTCGTTTTTAATCGATAAAAGAAAGAACGAGAAGAGTTATCGAATTTTTAAAACAAACTCAATCTGCGCTTGATATACACGAACCTACAAAAAAAACGTGTTCACACATACGGACAGACGGACAGACAGACAGATAGACAGGGCTCAATCGACTCGGCTTGTCGTCCTGATCAAGAATATATATACTTTATGGAATATATATACTATATTTACTTATTTTTAATGGGTTCAGGGTATAAAAAGGCCTTCTCAACAGCAGACACCGAACCCGTATATGCCAGATCTTACCCTAATTTAATGGGCGTTACTCACTTCAAAAACAGTGAAGAAAATTAATTGTTTAAAGACGGCAACATGAGGCCATCAGGGTCACCTTACAACACGCCAACATGGGTTTTTGACAAAAAAAAGGCACAGATGGCCTATGGTAACACAAAAAAGAGATCGATCATTGACTTCAGGAAGCTGAACGAAAAAACCATACCTGACCATTACGCAATGGCCACCAATCCCATGATTCTAGCGAACCTGGAAAACGCTACGTTTTTCACTACTCTCGAGTTAAAGTCAGGGTACCACCAAATATACCTTGCGGAGTATGACCGAAAAAAGACCTCATTTTACGTTTACCTTGGCAAATACAAATTCTGTCGTCTACTGTTTTACCTTGCCAAAGGGCAATCGAAGGTTACATATTGGGAAAATATGTTACGTCTCGTTGATGACGTCATAGTTTTCTCAACGAATGAGTCCGAGCATGTCAACCATATCGACACAGTACTTAAATGCCTGATCGAAGCCAATATGAGAATAAGCCAAGAGAAAACTAACTTCTTTAAGGAAAGCGTAGAATATTTGGACTACATTGTAAGTAAAAAAACAAAAACAAAAAAGTCAGGGCTATTCAAGAATACCCCAAGCCCAAAAAAAACTACAGCGTTAGATCCTTCTTGAGTTTGGCAAGGTATTACAGAGTCTTCATAAAGGACTTTGCATCAATAGCTCGGACAATAACGGATATTCTAAAAGGAGAAAATGGTTCAGTGAGTAAGCATAGGTCCAAAAAGATTCCAGTCAATTTCAGTGAAACCCAGCGCAACGCATTTCAACGCCTGCGCAACATCATGTAATTCTTATATACCCCGACTTACAAAAATTTTTCGACATGACCACTGATGCCTCGGCCATTGGAATTAATGTTGTACTATCTCAAGAAGGTAAATCACTATGATTTTACGTACCCTGAGAAATGCCGAGTTAAATTACGCCACCAACGAAGGGAGTTGCTGGCCACTGTGTGCGGGTTTAGGTAAATTGAAGAAATTTCTGTATGGCTCGTAAGAAATGAACATTTTAACGGACCACCAGCCGCTCACCTTTGCAGTAGCTGACAAAAACACTAACACGAAAATAAAGAGGTGAAAAGCTTACATTGACCAACAGAACCCCAAGGTTGGTTATAAACCGGGTAAAGAGAATTTGGTAGCTGATGCTCTATCCAGAGAAAATCGCAATGCCTTAAAAAACGAACCTCAATCAGACGGTTGAACTAGGCAGTAACGACACTTTGCACCACTCAGCACCATCTCGTTAGATAACTTAGTCATTTTTGAGAAGTACTAATCCCTGAGAGTCTGTTTTAAGTTATTTTGTTCCGCTCAATGTGCACGGTTATTTTCGGCATTGACTCATTCTGCTCGTTTTTGTTGGTGATGTCTGTTATGCATATATAAATTTAAGGGTCGTGAATTGTTTCTATAGTGTATGTCAGAGAAGTCCCACTATGAATGGTGCGTATGTCAGAGTTTGGTTCTCTGACAAATTTTATAATTTGCATTATTGTTTTTTCCCCAAACTCCGAACGTGGGAGGTTAATGATCTATAAAAATATGTAACTCTCTAGTACCATAAAGTTTTGCAGTTTACCGAGGACCCATACAATGATCAATAGCTCACTTTCATCGACTCTCTTGTTTTCAATGTTTGGTAGATATTTTCTTTAAATGCTAGATGCTCGTCAGCTGGTTAAAAGCGTCTCGTTGAGATTCGCCAAATTCAACAGCTACCTTTCTGGACATACATATAATTGTTTTCAATTCGTCTATTACTGAATTTGGGACTATGCTATCATCGATACGAATTAAGTTCACGTTATCACATGGATAATGTTTAAGATTCTTTGAATAATTACCTAATTTATGCCGTTCCTTCCGCCTGCATAAGCAGCTCGAATCCTATTATAGCATCAAAGGTATTGAGGGTATCTGATATGAAGAACGTGGCTATTTTCCCAAAAACTGCCATGCAACACTTTTTATGGATTTTACTAGACCTGTGAATGGACCTCAAATTAAATTGGGTATCGACAAGTATTACATTTTTAAACTCCTTTACGGGTTTAATGTAGTTTGTTCCCGATGTCAATGTTAAACGGAAATTGGAAAGGTTCCCTTCAAAATTCAGCAAGTCATTGCCTTCTGGAGAATCACTTTCCTCATCGATTTCAACACACGTAGCTTCGGCTATTTTTAATACACTGAACCCATTAAAAATGGGTAATCAGGGTATGATGGCTTTGTTGTTGCCGAAATGTACGTAACAGGCAGAAATAGGCGTGACAGACTCCATAAAATATATATATTCTTGATCAGGACGATAACTCGAGTCGAGCTGAGTTGAGCCCTGTCTTTCCATCTGTCCGTATTTGAATGCGTACATTTTTTTTGTAGGTTCATGTATATTACGTATTTTTTTTTTTTCAATTCTAAGCGAAAATCGATTTTTAGTTTTAAAATTATATCTTTTACATCTTTAAAGTTAGAGACTCCAATCCATCTTGTATTCGCATATTGTTAAATTTTGGATGCCTCGCCCCTTCGCCCAAAGAGAGACTTTTGTTTTTGCAAAAACACGCATATGAATGATAAAATTACGTTACACATTTTTTATAAGGTCGGTCTATAAAAAAAGTTATTAAGCATTTAATTTCCCATAACATGTACATATTGGCCCAGCGCGCTCGCAGAGCAAACTGCGCAGTTAGCTGAACGTATGTGTGTGCATGTGTATGTATGCGTTGCTTGCAGTATACATACATATGTATATAGGTACATATACATATATAATATAAGTATATATATATATATAATAAGTAATATAAGTATAAATCCAGGTTCTGTTCTCTAGACCGCTGTCAAAGTTACTTTTTTTTTTTTAAATTTAATTTAAAATAATATAATTTTATGCAAACTGTAAAGTGCATTTAAAATCGCCGATAGGCAGGAATAGTATTTCCAAGTCGGGCACTTCGGACTAGAGTTTCCTTACATGTTTTAGTTTTTTCGGTTTAAAATGATTAAATAACAGATTGTATGTTTTTAGTTTTATTAACAAATGTTACTTAAAATGTTTAAAATAATAGTGTATTTTGTCAAATAAATGAGAAACTGTCTACATACGTTACTTTTGTTACTTTTATAGGATATGCTTACTTTGAAATCGTCGTTCTCTCCGGGGGCGGATGGTATTCCTAGTTGTGTGATTAAAGAATGCAGTGCTTCTTTGTGGTCACCTTTATTAAAAATGTTTAATTTGTCTCTTGATACCTCGGTATTTCCTTCAGTTTGGAAAGACTCATTTATTATATCTCTGTATAAAAAAGGAGGAAGATCTGATATTTCAAATTATAGAGGCATTGCCAAGCTTTCTGCTATTCCGAAGTTATTTGAAAAAATTATAACTTCTAATTTACAACACTTTTGTAAATCTATTATTTCACCATCGCAGCATGGTTTTGTTCAGAATCGATCAACCTCTACGAACTTATTAGAATTTGCATCCCTAGTCAATGAACATTTTTTAAATAAAATGCAAACAGATGTTATATACACTAATTTCAGTAAAGCATTTGACTCTGTTCAGCATGACATCTTACTTCAAAAGCTCGACCAATTGGGATTGTCCCCTAAACTTCTGTCTTGGATTGCTTCCTATTTAAAGGATGGAACCCAAAGAGTTCTGTTGAGAACATCTATTTCGAAGGTCATATTTGTCTCTTCGGGTGTTCCTCAGGGCCCTATACTTTTCTTTTTTTTTTATAAATGACCTTCCCAGTTGTATTTCTTGCTCTAGAATATTCATGTATACAGATGACATAAAACTCTGTCTCTCATACAAGAATTCAATAGATCATCTACGCCTACAGGATAATCTAATTTTCTTTCAAATTTGGTGTAAAGCCAATCAGTTGCATTTAAATTGTACTAAGTGTATGACAATGACTTTCAGTCGTACCGCTCCATATTTTGCTGAATATAAAATCAATAATGTGTCCTTGCAACGTATTTCTACAATCAAAGATCTTCGGGGTGCTCTTTGACTGTAAACTTAGTTTCAATGCCCATATACTAACCATCATTAATGAAGCCAAAAGTGTACTTGGTTTTATTAAACGTTGGTCTAAATAGTTTAATGATCCGTTTGTCACTAAACTTCTTTTTGTCTCGCTGGTACGCCCTATTTTAGAATATTGTTCTATTATATGGTCGCCACAGCAGAAATTGTATCAGGACCATATTGAATCGGTTCAGAAGCAATTTCTTCTCTTTACCTTCCGCAATCTTAACTGGGATCGTAACCTTCGTTTACCATCCTTTCGTAGTAGGCTTCTTCTTTTGGATCTTCCATCGTTAATCAATCGTAGAATAGTCTTGGGTATTGCTTTTCTTTTGTCCTCTTTATTTACCTATATGTAACTGTAACTATTCTTTGCACAGTGCGTTTCGTGTTCTATGTACTAAGTACAATACTTATTTTCATGTATTTAGTTCTGAACTCTCTCTTTCCTTAATAAAATCCTCTCTTTCATAGTATTTCAGAGAAATCACACAGACCCCAGCAGTTAGAATACACCTGGCAATTTTTCCTATTTGTATAGTGATTTCTCTTATTGTATTTTACTTTTCTATTATTTTATTTTTCTTACATTTTTATTACCTTTTTTTTAACTTCTTCTATCTTGCTTAGTTTCAATGATATTACTAACCATACTTGGCTGTGAGTCGGGGCATAGCTCGCCGGTCCGGCAAATAAAACACCCCCATCGGGTTGGTGATATCATTGTTATATATTGTTAGTATTAGACTTTTCATTTCTCTATACTTTTATAATTATATATAATTTTGTAATTTAAACTTGATTCACGATTTTAGTAAAATTTTTTTTATATAAAAATAAAAACAAGTAAGGAAGCTCAAGTCGAGACTGCTCGACTAAGAGATACCCTGAACCCTTCGAATAGCTGATATTGGAAGCATGCTATTATTATTTTACATATATATGGCAAGCAACACATACACACATACGCACGCACACGAACGTAATATAATCACGCGCTCTGCTAACTGAGCAGCGACTGCGCGTGGGCTGCAATATGACTATGACATGGGAAATTAAATGTTTAATAACTCTTTTCCTAGATGGACTTTCTTAATCAAATTTTCACAGTGTGATTATGGCATTCATATGTCTATTCGACAAAGCACAAGTCTCTAGTATTTGATATACAGGTTTTGCAAATTGTGGGCGAAGGGGGCGTGACATAAAAAATCCAAAAACTACAAAATGTCCGCATTCACTACACCTATCTGCACAATAAATTTGAAGTCTCTAGCTTTCATGGGTCATATAAATGAAAGCAAATTTATCGAAATTTATCGATAATTCGGCAACGGGATGAGTTATCGAAAAAAATCAAACTCGTACTGCGTATGGTATTCACGAGTATACATGCCAAATACAGATGTCTAGCTTTTGTGGTTTACGAGATCAGCGCATTCATACAGACGGACAGACGGACAGGGCTATATCGACTCAGCTCGTCGAGCTGATCAAGAATATATATATACTTTATGGGGTCTGCGATGTCTCCTTCTGCCTGTTACATACATTTTCACAAAAACATTATATCCTGATTTCCCATTTTCAATGGGTTCAGGGTATAATAATCGTTATATCAAAATATCTGTAATTAATTCTCAAACCAAAATTTAAACACAAATAATGCTTCCACAATTTATACAATACAAATAGTTTCGAACAATGTTGTAGATACATACATAGCAACTTAAACAATTGTTCATAAAATACTTCTCATTCGTTTTCATGCTGTTTTATTATTAACGCTAAACAAGTTTAATTGTAAAACACCCAATTTAATTTTGTATTAACCACGGCTCTCTTACTACCCGCAGTACTGAACGTTACTGAAGTGATATACATCGACATCGAGAAATGTGAATATAATGCTATGAGAAAATAAAATAGAATATATTGCCTGTAGAGCAACAAAAATTTTAGCCAACTCGAATGATTACACTAAAATAAATTTTAACCAATAAGTTTTTCACAAGGTGAAATGATGGGTTTGTTCAATGTCCGTCTTGCTGTGTGTCCGTATAAAAACAAATCATTTCTATGCTATTGAAGCTAGAGAGCTGAAGTTTGGAATATATACTCGAAAATACTCTCGTCAGATAAAGTGTCAAGATGTTTCCCGATACGCCCACTAGGGGCGTAGCAAATTGGGAAATGAATTTTCCTGTATGTCAAAAATACTACTTGTAGCAGTCCTAAAGAGTTTAGATTTGGAATGTATACTCGCGTTAATATCCCAAATTGAATAAGCTATGGCGCATATATCTACGCCCATTGGGGGCGTGGCAAACCGCATGAATTTATAGCTGCTACAGTTTTAGTGAAGAAGTTTGTAAATTGGATTGATAGGTTGCTGGTGACCTCCTCTATCGATCGGCTTATAATTATTTGGGGCGTGACCTATTCAACAATACCCTGTAATTTTGACATTTTTTGGGTGTAAGCGTCCAAAATTCACAGTTACCTTTCTCTAGATCCTTTTACCACCTTAATTGAGTTCCAAAGTAATACAAATGTAAAAAATATATATTTTAATACAAAAAAATAAACAAATAAAAGAAAAGTCGACATAGAAAAAAACAGAATCGAACGTCCGCCAACTTGCACGAGTGAGAATTCGTCATCTCTATCACGACGCCACCACTTTGCTTGTTAAAACAGTAATAATTATAATTAAAATGTGTATAAAAAACCATCATCACACCCTAGGCTCGAACCAAGGGTGCCATGTTCGGCGCGCGTCACTTCTACTAGCAACACCACTGAACCTTATAGTAATCAAGTAACTTAATTAGCATATGATTCACGCTGAAGTCTATTGTATTTGTTATTTCTTAGAACATAAGAAAATGTTCGCTGTGCAGCCAAACACATTTATCATTTGCTTCAACGTTTTGTTGAATAACTTAATGGATTTTATTGAAATTTTTAGCATATAAATTATATTTTCAAATGAATTGTAAGAAATTGGTGTATAGCAAAAATCAAAATTGTATTAAATACACATGACACTAAATACAAAATTTTAGGGGCGTGAAAATTGGTAAATTGGTTTCTTGGAATTGGCTTTATGGAACTGGGAGCTTGCGGTGTGAATGAGTATTTCGCAGTCGGTAGCGCCCGACTGCAACGTTTTTACTTGTTACCAATAAGTTTTTACCATTACGATCTAATAACTTCTTATCGACAACCAATATTTTTACCGGCCAAACTCCAGCCCAGTTCCTCTATTTTACACCTATAAATAAATATCGACGCATTTCTGCGAAAATATCGTATGTCGAAAAACCAATTAAACATACATTAGATGGTTTTTTTTTTTTAGTTTTCTCAGTTTAAAATGATTAAATCATAGCTGAATTTTCACAGATTTTATATTTTTAATTTTATTAACAAATGTTTATTTAAATGTTTAATAAATTGCGTATTTTGTCAAAACAAAAATGAGATACTATCTACATATGTACGTTACTTTCGCGCGCCTTAATTTCGACTTGGAGCATACAAATAGTATGACATACGAGATAAAGATGATTTAATATTAATTATGCAAAATAAGTATAAAAAATATTGTATTGTTGAATTGTTGGGAAATTTCCATACTTATCTTGCTTGCGGCGACTTTGTGCATTTAATTCAAATTAAACACTATTTTGAACTTTCACATTGGCGTTTATCACAAGCTCAATCAATGAATATGTAAAAATAGAACAAGGAATAACGGCTGGAAACAAAACAAAGAATAAGAAGAATATTAAGAGCACAAAATAAAATACTAAAATGCACTTATTTTGTCCAATTTTTGAGCTTGGAAAGTTATTTTCTCCACACAAGAATACATTTGTATCGACATACGATAATTTTGCACGAACAGTAAAATGTATACTAACATCAAATTGAAACTGATTTATTTTCAAAACTAAAGCTTTCTTAGTTAAAATTTATTTAATTGCTACAGAGGATTAATTCTAAATAACAATTTAGTTAAAGCCAGAGCAGCAAAGGCCTTCAGGCATTCTCAGTTAAAATATTTTGCATACTTGTGAGAAATACATTTTCCAACAATTCTGCATCAAACCCTCAATTTAAACAATTTAAAACAACAACGTACGATACTTACGCGGAAATGCGCCGATATATCAAATACTAGAGATGCGTGGTTTAGCAAGTACTCACATATGTATGACTAACAAAATCAGCCTGATTAGGAAGAAGTTAAACATTTAATTTTATATATTGCATATTGCAGTCCAAGCGCAGTCACTACATAAACTTTCGATGGATGCAGGGTATAAAAAACTAAGAATCAAGAAAAATTAAAGTGAAATGCAATGACGGTGCTTACCTTAACTTAAATCACAAGCATTTCACAACACTACACGAAGCTCCGCGGATTATTCTTCGCAAAATTGCACAATAATACGAAATTGTTGAATCAACCAAAATGCAATGAGCAAATTTATCCATATATTTTGCACAAAACAAATAAAAGCAATTGAGAAATCTCTAGTCGAGAGTGCCCGGACTAGGACATCCTCTGAACCCTCCGAAGAGCTAATATAAAAATAAAAAAAATGGTTATTGTACATACATATGTACTTGCACATTTATAATAAGATAAGATACAGTCTGTCAAGAAACAATTTACACAGTGGAAAAAAATTCAATTTTTGTACTTAATGTACAAAAATAAAGAGTTTTGTTTAATTTAACTAATTTTTTTAATGGTTAATTGTTTAATATGTATTTTTAAATCAAATTATAAAAAACAGAAAAAAACAATATGGGTGAAACTAAAAAAACAACAAAAACTTAGATTACTCATATTTGACACTGTCAAGAAACTCTTTACACACTTCATATATGTATATTGTTCTAAATTTAAAATGTAAAACTAGTTATAAGTAATTTTGAAAAACTTAGTATTTAGTGTGGCCCCTCTTAGCATTATGTACATGTTGGAGTCTTCTTTTCATAGAGTTAACCAAGTTGTGAATATATTCTGGGGGTATCTTCTGCCACTCTTCCATTTCGAAAGCTTTTAGGTGTCCACGGTTTGTCCCGTTACTTCTTAGAATGAGAGCACAACAGATGAAGAGAACAAAATGTGTAAAGAGTTTCTTGACAGTGTCAAATATGAGTAATCTAAGTTTTTGTTGTTTTTTTAGTTTCACCCATATTGTTTTTGTTTCTGTTTTTTATAATTTGATTTAAAAATACGTATTAAACAGTTAACCATTAAAAAAATTAGTTAAATTAAACAAAAACTTTATTTTTTTACATAAAGTACAAAAATTGAATTTTTTCCACTGTGTAAAGTGTTTCTTGAGAGGCTGTACGTGTAGTAAATACAAACATTTTGTATTTTGGATGCCACACTCCCTTCCCCTCAAATAAGCAATACACCTATTTTAAAGGCTAGAGACTTGTGTTTTGGCAAATACACGTACATATGTGAATGCCATAATTAAACTGTGAAAATTTGATTAATAAAGTTAATTGACAAAAAGTTATTAAACATTTAACTTCCGATTATATTGGCATATTGCAGATCAAGCACAGTCGGTGCTCATTATTGTGTCCGTGTGCGTGGGCATGTGTGTATGTGCTGCTTTCAATACATATGTAAATACATACTAGATACGTGTACATACATACATATGTATGTACATGTATGTAAATTAAATAATCATAGTCTCCTTCCAATATCGGCTATTCGAAGCGTTCAGGGTGTCTCTTAGTCGAGTGGTCTCAAGTAAAGCATTCTTAATTGTTTTTATTTAACTTAAAATTTTATTAGTATATCTAAGCTGTAAAGTGCATACATACATATATATACATACATACATATGTATAAACGCCGATTGGAGTTTGAAATATATTTCAGTTCATGTTGTATATTTGAATAATTTGTGGGTTGAAATAAGCTGTAAACCACTTTATATTGCTGGATAAAATTTAAAATTTACCTCACCTTTAACTCACAAGATAGAAATATCTGTCGCATCACACGGGATCCTCATATAAAAGTATGTAAAAATCAATATAGCACATTTGGCCTTTCTTATTAAGCAACGAGTACTAAAACGAAGGTTTACATGTTTTGTTATCAATATAGATTAATATGATCCTGCATATTGGTATTTTATTGTGTATCGATCATACTTTTGGTGTTATACAAAAATTGGCCAACCCAAATGTACTATTATTATTGACGGATGATCAGGACGTAGAGTTACATGGTTTGCATCCACTTCAGCAAACAACAAAACTTCTTACTGAGTATGGCACTAAGTTTACGAATGCATATACAAGCACACCACTATGTTGTCCCGCGCGAGCAAGCCTCCTAACTGGACAGTATGCTCATAACCATATGACTTTTAATAATTCGTTAAATGGTGGTTGTAATGGACATCATTGGCATACAATTTCTGAGCCACGAACATTGCCTGTGTTGTTGCAGAAGCATGGTTATCAAACCTTTTTTGCTGGAAAGTATTTGAATCAATTTAAAGGTGCAGAAGTTCCGCCCGGATGGGATGAGTTTTATGGCCTTCACGGAAACTCCCGCTACTATAACTATACGTTACGTGAAAATAGAAGAAATGTGAGCTATGCGGATATATATTTAACAGACCTGTTAAAAGACCGAGCAGTCAAATTTTTACATAACATGAGAAGTAAATATCAGCAAAAGCCTTTTTTTGCAATGATTTCTCCACCAGCTGCTCATGCGCCCTTCACTCCGGCACCGCGGCATACAGGTGTATTTTCTCATGTCCGAGCGTTACGTACTCCAAGCTTTAACGCTCCTAGTAGAGGTATGTCTGATTCAATACTCTATATTCAAACTTATTTTACCCTTACAGATAAACATTGGCTGGTTAGATCAGCTCAGCGTTTGCCCAATTCCACCATCCTTACACTTGATAAGTATTTCAATAAACGGTGGGAAACACTACTCGCAGTTGATGAAATGATGGTGACTATTCTAACATTGCTTAGGGAAAATCATTGCATTGAAAATACCTACATCATCTACACTTCTGATAGTGGTTACCACTTGGGTCAATTTGCACAGCCGTTCGATAAGCGGCAACCTTATCAGACTGATATTAAGGTGCCCTTGCTTATTAGTGGACCCAACGCGCCAGCTGGTCTTTTAATGAACTTGGGTGTTAGTTTGCTAGATCTAATGCCAACTATTTTAGAATGGGTCGGCTTATCGGTCCCCAATTATGTGGACGGTCGATCTTTTAAAGATGAATTGTTACAGTTGCATCAGACGAAACTACAACCCCAACCACGATTTTTGCTCATTGAGTATTGGGGTGAAGGAAACGATGAAACATATAATCCAGCTTGCCCAGGGAAGCAGACAGACCATTTAGCGGAATGTACACTTGATGCAGATTGTCATTGCCAAGATGCATGGAACAATACATACACTTGCATTAGAGATTTTCGGTATAAACTTGATCGCATTTATTGTGAATTCCAAGATACTGAGGTAACTAAGTTGAATTATAAAAAAAAAATAAATATAAATAATGCTTATTTATGTCTCTGTTTTACTTCGTATTTTAGAACTTTATTGAGGCCTACGACTTAATCCAAGATCCGTATCAATTACATAATATTGGTTATGAACTACTACCAACTGAACGGGCTATATACGGACTATTAATCAAAAATCTCACTGTATGTGCGGGAGAATCGTGCCATGTTTAATTTAATTTTTTTTTTTTTAAATAAAAATTTTTTTTTTTAATTTTACTTATATGCTTTAAATTTGGCAATATCGACTGATTGACGATAAAAACGTAAACCATATAAGCGGTAAGTTAGCCAGTCATGTGAATTCAGTTAATTCATTTTAAAATTTTGTATACCCTAAACCCATTGAAATGGGAAAATCAGACTAATTGTTTTGTGTAAATGTATGTAACAAGCAGGACGACAAGCCGAGTCGATTGAGCCCTGTCCGTCTGTCTGTCTGTCCGTATGTCCGTATGTTTGAACGCTTCGATCTCAAAACCTATAATAGCTAGAGACATTAATTTTTGTTGAAAGTTCGTGTATATCTCACGCAGATCGAATTTGTTTTAAAAATTCAATAACTCTTCTCGTTTTTCTTATAGATTAGTAACGAAAATCCATTTTCAGTTTTAAAATTATGTATTGTACATCTCTAAAGTTAGAGACTTCAAATTTTGTATTTAGTTTAATGGGACCTTGATACAATTTGGGTTTTTTTTTGTAATTTTTGATGCAATGGCCTCTTCGCTTCAAATATGTAAAACACGTATTTTAAATAGTAGATATTTGTGCTGTTATTAAGCATATAATTTCCCATAACATGCGCATATTGACCAACGGAGTTGCTGAGTAAACTGCGCAGTTAGCAGAGCGTATGTATGCAATGATTGTACGCAGAGATATGAGAGCAAGTGTACATATTATGTACATACACTGTGCCACTAAAGTCACCGTACTCTTGCTGTACTTGCAGAAATCACCCTGAAACTTGGCGAAATTTTTGTTAAATTAAAAAAATTTTAATGCAGGATTATAAACTAATATATTTTCTTCTAAACTATAAAAGAAAAACATTTACTTTTAATTTTAGTTCCATAATATTACAGCGAATGTAAACATACCCAAATATGTCAACGTCAACAAAAGTCTACGTACTCTTATTTTCTTGCGCTGTCTGGCGTCAGCGTTCTTCTTGGAAATAACGGGGGTTTTCGAAAAATGTATGCAATAATGAGTAAATTCATAATAGTTGGCGTGTTTTGCTTGAGCTGGACAAAATATTTGAGTTTTGTAGTAAATATGCCACGAAAAGAGTTATCGCTTGAAGATCGTGGAAAGATTCTGCATCTCCACATAAAGGAGCAAAAGTCGTATGCAGAGATAGCAGAAATCATGTCCAGAAGCAAGTCTGCTATACAGACTACCATTGGTATATTCAAATATGAAGGGCACATAAAAAACAACAAGAGATCTGGTCGGCCACCTGTACTATCCGATCGTGACAAGCGCACAATGAAACATCTGGTGGACAAGGATCCTTTTTGTAGCGCAGTGCAGATTGCGTCAGAGTGCAGATTGTGTCGAATTATTGACAAGGAAGTTCACCCGGAAACAGTCCGTAGAGCCATTCAAACCTATAACTTTAGGTCCTACACGCCTCGCAAGAAGCCTCTTGTAAGTTTAACAAACAGGAGAAAGCGCTT
Source organism: Drosophila fulvimacula (assembly GCA_035045555.1). Classification (NCBI taxonomy): domain Eukaryota; kingdom Metazoa; phylum Arthropoda; class Insecta; order Diptera; family Drosophilidae; genus Drosophila; species Drosophila fulvimacula. The sequence goes on along the minus strand of JAWNOX010000064.1, from coordinate 905,374 downwards.
TGAGTTTGCCAAAGCCTAAGTGGACAAACCAATGGACTTCTGGCGGAGGGTCATCTTCTCAGATGAGTCCAAATATAACATTTTTGGCTCAGATGGGCGTCTCCGCGCCTGGAGGAGACCAGGAGAAGCATTGAACCCCAAAAATACAATAAAAACCGTAGAACACGGCGGCGGAGGTATTATGGTTTGGGTTTTCATGGCTGCAGCAGGAGTCGGAAATTTGGAATTAATCGACGGAGTGATGGACCAATATGTGTATATTGATATAAAAAAAAAAAAACTTAGAGTTGGATCGGATTTCTGGTTTCAACAGGATAATGACCCAAAACATAAAGCAATGAATAATCGAGGTTGTATCTCGCGTACAACACTCCACATCTTTTAGAGACGCTACCACAGAGCCCGGATATCAATCCGATTGAGCATGTTTGGTATATGCTCGAAAAAAATAAGGAGCACCAAATTAGCAACAAAAACCTCCAGCGAGAGGCATTACACTAAGAGTGGTGCGCGCTGGATCCCAAATATATAGAAAAACTGATGCTTTCAATGCCAAATCGCCTCACAGAGGTGATTAAAATGAAGGGTTAGATATTAAATTTGAAGTTTGATTAAAAATATTGTTCCTTATAGTTAGTAAGTTTATATTAGTTTGTAAGAGTACGTAGACTTTTGTTGACGCAGATATTGGAGTTTCTTTTGTTATTAATATTATTATGTTAAGTTTGAAATTTCACTGTTTTTCTTTTTTAGTTTAGTTTATATTAGTTTATAATCCTGTATTAACATTTTTTTTTAATTTAACAAAAATTTGGCCAAGTTTCACGGTGATTTGTGCAATTACAACAAGAGAACGGTGACTTTAGTGGCACACTGTAAATATTGTATATATAAAATAAGCATAATATAGATATAGTAGATATAATTTAAATAAAGTCAATATAATATATACATAAAATGATGAATAACTCATCAAAATCTATTATAAATATTATTTTTATTATTATAAATAAAAAGTTTGGCCAATTCCCAAACGCAAGTGATAGCAGCAGCAGAAGCATCTAGAAAATTCTCAGAATTCATCAAGAAAGTTAAATTGGAGATAAATTTTGAGCTACTACTTTACTTAAGAATTCGCTATTCGACACCCAAGTAGTGCAACGGCGGTGTTGGTGCGAGCGGGGCTCGACGGCACACAAACCCAAGTTCTGTTCTCTAGGCTACTTTGCCTGTCCTAGATTCGATAGAATCATGGGAATGCTCGGCATTGGGTATCGGTCGGCTAAGGTCCTTTCATCGACCTTCCTAAAGTATATTTTTAACCTCAGTCACACTCAGTAAACCTTGCTTTACGCACCACAAAAACAAACAACAGCAAAGTTCCAACTCGACAAACGAAGTTCACACACAAAGCAAACCAATAAACAACACGTAAGAAAGTTTAAGTCGAGACTTCTTGACTAAGAGATACCCTGAACCCTTCGAATAGCCGATATTGAAAGCATGATATGATTATTTTACATATATGTATATTGCAAGCAACACATATATACATACGCACGCACACGAACGTAATATGAGCACGCGCTCTACTAACTGAGCAGCGATTGCGCTCGGGCTGCAATATGCCTATGATATGGAAAATTAAATGTTTAATAACTTTTTTCTAGATGGACTTTCTTAATTAAATTTTCACAGTGTGATTATGGCATTCATATGTGTCTATTTGCCATGGGGTCTGCGACGTCTCATTCTGCCTTTTACATACATTTTCACAATATCAGGAAATCAGGCTATATGATTTCCCATTTTCAATGGGTTCAGGGTAAACAATACACCCTGGTGGAATAAAACTCACTTAACTTAGAGCCAAAAAACAAAACACTTGGAAAATTTTCAAACAAGAATAGCACGGACAACCAAATTAACTATAAACTAGTAAAAACGTTGCAATCGGGCGCTACCGACTGCGAAATACTCATTCACACCGCAAGCTCCCAGCTCCATTGCATTCGTGCACATTTACCAATTTGCCACACCCCTAATTATTCCCATATTTTGTATTTAGTGTCATTTAATAAAATTAAAATTTATGCTTTATATTAATTTCTTACAATTCAGTTTAAAACATAATTTATATGCTGAAAGTTTCATTAAAATCCATTAACTTTTAGGCATTGATAAATGTGCTTGGTTGCACATCGAACATTTTCTTATTCACCGTGAATCATATGCTAATTAAGTTACTTGGTTACTATAAAGTTCAGTGGCGTTGCTAATAGAAGTGACGCGCGCCGAACATGGCACCCTTGGTTTGAGCCTCGGGTTAAGACGGTCTTCATATACACTGATGAGCAAAACTGTAACACATGTTCAATGTCCCCAGTTCAACGGTCTGTATTATCTCTTCTACTGGATGCATTCTTAAGATCATAGTCTTGTTTTACTAGTGGAATATTTCTCTCTCTTATCTACCAATTTGAAGACATTTCATAAGCTGGAAGAATTTTACCAATCAAAAATGTTAAAAAAGTCAAATGTTACAGTTTTGCACTGCAAATATTTTTAAACAAATATTTTTAATAATTTTTCTTTAATAACGAGTCCACAGCCCTTTTGATTTTTTCAGGTTGTTTTTGTGGAGTAGTGGGAGAGAGCGAAGGACATTTGGTACTCGATTCCACCTGAAATAGTGCGACGATACACGGAAAGCATGCCAAACCGCAAAAACAACCTGAAAAAATCAAAAGGGCTGTGGACTCGTTATTAAAGAAAAATTATTAAAAATATTTGTTTAAAAATATTTGCAGTGCAAAACTGTAACATTTGACTTTTTTAACATTTTTGATTGGTAAAATTCTTCCAGCTTATCAAATGTCTTCAAATTGGTAGATAAGAGAGAGAAATATTTCACTAGTAAAACAAGACTATGATCTTAAGAATGCATCCAGTAGAAGAGATAATACAGACCGTTGAACTGGGGACATTGAACATGTGTTACAGTTTTGCTCGTCAGTGTATGTATATGTATTTATTCATAATTATTATTGATTTGATAAACAAAGTGGTGGTATCGTGGTAGAGATTATGAATTCAAACTCGTGCAAGTAAGCGAAGGTTCGAATCTTGGTTTTTCTATGTCGACTTTTCCTTTATTTCTTTATTTTTTTGTACTAAAATATAATTCCCCCTCCCCACTCTTTAACGGCATTCCTCAGGGTTCACCAATATCCGTTATTCTTTTCCTAATCGCCTACTACAAATTTGCAAATATAATAAGCTTACAAAAATTAATCTATTTTATTTTTCACTTTATAGTTCCAATCAATAGAGAAAAATCTGAAAATAATAACATATCTAGCAAGCCCTAAGTTCAACTACAACACTCACACACTTGTGAACATAACAAAGGCAACACTCATAGCCAAAATGGACTTCGCCATATTCATTTATGGGCACGCGCCAACGTCTACGTTAAACAAATTGAAAACAACATACAATGGAGGAAAACGCACAGCCTTGGAGCTTTTCCCTCAACACCCATCCCCAACCTACTTTTGGAAGCTAACCTACCTGCAATAGAACAAAAAAGAGATCATGACAGCCAAAGCATTCAAAACAATCCTTCACAGTGCTAACTCTCCATCCACAAATACACCAAACAAATAAAACACCAAAATAATAAGAAACTAAAATCCACAATAGAAAAAATCACATCATTCTGCAAAAAATTTAATATCCCCTACCTTCCACCGCCCAACAAACAAACATACACGCCCCAATGGCTATTTCCACCTTCTATCATCAACATCTCCCTACACAACCTTAGTAAGTCCAACACCCCACCAGAAATATACCAAAAAATGTTCTTGGATCACAAAGGCAAACACAAAAATTGACAAATATATATTTACTGACAGATCGCTGCAACATAAAACTGCCACATTCGCAATAACCACCGTTTTAAAAAGTCAGATTCGATCCTTGACTGGTCTAAATACTCCTTAGCTGTGTTAAATTTAAATATATTAAATACTCGTTGTTATGAGAATTACCTCATACGCTGTAAAAGGCAGTTTGTTCGTGATCCCAACAAGTTTTATTCATTTGTAAATTGAAAGCGTAAATCTTCAGGGCTGCCATCCTCGTTTTTCCTGGGTTTGAACAAAAAGATGCCACATAACTATTTGCAAATTTTGTTCAATCCACTTACTCAGCTGCCATTCCAGAAACCAATTCATATTCAACTTTGAATTATATAATGAATGTAAATGCCATTATTGCTTCTAATGTTTCTCCTGTTTCTCTTTTATCCGCTATTCCAATTTGTTCAGAATCGGTCAACCTCAAACAAGGTATTCGAATTTTCTTCCCTAGTCAATGAAAGATTTTTAAATAAAATCAAACTGATGTTATATATACTGATTTCAGTAAGGCATTCGACTCTGTTCAACATGTTATTTTATTTCAATTGGGATTTTCCCCTAAGCTTCTGTCTTGGATAGCTTCCTATTTAAAGGGTAGAACCTGAGAGAGTTCTGTGTTTGTGAGAGTAAGACGTATTTTTGTTTGCGCTCCGTACTTTTGATTATTTCTGTTTTTATACCCTGAACCCATTAAAAATCAGGGTATAATGGTTTTGTTGCAGCCCAAATGTATGTAACAGGCAGAAGGGGGCGTGGCAGACCCCATAAAGTATATATATTCTTGATCAGGACGACAAGCCGAGTCGATTGAGCCCTGTCCGTCTGTCTGTCTGTCCGTCTGTCTGTCTGTCCGTCCGTCCGTCTGTCCCTCTGTCCGTATGTTTGAACGCGTGGATCTCAGAACCTATAATAGGTAGAGACTTGCACTTTTTTTTTATAGATTCGTGTATATCACGCGCAGGTCGAGTTTGTTTTAGAAATTCGATAACTCTTCTCGTTCTTTTTTTATCGATTAAAAGCAAAATCGATTTTCAGTTTTAAAATTATATCTTCTACATCTTGATAGTTAAAGACTCCTAATCTTGAATTTAGCTTAATGGGACTTTTATACAATTTTGGTTTTTGTTAAGTTTTGGATGCCACGCCCCCTTCGCCCAAATTTTCAAAACACTTATTTCAAATACTAGAGACTTGTGCTTTTGCACATACACGCATATGAATGATATAATTACGCTGCGCAAGTTTGATTAAGAAAGTCGATCTACAAAAAAAGTTATTAAACATTTAATTTTCCATAACACGCACATATTGGCGCAGCGTAGTCGCTGAGTAAACTGCGCAGTTAGCAGAGCGTATGCGTGTGCGTGTGTATGTGCGTTGCTTGCAATATACATACATATGTATGTACACATGTACATACTGTATATATTTACATATATATAAAATAAGAGTAACATTGATATAACTTAAATAAAGTCAATATAATATACATATGAATAGATGAAATGCATTATGTTATTAAACGAATCGTTTACCAAACGTTTACGTACACACGCGCGTGGCAACAGCAGCAGAAGCATCTAGAAAATACGAAGAATTCATAACAACAACAACAAAGACAAATTGGGGATGAATTTTAAGCAGAAGTTCAGCAGCTCAGTAGCAGTAGCTCAGTAGCTCAATAACTTTACTTAGGAATTCGCTATCTGACTCTTATGTATTGCAACGGCTGTGTTGGTAGAAGCGATGATCGCCGACATAAAGTCTCGGGTTAGATTCTCTAAGCTGACGTCAAAACTTTTTTCTGCAAGTTACTTAATCTTTTTTTTTTTTAATTTTTTAATTTAATTTAAAATTATATACAAACTTTGAAGTGCATTTAAAGCCGCCGATAGGCGGGGTTCAGGGTATTTCCTAGTCGGGCACCTCCGACTAGAGTTTCCTTACTTGTTTAATTTGTTGTATATTTACACATTATTTGTATATTGGTGATTATTGCATTTTTGTTTTGATACTGCCGTGATTTGTGCTTCTAAACATTGTGTTTTTTGTTTTATTTACAAAGTTTTGTGAGCGTCGGTGTATATCTAAATTGCAATTTTCGTTTTAGTATTTCTATTCTTTCGTTGTTCTTATTTGCTTTCTATATTTTTTTTTACACGGGTTAGTGTGTGTGTTCGCTGTCGCTTGCTCACGCTCAGCTTTTTTACACGGGTTAGTGTGTGTGGTCGCTGTCGCTCGCTCACGCTTAGCTTACTGTTTGTTTTTGTTTCTTACGCTTTATTTTCTGTTTATTCTTCTTCATCTACTATTTATTCTTTTGATCTTTGTAGTAGCTGAGTGTTGTTGTTTGTGATTTTTGTTTCTCCCAATCACATTTAATCCACTCTTTGTCTTTTATCTTTTATTTTTTTCTATCTAAATCTGTTTGTATTTTTGTTTTGATTACTCCCCTACTTGCCAATATGATTTGCTGTAAGAAATCATGTACACTTCGGCATATCACTGATTCTGCACAAATGCAATTTGTTGGGTGCTGGTTGTGCGAGAATCTAATGCACATTAAATGTGCTGGCATCTCGGGGCGTGACTGTGATAGAGTCATGGCTGCTCCCAAAAGTGGGTGTGGTGGATTACGCTGGTCTTGCCCGGATTGCTTGGAAAAACAATTAAGTTTTTCCAAGATGTATAATTCAGTGCGGGTTCAGTACTCAAATCAAAGTAAATTTTCAAAACAGCTTGAAGAGGAACTGAAAGGTAGAGAAGAAATATTGAATCAGTATAATTTTGATTCTCCGGTAAATACAGTGATTGCTCCATCACTGCTAGTTCCCCCCGCCATTCAAGTATCGCCACCTAACTTATCGACCCCTTTTTCACCTTGTCAAGAATTATCAATTCCCACATCAGATAATTCAGTTGAAATATCTGTGTCTAGTGTCATAACAGACACTCAAAAGGCCACTGCTAAGAAAGTTAAAGTTTCTCCGAGTGTTGCTCAAACTAAAAACAACATTCAGATACCGTCTCCTACACCGTCTCGTACTCCTATAATGCCCTATTTATATGTTGTGTCGAAAGCAAGTTTTCTTATCTAGGTTTTCATCAGATACGACATGTGAGGCTGTGTCTGCTTTTATTGAAAGTAAAATTTCGTCTCAAGTTTTTATCTCTATGTTTTGGCCACCTCATGTTGTTGAATTCAATCCTAAGATTCGGAATAGAATTTCTCCAGTATCTTTAAATCCCGTTTCGGTACAACCTTCATCTGTATCAAAAAACTAAGTTTCTTTCCATCTTTTCCACAGCTATCTATTATTTATCAAAATGTTCGAGGCCTTAATTCTAAATTAAAAAATATATTTCTGCATAGCTATGCATAATAGTGTCCAATCTGAACTTATAGCCCTCACTGAAACATGGTTAAGCCAAAATATTTATAATAGTGAGGTTCTTTTCACTAATTTCATTATTTATAGACTTGATCGCTTGTCTCGTAAAGGGGGTGCTGATTTAATAGCTGTTAAATCCCATTTTCTCTCGGAATCTTTTACCTTCTCATCACCATCACCATCATTCACAATGTTGAGATAATTAGAAGTAAAATAACTTTTCAGTCTTGTTCCATATACGTTACTTGTTCATATATCCCTCCCTCTTCCGGTTTACAGGTTTGTAGTCATCATATAACTTGTATTAAAGAAATGTGTGAATATGTTCAAGATAATGACTTATTTCTTGTGTTGGGTGATTTTAATATACCTAACACTTCTTGGGCCTCATTTCCCAATTCGAATTATCTTATTCCAACAATTGATCATTATTTTGTGACAGTACTTGCAATGATCAAGATACCTCAGATCTATTTGCAAAGTTCTTCCAATCCAATTATTCAACTGCCATTCCAGAAACCAATTCATTTCAAATTTTAAATTCTGCTTTTAATGTTAATACCATTATCGTTTCTAATATTTCTCCTGTGTCTCTTTTATCCGCTATGCGTACGTTGAAATCGTCGTTCTCTCCGAGTGCAGTGCTTCTTTGTGGTCACCTTTATTAAAACTGTTTAATTTGTCTCTTGATACCTCGGTATTTCCTTCAGTTTGGAAAGAATCATTTATTATTCCTCTGTATAAAAAAGGAGGAAGATCTGATATTTCAAATTATAGAGGCATTCCCAAGCTTTCTGCTATTCCGAAGTTATTTGAAAAAATTATAACTTTTAATTTACAACACTTTTGTAAATCTATTATTTCACCATCGCAGCATGGTTTTGTTCAGAATCGATCAACCTCTACGAACTTATTAGAATTTGCATCCTTAGTCAATGAACATTTTTTAAATAAAATGCAAACAGATGTTATATACACTAATTTCAGTAAAGCATTTGACTCTGTTCAGCATGACATCTTACTTCAAAAGCTCGACCAATTGGGATTGTCCCCTAAACTTCTGTCTTGGATTGCTTCCTATTTAAAGGGTGGAACCCAAAGAGTTCTGTTGAGAACATCTATTTCGAAGGTCATATTTGTCTCTTCGGGTGTTCCTCAGGGCCCTATACTTTTCTTTTTTTTTTATAAATGACCTTCCCAGTTGTATTTCTTGCTCTAGAATATTCATGTATGCAGATGACGTAAAACTCTGTCGCTCATACAAGAATTCAATAGATCATCTACGCCTACAGAATGATCTAATTTTTTTTCTAATTTGGTGTAAAGTCAATCAGTTGCATCTAAAGTGTATGACAATGACTTTCAGTCGTACCGCTCCATATTTTGCTGAATATAAAATCAACAATGTGTCCTTGTAACGTATTTCTACAATCAAAGATCTTCGGGGTGCTCTTTGACTGTAAACTTAGTTTCAATGCCCATATACTAACCATCATTAATGAAGCCAAAAGTGTACTTGGTTTTATTAATAGTTTAATGATCCGTTTGTCACTAAACTTCTTTTTGTCTCGCTGGTACGCCCTATTTGAGAATATTGTTCTATTATATGTTCGCCACAGCAGAAATTGTATCAGGACCATATTGAATCGGTTCAGAAGCAATTTCTTTTTTTTACCTTGCGCAATCTTAACTGGGATCGTAACCTTCGTTTGCCATCCTTTCGTAGTAGGCTTCTTCTTTTGGATCTTCCATCGTTAATCAATCGTAGAATAGTCTTGGGTATTGCTTTTCTTTTGTCCTCTTTATTTACCTATATGTAACTGTAACTATTCTTTGCACAGTGCGTTTCGTGTTCTATGTACTAAGTACAATACTTATTTTCATGTATTTAGTTCTGAACTCTCTCTTTCCTTAATAAAATCCTCTCTTTCATAGTATTTCAGAGAAATCACACAGACCCCAGCAGTTAGAATACACCTGGCAAATTTTCCTATTTGTATAGTGATTTCTCTTATTGTATTTTACTTTTCTATTATTTTATTTTTCTTACATTTTTATTACCTTTTTTTTAACTTCTTCTATCTTGCTTAGTTTCAATGATATTACTAACCATACTTGGCTGTGAGTCGGGGCATAGCTCGCCGGTCCGGCAAATAAAACACCCCCATCGGGTTGGTGATATCATTGTTATATATTGTTAGTATTAGACTTTTCATTTCTCTATACTTTTATAATTATATATAATTTTGTAATTTTTAACTTGATTCACGTTTTTAGTAAAATTTTTTTTATATAAAAATAAAAACAAGTAAGGAAGCTCTAGTCGAGACTGCTCGACTAAGAGATACCCTGAACCCTTCGAATAGCTGATATTGGAAGCATGCTACTATTATTTTACATATAAGTTAACATATAACACATAGCAACTAAACATGATTATGTAAACAAGTTGAGACATAACGTATAGCAACTAAGTATGATTATGTAAACAATGCTGACGCGCCAGATCATGGCGCAATGCCCTGCACTAGCAACAGCAAGCAGCGTAACGCGACACTTCTTGTGGCAAAGCGCTGCACCGCTGAGAATCCGCTGAGTCGGCGTGCCGACTGTAGCTGGATGGCGTGATGCATTCGGGTTCTTTGGGTAGATTTATGCTTTGCCTTTGTCTTTAGTTTTAGTTTGATTTTGAATAAAGAGCTGACAACAAGTCACCAAGATTATACTCCGGCAACTGCCGTAACTTCATTTATTAAATTAAATACTACTGAGCCACAAGGCCAGTAGCCAACAAAGGGGACGAAGTCAAGCCCTCCACCGTAATCTTCGTAAACATAATTGAAGAGAACTAATAACATCGCTGGACCTCCCGGACCAGCACAACAAATTAATTGGCGCCCAACGAAAATATTTGAACCCAAAGAGATAGTTACACCAAAACATGTAAGTTTGACAAGCAAACTCAAGAACAACAAAGCAACAAATTCTAAAACAAATCATACCCCGTTGCCACTCCATTCCCTGCACCCAAAACGGCCGATCAGTTGTGCTCTGGAAAAGAGAGACATTCATATAGGTGTGACGTTAGCCAATGAGTTGGGTAAACGCTTATAGGGAAATTAAGACCGAATACGAAAGTGAAGATAGCCTGGAAGAAGAGCAGGTCGGCTGGAGCTTAGAATACCAAGTAGGCAACAACATGGACCCATCCCAAGTTCAAGCTATGATTGATAATGCCGTCAGACAGGCAGTGTCGCAGCAAACCCGAATGCAATCACAAATCAACTCGCTAACAGAGCAATTGGAAAGCATACGGGTGCAAGCGCCAACAATTACCACATACCAAAAAGTGTCTGTTAACCCAGATATCAGATGCGATATATCGCTCGATATAATAAAGTCAGTTCCAGAGTTTTCTGGTGTACATGACAAATACATTGCCTGGAGGCAGGCAGCAGTAGATGCATACGATCTGTTCAAGCCGTTCAACGGCAGCAGCACACACTACCAAGCGGTAGCCATCATTAGGAACAAGATCACAGGCCCAGCAGGAGACTTACTTGTATCCTATAATACGGTGCTAAATTTTGAGGCCATTCTGGCCCGACTTGACTTCACCTACTCTGACAAAACGTCTTTACGCCTCTTGAGGCAAAACTTAGACTTGGTTAGACAAGGTAACTTAACCCTCATGCAATACTATGACGAGGTCCAAAAAATATTAGCTCAAGTGACCAATAAGGTCATAATGTCGCACGAACAAGAAGCAGCAGAGTTGATCAATGCTGAAATTAGGGCCGACGCCTTGCATACCTTTACTTCCGGCCTGAGAAATCAACTCAGAGCCATTGTGTTCCCGGCGTAACCTAGAGACTTGCCTTCGGCACTAGCTCTTGCCAGAGAGGCGGAAGCTAGCATTGAGAAAAGCATGTTTGCCAACTCATATGCCAAAGTCCTCGAGGAACGAAATCAAACAGCTGAATACAGCAAAAACAAACCCTATAACAAGACAGATAAAAACAATAGGGAAAACTATGGCCAGGAAAAAAACCCCCATTTCAAACGCAAGAAAGACGCTCCACAGGAGCAACCCCACAAAGACAGCCAAACACAAGTTTCGCAACCCATGGAGGTAGATCCCTCGTCTAGGTCCAGACAGCATACAGTTAACAATCAGCACCAACAGAATGGGTCAAACGCTGCCAAGAGAAGAAACTCCTCAGAGCGCCAAACCGGCCCAAGGCGGCCTTAACAAATTAGTTCAGGAAGACACTGAAGAGAAAAAAGCAGCATACGAAAAGGCAGCAAAGACCGCAGTCGAAGAAATCGACAGCGAGGATGAATATTCCCAATCCGACTCTGTGTATTTTTTAGGAAATGCTCCCGGTTGCCGTTCATTGAACGACAGCTGGCTGGGAGAACATTATTTATTTATTTATATATAAAGAAATTGACAACATACGTGTCAAATTATAAATTTACAAAATTAAAAATTATAAACAGAACAGGAAAAAGAAAAAGCCTAATACTAACAATACATAGCAATGATATCACCAACCCGATGGGGGTGTTTTATTTGCCGGTCCGACGAGCTATGCCCCAAATCACAGCCAGATATGGTTAGTGATATCATTGAAACTAAGCAAGATAGAAGAAGTTAAAAAAAGGTTATAAAAATATAAGAAAAAATAAAAATCTTAAAAAGTAAAATACGATAAGAGAAATCACTACACAAGTAAGGAGAATTGCATAGGTGCATTCTCACAACTGTGGTGTGTGTGTGATTTCTCTGAAATATGCTAAAAGAGAAGATTTTATTAAGGAAAGAGAGAGTTCAGAACTAAATACATGAAAATAAGTATTGTACTTAGTACATAGAACACGGAACGCACTGTACAAGGAATAGTTACAGTTACATATAGGTAAATAAAGAGGACAGAAGTGACGAGAAGTACGGGAAGGAACTAGGAAGTTGACTTGAAATAGAAGAGAAGGCGAATCAATACTACCGTTAATCAACTTATGTAGAAAAGTAATACCCAAGACTGTTCTACGATTGATTAACGATGGAACATCCAAAAGAAGAAGCCTACTACGATAAGACGGTAGACGAAGGTTACCATCCCGGTTTAGATTGCGCAAGGCAAAAAGAAGAAATTGCTTCTGAACCGATACAATACGGTCCTGATACAATTTCTGCTGTGGCGACCATATAATAGAACAATATTCTAAAATAGGACGTACCAGCGAGACAAAAAGAAGTTTAGTGACAAACGGATCATTAAACTCTTTAGACCATCGTTTAATAAAACCAAGTACACTTTTGGCTTCATTAACGATGGTTAGAATATGGGTATTGAATCTAAGTTTACAGTCAAAGAGCACACCGAGATCTTTGATTGTAGAAATACGTTACAAGGACACATTGTTGATTGTGTAATCAGCAAAAAATGGAGTGGTACGACAGAAAGTCATTGTCATACACTTGTAACAATTTAGATGCAACTGATTAGCTTTACACCAATTTTGAAAGGATATTAGATCATCCTGTAGGCGTAGATGATCTATTGAGTTCTTGTATGAGAGACAAAGTTTTACATCATCTGCATACATAAATATCCTAGAGTAAGAAATTCAGCTGGGAAGGTCATTTATAAATCATTTATAATAGGGAGAAAAGTAGAGGGCCCAAGTGACTACCCTGAGGAACACCCGAAGAGACAAATATGACCTTCGAAATAGATGTTCTCAACAGAACTCTTTGGGTTCTACCCTTTAAATAGGAAGCAATCCAAAATAGAAGTTTAGGAGAAAATCCCAAATGGTCAAGCTTTTGAAGCAAGATGTCATGCTGAACAGAGTCAAATGCCTTACTGAAATCAGTGTATATAACATCTGTTTGCATTTTCTTTAAAAAGCTTTCATTGACTAGGGATGAAAATTCTAATAAGTTCGTAGAGGTTGATCGATTCTGCACAAAACCATGCTGCGATGGTGAAATAATGGATTTACAAAAGTGCTGTAAATTAGAAGTTATAATTTTTTCAAATAACTTCGGAATAGCAGAAAGCTTGGGAATGCCTCTATAATTTGAAATATCAGATCTTCCTCCTTTTTTATACAGAGGAATAATAAATGATTCTTTCCAAATTGAAGGAAATACCGAGGTATCAAGAGACAAATTAAACAGTTTTAATAAAGGTGACCACAAAGAAGCACTGCATTCTTTAATCACACAACTAGGAATACCATCCGCCCCGGAGAGAACGACGATTTCAACGTACGCATAGCGGATAAAAGAGAGACAGGAGAAATATTAGAAACCATAATAGCATTTCCATTAATTTCAGAATTTAAAATTGGTAAAGAATTGGTTTCAGAAATGGCAGTTGAATAAGTGAATTGGAAGAACTTTGCAAATAGATCTGAGGTATCTTGATCATTGCAAGTACTGTCACAACCTAGGAAAAACGAGGATGGAAACCCAGAAGATTTACGCTTCAAATTTACAAATGAATAAAATCTTTTGGGATCACGAGCAAACTGCCTTTTACAGCGTATAAGGTAATTCTCATAACAACGAGAGTTTAAAATATTGAAATTGGCCTTAGCTAAGGAGTATTTAGACCAATCAACGATCACCCGACTTTTTGAACTTTTTAAAACATTTAGATTTAAAATTTTTTAGAGTTGAAAGAGTCGAAGTAAACCAGGGAGGTTTATTAGAAAGAGATTTGGGAAGACACTTAGGAACACACTTGTCTAGAATAGCATTTAAAGTATTGTAGAATGTTGAAACTGCTAAGTTTACATCAACTGCCTCATATAAAGGAGCCCAATCTGTTGCATTAATGAGATCATTAAGCAAAACAAAATTACATTTATTAAAACAACGCCGCTTTTTAGATTACGAGGGCGTAAGAATTGGTGGACAGTAAATAGGTATTAAAACCTCTAATGTTGGATGATATAAATCCTCAGGTATACAAAAGGGGGATGATCTTAAAGCATTAATGCTGGCGTCATCATTAGTAAAAACAAGATCAAGAGAACGATTTAAATGATTAGAAATTGAGTTCATCTGATATATAGAAAGATTAAACAATTCATCAAAAAAATAATGATCAATTGTTGGAATAAGATAATTCGAATTAGCAAATGAGGCCCAATAAGTGTTAGGTATATTAAAATCACCTAACACAAGAAATAAGTCATTATCTTGAACATATTCATACATTTCTTTAATACAAGATATATGATGACTATAAACTTGTAAATCGGAAGAGGGAGGAATATATGAACAAGTAACGTATAGGGAACAAGACTGAAAAGTTATTTTAACTCCAATAATCTCAACATTGTGAATTGATGAGAATGTAAAAGATTCAGAGAGGAAATGGGATTTAACAGCTATTAAAACACCACCACCTCTACAAGACGCGCGATCAAGTCTATAAATAGTGAAATTATTTGAAAAAACCTCACTATTATAAACATTTTGGCTTAACCACGTTTCAGTGAGGGCTATAAGTTCAGATTGGACACTACAGCTATGCAGAAATAGATTTTTTAATTTAGAATTAAGGCCTCGAACATTTTGATAAATAATAGATAGCTGCGGAAAAGATGGAAAGAAACTTAGTTTTTTGATACAGCCTCAGATGAAAATGTTAATTGACACTGGCGCGGCAAAAAATTATGTTAAGCCCATAAAGGAGCTAAGAATCATAAAGCCGGTCGCTAAACCCTTCTCAGTGAACTCGATTCACGGCTCCACTGAAATTAAGCAAAAATGCTTAATGAACATTTTCAATCACACCTCCCCATTTTTCATTCTAGACACTCTCTGCTCGTTCGATGCCATTATAGGTTTCGACTTGTTAACACCAGCCGGAGCAAAGTTGAACCTAGCAGAGAATTCTCTAGAATATCAGGGCATATCCGAAGAAATTAAGTACCAGAGATGCGCTGACGTAAACTTCACTGATGTCAACGACATCGTGGTTCCTGACTCCTTAAAAAAGGAGTTCAGAAAAATTATCCTTAAAAGGGAAAAGGCCTTCTCAACAGCAGAAGAAGCCCTCCCTTTTAACACCGCTGTCGCCGCCACAATTCGCACGGTAGACAACGAACCGGTGTATACCAGGTCTTACCCAAATTTAATGGGTGTTACCGACTTCGTAAACAGCGAAGTCAAACAAATGTTAAAAGACGGCATCATCAGACCATCAAGGTCGCCTTACAACAGCCCAAAATGGGTTGTTGACAAAAAAGGTACAGACGCCTATGGTAACACAAAAAAAAGGTTGGTCATCGACTTCAGGAAGCTGAACGAAAAAAACATACCAGACCGTTACCCAATGCCTAGTATACCCATGATTCTGGGAAAGACCTGGGAAACGCTAAGTTTTTCACCACTCTTGACTTAAAGTCAGGATACCACCAAATATACCTTGCGGAACACGAAAAATACCCGCGAAAAAACGTCATTCTCAGTTTGCGGCGGCAAATACGAATTCTGCCGTCTGCCTTTTGGCCTTAAAAATGCGGGTAGCATTTTCCAAAGGGCAATTGACGACGTTTTCAGAGAACATATAGGCAAGATATAAGAAAAAATTCCTAACTTGCATAGACAAATTCTCCAAGTTGGCCTTGGTACAACCAATCATGTCCAGAACAATTGTCGACGTAAAAGGTCCCTTGTTGCAAATTGTAAATATGTTCCCTAACATCAAAACAATATACTGCGACAATGAACCCACTTTCAACTCAGAGACCATCACATCGATGCTTAAAAACCAATACGACATTGAAATTGTAAATACACCTCCTCTCCATAGCTCGTCTAACAGCCAAGTAGAACGCTTCCACAGTACTTTAGCCGAGATCGCTAGGTGCTTAAAAATAGACAAAAAGATTGAGGATACAACCGAACTAATCCTGAGGGCAATAGTAGAATACAATAAAACTCTACATTCGGTCACGCGCGAAAAACCAATCGAAGTCATCCACTCGGGATCCGACGAGCGCCGTGCAGGCATTAGTGCTAGACTAACAAAAGCCCAAAAAGACACAATGGAAAGGTGTAACACAACCAGACAGATCCGCATTTTCGAAGTAGGAGAGGAAGTATTCCTCAAAAACAACAAGAGATTAGGAAATAAGTTAACCCCCCTCTGTACTGGGCAGAAAATACAAGCAGACCTAGGAACGGCTGTCTTAATTAAGGGGAGGGTGGTCCACAAGGACAACCTAAAATAGTTAAGGCAAAGTACTATAGGCATAGTCTCACCCCACATTTAAAATTCCAGGTTGACCCTCATGACGCTCACCATCATAACAGTAGCAAATGCCCGGATTACAGATTTCTCACACGCCAGCTACATCCCAGTAATAGATGGCGAGGTCAGGGAGATGGTATTCGAACAGCGCGACTGTTTAAGATATACTAGCAACATCTCAGAATTTATTAGCATGATAGAAGAAACAGAAAAATTGTCCGATTCCTTCCCACAATCACATATGCGTAAGCTGCTAGATGTTGATTCTGACCACATAAGAACACTTTTGTCCGTCATCAAAGTGCACCACAGAATGACGAGGAGTTTAGATTTTCTAGGATCCGCATTGAAGGTAGTGGCGGGCTCCCCAGATGCCTCTGATTTTCTAAAAATTAAAGTAACGGAGGCACAGCTAGTCGAGTCAAATTCCAGGCAGATAGCTATAAACTCTGAGACACAAAAACAGATAAATAAGCTAACGGACACAATAAATCAGATAATAAAGTCCAAGAAAAACAATCTGTCTGACACTCCACATCTATACGAAGCACTTTTAGCAAGAAACAGAATGCTAACCACAGAAATCCAGATCCTAATCCTCACAATAACCTTGGCAAAATCTAACATAGTAAACCCCATAATCCTTAATCACGCAGACTTGAGTTCACTTGTCAAACAGAATACCCCAGTAGTTAGTTTGATAGAAGTCTCAAGAATTAGAGTCCTACAGTCCGATGATATAATACATATCCTAATAAAGCCTTTCCAAAGATTGAGTCCAGATGTAAGAAGGTCACCATCTACCCTGTATCCCATAATCATACCATCCTCCGCCTCGACGAAAACATACTAGCTGAATGCGAAAAGGACACCTTCGCAGTCACTGAGTGCATCGAGACCACGCACGATACCTTTTGCGAACAATCCCGACGCAAATCCTGTGCAAGTTCGCGCAATGCGGGAAACACGGGGGAGTTAACATATAACACATAGCAACTAAACATGATTATGTAAACAAGTTGAGATATAACGTATAGCAACTAAGTATGATTATGTAAACAATGCTGACGCGCCAGATCATGGCGCAATGCCCTGCACTAGCAACAGCAAGCAGCGTAACGCGACACTTCTTGTGGCAAAGCGCTGCGCCGCTGAGAATCCGCTGAGTCGGCGTGCCGACTGTAGCTGGATGGCGTGATGCATTCGGGTTCTTTGGGTAGATTTATGCTTTGCCTTTGTCTTTAGTTTTAGTTTGATTTTGAATAAAGAGCTGACAACAAGTCACCCAGATTATACTCCGGCAACTGCCGTAACTTCATTTATTAAATTAAATACTACTGAGCCACAAGGCCAGTAGCCAACAAAGGGAACGAAGTCAAGCCCTCCACCGTAATCTTCGTAAACATAATTGAAGAGAACTAATAACATCGCTGGGCCTCCCGGACCAGCACAACAAATTAATTTATATATTGCAAGCAACACATACACACACGCACGCACACGAACGTAATATAAGCACGCGCTCTGCTAACTGAGCAGCGACTGCGCGTGGGCTGCAATATGACTATGAGATGGGAAATTAAATGTTTAATAACTTTTTTCCTAGATGGACTTTCTTAATCAAATTTTCACAGTGTGATTATGGCATTCATATGTCTATTCGACAAAGCACAAGTCTCTAGTACTTGATATACAGGTTTTGCAAATTGTGGGCGAAGGGGGCGTGACATCAAAAATCCAAAAACTACAAAATGTCCGCATTCACTACACCTATCTGCACAAAAAATTTTAAGTCTCTAGTTTTAATGGGTCATATAAATGAAAGCAAATTTATCGAAATTTATCGATAATTCGGCAATGGGAAATCCAGATGTCTAGCTTTTGTGGTTTACGAGATCAGCGCATTCATACAGACGGACAGACGGACAGGGCTATATCGACTCAGCTCGTCGAGCTGATCAAGAATATATATATACTTTATGGGGTCTGCGATGTCTCCTTCTGCCTGTTACATACATTTTCACAAAAACATTATATCCTGATTTCCCATTTTCAATGGGTTCAGGGTATAATAAACGTTATATCAAAATATCTGTAATTAATTCTCAAACCAAAATTTAAACACAAATAATGCTTCCACAATTTATACAATACAAATAGTTTCGAACAATGTTGTAGATACATACATAGCAACTTAAACAATTGTTCATAAAATACTTCTCATTCGTTTTCATGCTGTTTTATTATTAACGCTAAACAAGTTTAATTGTAAAACACCCAATTTAATTTTGTATTAACCACGGCTCTCTTACTACCCGCAGTACTGAACGTTACTGAAGTGATATACATCGACATCGAGAAATGTGAATATAATGCTATGAGAAAATAAAATAGAATATATTGCCTGTAGAGCAACAAAAATTTTAGCCAACTCGAATGATTACACTAAAATAAATTTTAACCAATAAGTTTTTCACAAGGTGAAATGATGGGTTTGTTCAATGTCCGTCTTGCTGTGTGTCCGTATAAAAACAAATCATTTCTATGCTATTAAAGCTAGAGAGCTGAAGTTTGGAATATATACTCGTGTATACTCTCGTCAGATAAAGTGTCAAGATGTTTCCCGATACGCCCACTAGGGGCGTAGCAAATTGGGAAATGAATTTTCCTGTATGTCAAAAATACTACTTGTAGCAGTCCTAAAGAGTTTAGATTTGGAATGTATACTCGCGTTAATATCCCAAATTGAATAAGCTATGGCGCATATATCTACGCCCATTGGGGGCGTGGCAAACCGCATGAATTTATAGCTGCTACAGTTTTAGTGAAGAAGTTTGTAAATTGGATTGATAGGTTGCTGGTGACCTCCTCTATCGATCGGCTTATAATTATTTGGGGCGTGACCTATTCAACAATACCCTGTAATTTTGACATTTTTTGGGTGTAAGCGTCCAAAATTCACAGTTACCTTTCTCTAGATCCTTTTACCACCTTAATTGAGTTCCAAAGTAATACAAATGTAAAAAATATATATTTTAATACAAAAAAATAAACAAATAAAAGAAAAGTCGACATAGAAAAAAACAGAATCGAACGTCCGCCAACTTGCACGAGTGAGAATTCGTCATCTCTATCACGACGCCACCACTTTGCTTGTTAAAACAGTAATAATTATAATTAAAATGTGTATAAAAAACCATCATCACACCCTAGGCTCGAACCAAGGGTGCCATGTTCGGCGCGCGTCACTTCTACTAGCAACACCACTGAACCTTATAGTAATCAAGTAACTTAATTAGCATATGATTCACGCTGAAGTCTATTGTATTTGTTATTTCTTAGAACATAAGAAAATGTTCGCTGTGCAGCCAAACACATTTATCATTTGCTTCAACGTTTTGTTGAATAACTTAATGGATTTTATTGAAATTTTTAGCATATAAATTATATTTTCAAATGAATTGTAAGAAATTGGTGTATAGCAAAAATCAAAATTGTATTAAATACACATGACACTAAATACAAAATTTTAGGGGCGTGAAAATTGGTAAATTGGTTTCTTGGAATTGGCTTTATGGAACTGGGAGCTTGCGGTGTGAATGAGTATTTCGCAGTCGGTAGCGCCCGACTGCAACGTTTTTACTTGTTACCAATAAGTTTTTACCATTACGATCTAATAACTTCTTATCGACAACCAATATTTTTACCGGCCAAACTCCAGCCCAGTTCCTCTATTTTACACCTATAAATAAATATCGACGCATTTCTGCGAAAATATCGTATGTCGAAAAACCAATTAAACATACATTAGATGGTTTTTTTTTTTTAGTTTTCTCAGATTAAAATGATTAAATCATAGCTGAATTTTCACAGATTTTATATTTTTAATTTTATTAACAAATGTTTATTTAAATGTTTAATAAATTGCGTATTTTGTCAAAAGAAAAATGAGATACTATCTACATATGTACGTTACTTTCGCGCGCCTTAATTTCGACTTGGAGCATACAAATAGTATGACATACGAGATAAAGATGATTTAATATTAATTATGCAAAATAAGTATAAAAAATATTGTATTGTTGAATTGTTGGGAAATTTCCATACTTATCTTGCTTGCGGCGACTTTGTGCATTTAATTCAAATTAAACACTATTTTGAACTTTCACAGCGGCGTTTATCACAAGCGTGATTAAGGAATATTTAAAAATATAACAAGGAATAACGATTTATTTTCAAAACTAAAGCTTTTTTCAGTTAAAATCTTTTGCAGGCTTGTGAGAAATACATTTTCGAACAATGAGGTATCAAAATCTCAATTTTGAAAAAAAAAAAACAACTTCCGTGGAAATGTAATGACAGAAGTTCGCAATCAGCAAGAATATATAGATCAAACAATAAAAGACGAGTTAGAAAATTTGCAATATCCCGACACAGACTTAAATTTTTTGGAATGAGCGACACCTCTGAAACCTATTTTGACTCTCAAATAACACACCACAAATGCGCAGAGCTTTTCAATCATCATAATGTTATATAAAATTCTCCTCTTTTCCAACTTTAAAATCATTCGATGATATTTTTGGGAATATAGCCTTAAGGATTTAGAGGCAGTAATTATTATATAAAAAGCTCTTTCGGAGAGAACTCAAAATAGCCAAAACCAAAGCTATAACATAATTCACCTCCATAATAGACCAGAACACCCCTCCCAAAATATTCGACGGTCTTGCGGACTCAACCCAATGAGGCACATCCATTGCATAAAAAACCCATCCGACAACTTACGCATAACTTATACATCCTCCATAGCCCAATTATTTACTCAACACTGGTTAGACCAAACGAAAGACAACAACTTTAATCAAACCTTTATTGCAAACAATCAATCAAGCAACCGATTAAACTATTGTAGTATGTTCAATAACATATTAATAATACCCGACGCAATGTAGAGTATTCTACATATAAATGCGTCATATGCTGAATATATAATAGTGTATACTACATGTGCACATTGTGACACTTTGTCGCTATGCATAAACATACATAAGGCAAACGCAAAGACCAACAACTGAAATCCGATCAGCCACTTATGTATATGTGGACTGACCAGCAGCGTGGGATCTGCCGCTTTTGCACTTTGCCTAAGCTTCATGTATGCCTGCCTAATGTATATGCCATATACACATACATAACTCTTTATACATAATGTATTTAGGGTAAAACCGTTTTTATGTGTGAAATAGACACAATTATAAAACTGTCAGCGAAGAGAAGAAGTCCATAACATTATATACCCAACCTCTCAGCACAAACAATATAATCAGACAATAATAATAACCTAATCTCCTCAACAAATCCGGGCTTACACACGGCAAGACAGTGTTAGATGGTCTGCTCACAGCAGACTACCTAATAACCAAGTCACTGCGCAAAAAAAAGCACATGTGCTGTTGTTCCTGACTTTTCAAAGGCTTTCGACAGCATTCCATAGTTGACCAACTAATACAATGGAAAATTGGCCCCAAAATTATTAACTTCCCAAATAACATTATGTCCAATAGGAAAATAAAAATAAAAATTAACAATACAATCAGTTCCCCCTCTCTAGCCTTTAACGGCATCCCCCAGAGTTCACCAATATCTGTTATCATTTTCCTAATCGCCCACAACAAACTTGCAATATTATCAGCCTACATAAAGAGATCCATTTAGTGCCTAGGCCGACGACTATTTCCTTATAGTTCCACTGAATAGATAAAATAACCAAGCCCTTAACCTTGACTCCCTTTTCGCAAGCTTACAGGAATGATGCTCATATTCTGAAACATCATTATCCCTCAACCAATGCCAACACCCTCACATTTTCAGGAATCAAAACTACAAATACACTCTATGTCCAAAAAATTGTAATCACCAAAGCGCAACTCAAATACTAGGACTAAAAATAAACAATAAGTACAGGTAGGACTCACACATAAAACACATCCAACCATCCCTTAATATTAACTTCACAAATAACATTATATCCAATAGGAAAATAAAAATAAAAATTAACAATACAATGAGTACAATGAGTTTGATTTGAACACAATTTAAACCTTTTTATTCGGCTGTAATTTTTAGACTAAATTTATAATTGACATGAATATGTTAGCTAGTGTCGGTTTCTGGCAGCACAGCAGCAGAATGTCCGCACATGGCGCGATTTAGATTTATTCGGAATTTTGTCGCATAGGAACTGCCAGATCAGCAGTCTTCACTGGGTTGCAATTTTGTGTCGGTCAGTGACCGGCGGCTTGAATTTCTTAGGAAACTTATAACGAAATATGCTGTTGGTGGGTTGGTGGTTAAATTTCTGCCAAAAAATACATCTAGGGGTCTTTTGTTTGTTACTGAATGTATTGAGGCATTATATCATAAATGGCTAGGTCTAATAGTTCCTGAAAGTCTCTCTGTTCTTGTTTGGTTTTTAAACATCGCATTATTTCGGACAATGTATGGGGGTCCCCTATAAATTTCTATGTTTAATTGATCTCGGAGCATAAATGTTATTGATTTGAAATTTAGTGACTTTTCGTTATCCATTAAAACGCATTTCGGTACGCAATAATAGAACAAAATATCGTGTAGGGGGTTTTTTTATGTCTTCGATTGCTTTTGACTTTATAATCCTGCCTTGTGCCAATTTTAAGAACTTGTCTATCGCTGTCAACACTAATTTTTTCTCTTGAGTAGATATCTATGTGAATTGTATGTCCTAGAAACGGAGGTATAGGTGTTTTTTGTAATTCCGGATTTGGGGGGTGTCTATCGTATTTTCGTTCTTTACATACCCTATATTGTTTAATTATGTTTGTTATTTTTCTTTCTTTTTAGGGAAATAGAATTTTTCTTTGATTTTTATTTTGTTTTCTGCCAGACCACGATGTGCCCTGTTGTGTTTTTTAAGAATTTCTTCGTCCTGTTCGGTTTCTGACAAGAGATCTTTTACTTGTAGGAATGTGAATCTTATTTTTTAGTTCCTGAAGTGTTTTGAATAAATGTTTTGTATTTCTCCTATGATATCTTCGGACGTCATCCCATTTATCACCGAAAGATTGAGGTATTTTTTTAATATTGTCAGTAAGTAATTGGTAGTGTAGTTTGTCTGATTTATTATATGCCTATGGAACGTTGGAAATGGAATTTAAAATTTGTAATATATCGGGTTGTCTTTTTTAATGAAAATTTGGTTCTTGAATGCATTTATAAGAACTTCTACGCTGAAAATTTAACGTTCGGATGAACTTTCAGCGCTATGTTGGGTGGATTTTACTGAATTAATTTGGCTGGGTCTTGACAAAGCATCGGTCACTACATTGCTTTTGCCTGGTTTGTAGAGTAATTCATAATCATACTCTTCGAGATAAGCTTTCCATCTTTTGACCCTGGAATTTCCATTCGAACTACTAAGGGAGTGTCAATGGTTGATGGTCTGTATAGATCTTAGCTTTTGCTCTACCGCATAAGTAGTTGAGGGCTTTTAAGGCCCAAATTTTAGCTAACATCTCCTTTTCATTAGTGGCATAGTTCTCTTCAGCTTTAGAGGGTGTTCTGGAGAGAAACGAAATTGGTCTATCATTTTGGAAGAGTACTGCGTCTATGGCGAATTCAGAAGCATCTGTAGTCAACTGAAATTCGTTGTTAAAATCGGGAAACTTTAGAATAACTTCTTTTGACACTACCGTGTTTTTAATTTTTGTAAATGCATCTATTGCTTCTTGGTTCATATCGATTAATTTCTTTTTTGACTCTGTTTTGGACACTCGTCCGTCTTCCCCTCTTAGAAGAGAGCTAAGTTGTTTTGCCAACTTAGCGAAATCTCTTATAAACCGTCTGTAGTACCCTGCTAGGCCTATAAATGCCCTTAGGTCTCTTAGTGTTCTAGGTTGGGCATAGTTGGCTATTGCTAAGACTTTGTTCGGGTTTGTTTCGACTCCTTTATCGGATATGGTGAAGCCAAGGAATTTGATTTTGTTTTTGTAAAAGTCGCATTTGTCCAATTGGCATTTAATGTTACCTTCCTGCAAAGTTTGTTTTTAAATTTTTGGTATGGGATTCGGAATCTTTACTGCAAATTATTATATCTTCGATATAAATGTAACATATTTTCCCAATGTGGTCCCTCAATATGTCATCGAGTGCGCGTTGGAAAATGGAAGGCGCGTTGTTTGGGCCAAAAGAGAGTCGTGTAAACTCATATTTTCTGTTATTAACGGAGAAGGCTGTTTTTGGAATATCAGCTTCTTTTATCGGGATTTGATGAAATCTGCTTTTAAGATCGAGTACAGAGAAAAGTTTGTTTTTGCCTGTGGTGGTGCTATTGGTTGTGAGTGACGATACTGATTAAATGGGGTCTGTTGGGGTCTAAAACTTGCCTATTGGCCAAAATAATTTTGAGGCCGTTGGTAATAAACGGGTTGTGTCTGGTTATGATATTACCCTGGTTGTTTGAAAATGTTTCGTGGAGGGATGGGTGGATTCATCTGGTTTGGGTAGCTTGTGGGTTGCCAGTAGCTGTGTTATTTGCTTGCACTGTTAAATTTTATCGGTATGTCGGAAATGGTTTTTGATCTGAATTCCTAAAGGTCAAATTATGTGTTCTATTATATGAATAATTAGTCCTATAGGTCTGGTTTTGCAATTTTAGGCACAAATGCAAAGCTTGAGGTAGATGTTGGCTCTTTAATGCCAAGAAGTCGTGGTAGATCACCGCGCAGACCCCTCACAAATGTGTCTAGTGCCCTGTCTCTTTATGTATTTGTCATCGCTACTTCTGTATGCCTGTTCAAGTTCATGCAACTGACCTTATTGAGGATGAGTGACAAGTGTTTGTAGATATTCTGATAGAATTCTTCTACAGTGCGTTGTCCTCCTTGGATCATAGTTGTCAGCTGATATTCTAAGGAGCTCAGATCTCGTTTGTCTGCGAAGTGTAATGACGCGTTATTTTCTGACGGATGGTCGGTAAAATACCGAAGTATTTTGGTGTCCTCTTGATTCCAGAGTATGCTTCTAGGATTCTGTCGACGTTTTTTTTCCAACAGCTAAACTCAGACGGATCGCCTGAGAATTCTCTCATACACTTCACTATATTTGGAACACGATCCAGTTATGTAACGTTACCCTGGTATTCTGGGTCTATAGTATAGGCTACGGCTTCGGTAAAATCGTTACTATTATTACTGACGGTCATCCTTTCTAGTAGCGCTGGTAATCGCCTAGCTTTAGTTCATTTTATTTAATAATAATAAAAATAATGTAAACAATATTTTATTATATTAAGTATATATATTCTTGATCAGCTCGACGAGCTAAGTCGATATAGCTCTGTCCGTCTGTCCGTCCATCCGTCTGTATGAAAACGCTGATTTCGTAAACCACAGAAGCTAGAGATCTGAAATTTGACATGTATACTCGTGAATACCATACGCAGTACAAGTTTGTTTTTTTTTCGATAACTCATCCCATTGCCGAATTATCGATAAATTTCGATAAATTTGCTAATTTGCTTCATTTATGGGACCCATTAAAGCTAGAGACTTCAAATTTTTTGTGCAGATAGGTGTAGTGAATGCGGACATATTGTGGTTTTTGGATTTTTAATGCCACGCCCCCTTCGCCCACAATTTTCAAAACCTCTATATCAAATACTAGAGACTTATGCTTTGGCAAATAGACACATATGAATGCCATAAACACACTGTGAAAATTTGATTAAGTCCATCTAGAAAACAAGTAAGGAAACTCTAGTCGGAGGTGCCCGACTAGGAAATACCCTGAACCCCGCCTATCAGTGGCTTAAATGCACTTCAAAGTTTGTATATAATTTTAAATTAAATTAAAAAATTAAAAAAAAAAGATTAAGTAACTTGTATAAAAAAAGTTGACGTCAGCTTAGAGAATCGAACCCGAGACTTCATGTCGGCGATCATCGCTTCTACCAACGCAGCCGTTGCAATACATAAGAGTGAGATAGCGAATTCCTAAATAAAGTTATTGAGCTACTGAGCTACTGCTACTGAGCTGCTGAACTTCTGCTTAAAATTCATCCCCAATTTGTCTTTGTTGTTGTTGTTATGAATTCTTCGTATTTTCTAGATGCTTCTGCTGCTGTTGCCACGCGCGTGTGTACGTAAACGTTTGGTAAACGATTCGTTTAATAACATAATGCATTTCATCTATTCATATGAATATTATATTGACTTTATTTAAGTTATATCAATGTTACTCTTATTTTTTATATATGTAAATATATACAGTATGTACATCTGTACATATATGTATGTATATTGCAAGCAACGCATACATACACACGCACACGCATGAACTTTTTTTTTATAGATTCGTGTATATCACGCGCAGGTCGAGTTTGTTTTAGAAATTCGATAACTCTTCTCGTTCTTTTTTATCGATTAAAAACGAAATCGACTTTTCAGTTTTAAAATTATATCTTCTATATCTTGATAGTTAAAGACTCCAAATCTTGTATTTAGCTTAATAGGACATTTATACAATTTTGGTTTTTGTTAAAATTTTCAAAACACTTATTTCAAATACTAGAGACTTTTGCTTTTGCACACGCACACATATGAATGATATAATTATGCTGCGCACGTTTGATTAAGAAAGTCGATCTACAAAAAAAGTTATTAAGCATTTAATTTTCCATAACACGCACATATTGGCGCAGCGCAGTCGCTGAGTAAACTGCGCAGTTAGCAGAGCGTATGCGTGTGCGTGTGTATGTATGCGTTGCTTGCAATATACATACATATGTATGTACACATGTACATACTGTATATATTTACATATATATAAAATAAGAGTAACATTGATATAACTTAAATAAAGTCAATATAATATTCATATGAATAGATGAAATGCATTATGTTATTAAACGAATCGTTTACCAAACGTTTACGTACACACGCGCGTGGCAACAGCAGCAGAAGCATCTAGAAAATACGAAGAATTCATAACAACAACAACAAAGACAAATTGGGGATGAATTTTAAGCAGAAGTTCAGCAGCTCAGTAGCAGTAGCTCAGTAGCTCAATAACTTTATTTAGGAATTCGCTATCTCACTCTTATGTATTGCAACGGCTGCGTTGGTAGAAGCGATGATCGCCGACATGAAGTCTCGGGTTCGATTCTCTAAGCTGACGTCAACTTTTTTTATACAAGTTACTTAATCTTTTTTTTTTAATTTTTTAATTTAATTTAAAATTATATACAAACTTTGAAGTGCATTTAAAGTCACCGATAGGCGGGGTTCAGGGTATTTCCTAGTCGGGCACCTCCGACTAGAGTTTCCTTACTTGTTTTCTAGATGGACTTAATCAAATTTTCACAGTGTGTTTATGGCATTCATATGTGTCTATTTGCCAAAGCATAAGTCTCTAGTATTTGATATAGAGGTT
This sequence comes from Drosophila fulvimacula, assembly GCA_035045555.1. Classification (NCBI taxonomy): domain Eukaryota; kingdom Metazoa; phylum Arthropoda; class Insecta; order Diptera; family Drosophilidae; genus Drosophila; species Drosophila fulvimacula. The sequence continues at coordinate 877,306 of JAWNOX010000064.1, read as the reverse complement.
TTGAAAATTGTGGGCGAAGGGGGCGTGGCATTAAAAATCCAAAAACCACAATATGTCCGCATTCACTACACCTATCTGCACAAAAAATTTGAAGTCTCTAGCTTTAATGGGTCCCATAAATGAAGCAAATTAGCAAATTTATCGAAATTTATCGATAATTCGGCAATGGGATGAGTTATCGAAAAAAAAAAACAAACTTGTACTGCGTATGGTATTCACGAGTATACATGTAAAATTTCAGATCTCTAGCTTCTGTGGTTTACGAAATCAGCGTTTTCATACAGACGGATGGACGGACAGACGGACAGAGCTATATCGACTTAGCTCGTCGAGCTGATCAAGAATATATATACTTAATATAATAAAATAGTGTTTACATTATTTTTATTATTATTAAATAAAATGAACTAAAGTTTAAACGTAATACATTTATCTACTTTTACGGATATTTTTACAAATTCTAACGTATCCACATCGATACATTAAGTTTTATCAACAACTACGCCAAACACTCCGTCAACTACAGCTATTTTTTAATTGATTATCGCTTTTACTAACACACTTCTTACCATAATACTATTCGCATTAAAAACTTTTGAACTCAATCGTCCAAACTCAACATCTTACCGAGTTAATATGGCAAATCTAAACAATCTAATATGACCTCCTGTACTAGGCATACCAGAAGGGGTTGCACATCTGCATCAAGCAAACAACGCTGTCAATGATGAAGCCCATATGAGGTAGCAAAGAATTGCAAATAGGCAGATAGAATTTCAGGGCAACCGTAATGGTGAGGGTACTTTACTTGATGACCAAATCGACCAGTTAATTACTAGGCGATTACCAGCGCTACTAGAAAGGATGAACGTCAGTAATAATAGTAACGATTTTACCGAAGCCGTAGCCTATACTATAGACCCAGAATACCAGGGTAACGTTACATAACTGGATCGTGTTCCAAATATAGTGAAGTGTATGAGAGAATTCTCAGGCGATCCGTCTGAGTTTAGCTGTTGGAAAAAAAACGTCGACAGAATCCTAGAAGCATACTCTGGAATCAAGAGGACACCAAAATACTTCGGTATTTTACCGACCATCCGTCAGAAAATAACGCGTCATTACACTTCGCAGACAAACGAGATCTGAGCACCTTAGAATATCAGCTGACAACTATGATCCAAGGAGGACAACGCACTGTAGAAGAATTCTATCAGAATATCTACAAACACTTGTCACTCATCCTCAATAAGGTCAGTTGCATGAACTTGGACAGGCATACAGAAGTAGCGATGACAAATACATAAAGAGACAGGGCACTAGACACATTTGTGAGGGGTCTGCGCGGTGATCTACCACGACTTCTTGGCATTAAAGAGCCAACATCTACCTCAAGCTTTGCATTTGTGCCTAAAATTGCAAAACCAGACCTATAGGACTAATTATTCATATAATAGAACACATAATTTGACCTTTAGGAATTCAGATCAAAAACCATTTCCGACATACCGATAAAATTTAACAGTGCAAGCAAATAACACAGCTACTGGCAACCCACAAGCTACCCAAACCAGATGAATCCACCCATCCCTCCACGAAACATTTTCAAACAACCAGGGTAATATCATAACCAGACACAACCCGTTTATTACCAACGGCCTCAAAATTATTTTGGCCAATAGGCAAGTTTTAGACCCCAACAGACCCCATTTAATCAGTATCGTCACTCACAACCAATAGCACCACCACAGGCAAAAACAAACTTTTCTCTGTACTCGATCTTAAAAGCAGATTTCATCAAATCCCGATAAAAGAAGCTGATATTCCAAAAACAGCCTTCTCCGTTAATAACGGAAAATATGAGTTTACACGACTCTCTTTTGGCCCAAACAACGCGCCTTCCATTTTCCAACGCGCACTCGATGACATATTGAGGGACCACATTGGGAAAATATGTTACATTTATATCGAAGATATAATAATTTGCAGTAAAGATTCCGAATCCCATACCAAAAATTTAAAAACAAACTTTGCAGGAAGGTAACATTAAATGCCAATTGGACAAATGCGACTTTTACAAAAACAAAATCAAATTCCTTGGCTTCACCATATCCGATAAAGGAGTCGAAACAAACCCGAACAAAGTCTTAGCAATAGCCAACTATGCCCAACCTAGAACACTAAGAGACCTAAGGGCATTTATAGGCCTAGCAGGGTACTACAGACGGTTTATAAGAGATTTCGCTAAGTTGGCAAAACAACTTAGCTCTCTTCTAAGAGGGGAAGACGGACGAGTGTCCAAAACAGAGTCAAAAAAGAAATTAATCGATATGAACCAAGAAGCAATAGATGCATTTACAAAAATTAAAAACACGGTAGTGTCAAAAGAAGTTATTCTAAAGTTTCCCGATTTTAACAACGAATTTCAGTTGACTACAGATGCTTCTGAATTCGCCATAGACGCAGTACTCTTCCAAAATGATAGACCAATTTCGTTTCTCTCCAGAACACCCTCTAAAGCTGAAGAGAACTATGCCACTAATGAAAAGGAGATGTTAGCTAAAATTTGGGCCTTAAAAGCCCTCAACTACTTATGCGGTAGAGCAAAAGGTAAGATCTATACAGACCATCAACCATTGACACTCCCTTAGTAGTTCGAATGGAAATTCCAGGGTCAAAAGATGGAAAGCTTATCTCGAAGAGTATGATTATGAATTACTCTACAAACCAGGCAAAAGCAATGTAGTGACCGATGCTTTGTCAAGACCCAGCCAAATTAATTCAGTAAAATCCACCCAACATAGCGCTGAAAGTTCATCCGAACGTTAAATTTTCAGCGTAGAAGTTCTTATAAATGCATTCAAGAACCAAATTTTCATTAAAAAAGACAACCCGATATATTACAAATTTTAAATTCCATTTCCAACGTTCCATAGGCATATAATAAATCAGACAAACTACACTACCAATTACTTACTGACAATATTAAAAAAATACCTCAATCTTTCGGTGATAAATGGGATGACGTCCGAAGATATCATAGGAGAAATACAAAACATTTATTCAAAACACTTCAGGAACTAAAAAATAAGATTCACATTCCTACAAGTAAAAGATCTCTTGTCAGAAACCGAACAGGACGAAGAAATTCTTAAAAAACACAACAGGGCACATCGTGGTCTGGCAGAAAACAAAATAAAAATCAAAGAAAAATTCTATTTCCCTAAAAAGAAAGAAAAATAACAAACATAATTAAACAATATAGGGTATGTAAAGAACGAAAATACGATAGACACCCCCCAAATCCGGAATTACAAAAAACACCTATACCTCCGTTTCTAGGACATACAATTCACATAGATATCTACTCAAGAGAAAAAATTAGTGTTGACAGCGATAGACAAGTTCTTAAAATTGGCACAAGGCAGGATTATAAAGTCAAAAGCAATCGAAGACATAAAAAAACCCCCTACACGATATTTTGTTCTATTATTGCGTACCGAAATGCGTTTTAATGGATAACGAAAAGTCACTAAATTTCAAATCAATAACATTTATGCTCCGAGATCAATTAAACATAGAAATTTATAGGGGACCCCCATTCATTGTCCGAAATAATGCGATGTTTAAAAACCAAACAAGAACAGAGAGACTTTCAGGAACTATTAGACCTAGCCATTTATGATATAATGCCTCAATACATTCAGTAACAAACAAAAGACCCCTAGATGTATTTTTTGGCAGAAATTTAACCACCAACCCACCAACAGCATATTTCGTTATAAGTTTCCTAAGAAATTCAAGCCGCCGGTCACTGACCGACACAAAATTGCAACCCAGTGAAGACTGCTGATCTGGCAGTTCCTATGCGACAAAATTCCGAATAAATCTAAATCGCGCCATGTGCGGACATTCTGCTGCTGTGCTGCCAGAAACCGACACTAGCTAACATATTCATGTCAATTATAAATTTAGTCTAAAAATTACAGCCGAATAAAAAGGTTTAAATTGTGTTCAAATCAAACTCATTGTACTCATTGTATTGTTAATTTTTATTTTTATTTTCCTATTGGATATAATGTTATTTGTGAAGTTAATATTAAGGGATGGTTGGATGTGTTTTATGTGTGAGTCCTACCTGTACTTATTGTTTATTTTTAGTCCTAGTATTTGAGTTGCGCTTTGGTGATTACAATTTTTTGGACATAGAGTGTATTTGTAGTTTTGATTCCTGAAAATGTGAGGGTGTTGGCATTGGTTGAGGGATAATGATGTTTCAGAATATGAGCATCATTCCTGTAAGCTTGCGAAAAGGGAGTCAAGGTTAAGGGCTTGGTTATTTTATCTATTCAGTGGAACTATAAGGAAATAGTCGTCGGCCTAGGCACTAAATGGATCTCTTTATGTAGGCTGATAATATTGCAAGTTTGTTGTGGGCGATTAGGAAAATGATAACAGATATTGGTGAACTCTGGGGGATGCCGTTAAAGGCTAGAGAGGGGGAACTGATTGTATTGTTAATTTTTATTTTTATTTTCCTATTGGACATAATGTTATTTGGGAAGTTAATAATTTTGGGGCCAATTTTCCATTGTATTAGTTGGTCAACTATGGAATGCTGTCGAAAGCCTTTGAAAAGTCAGGAACAACAGCACATGTGCTTTTTTTTGCGCAGTGACTTGGTTATTAGGTAGTCTGCTGTGAGCAGACCATCTAACACTGTCTTGCCGTGTGTAAGCCCGGATTTGTTGAGGAGATTAGGTTATTATTATTGTCTGATTATATTGTTTGTGCTGAGAGGTTGGGTATATAATGTTATGGACTTCTTCTCTTCGCTGACAGTTTTATAATTGTGTCTATTTCACACATAAAAACGGTTTTACCCTAAATACATTATGTATAAAGAGTTATGTATGTGTATATGGCATATACATTAGGCAGACATACATGAAGCTTAGGCAAAGTGCAAAAGCGGCAGATCCCACGCTGCTGGTCAGTCCACATATACATAAGTGGCTGATCGGATTTCAGTTGTTGGTCTTTGCGTTTGCCTTATGTATGTTTATGCATAGCGACAAAGTGTCACAATGTGCACATGTAGTATACACTATTATATATTCAGCATATGACGCATTTATATGTAGAATACTCTACATTGCGTCGGGTATTATTAATATGTTATTGAACATACTACAATAGTTTAATCGGTTGCTTGATTGATTGTTTGCAATAAAGGTTTGATTAAAGTTGTTGTCTTTCGTTTGGTCTAACCAGTGTTGAGTAAATAATTGGGCTATGGAGGATGTATAAGTTATGCGTAAGTTGTCGGATGGGTTTTTTATGCAATGGATGTGCCTCATTGGGTTGAGTCCGCAAGACCGTTGAATATTTTGGGAGGGGTGTTCTGGTCTATTATGGAGGTGAATTATGTTATAGCTTTGGTTTTGGCTATTTTGAGTTCTCTCCGAAAGAGCTTTTTATATAATAATTACTGCCTCTAAATCCTTAAGGCTATATTCCCAAAAATATCATCGAATGATTTTAAAGTTGGAAAAGAGGAGAATTTTATATAACATTATGATGATTGAAAAGCTCTGCGCATTTGTGGTGTGTTATTTGAGAGTCAAAATAGGTTTCAGAGGTGTCGCTCATTCCAAAAAATTTAAGTCTGTGTCGGGATATTGCAAATTTTCTAACTCGTCTTTTATTGTTTGATCTATATATTCTTGCTGATTGCGAACTTCTGTCATTACATTTCCACGGAAGTTGTTTTTTTTTTTCAAAATTGAGATTTTGATACCTCATTGTTCGAAAATGTATTTCTCACAAGCCTGCAAAAGATTTTAACTGAAAAAAGCTTTAGTTTTGAAAATAAATCGTTATTCCTTGTTATATTTTTAAATATTCCTTAATCACGCTTGTGATAAACGCCGCTGTGAAAGTTCAAAATAGTGTTTAATTTGAATTAAATGCACAAAGTCGCCGCAAGCAAGATAAGTATGGAAATTTCCCAACAATTCAACAATACAATATTTTTTATACTTATTTTGCATAATTAATATTAAATCATCTTTATCTCGTATGTCATACTATTTGTATGCTCCAAGTCGAAATTAAGGCGCGCGAAAGTAACGTACATATGTAGATAGTATCTCATTTTTTTTTTTGACAAAATACGCAATTTATTAAACATTTAAATAAACATTTGTTAATAAAATTAAAAATATAAAATCTGTGAAAATTCAGCTATGATTTAATCATTTTAATCTGAGAAAACTAAAAAAAAAAACCATCTAATGTATGTTTAATTGGTTTTTCGACATACGATATTTTCGCAGAAATGCGTCGATATTTATTTATAGGTGTAAAATAGAGGAACTGGGCTGGAGTTTGGCCGGTAAAAATATTGGTTGTCGATAAGAAGTTATTAGATCGTAATGGTAAAAACTTATTGGTAACAAGTAAAAACGTTGCAGTCGGGCGCTACCGACTGCGAAATACTCATTCACACCGCAAGCTCCCAGTTCCATAAAGCCAATTCCAAGAAACCAATTTACCAATTTTCACGCCCCTAAAATTTTGTATTTAGTGTCATGTGTATTTAATACAATTTTGATTTTTGCTATACACCAATTTCTTACAATTCATTTGAAAATATAATTTATATGCTAAAAATTTCAATAAAATCCATTAAGTTATTCAACAAAACGTTGAAGCAAATGATAAATGTGTTTGGCTGCACAGTGAACATTTTCTTATGTTCTAAGAAATAACAAATACAATAGACTTCAGCGTGAATCATATGCTAATTAAGTTACTTGATTACTATAAGGTTCAGTGGTGTTGCTAGTAGAAGTGACGCGCGCCGAACATGGCACCCTTGGTTCGAGCCTAGGGTGTGATGATGGTTTTTTATACACATTTTAATTATAATTATTACTGTTTTAACAAGCAAAGTGGTGGCGTCGTGATAGAGATGACGAATTCTCACTCGTGCAAGTTGGCGGACGTTCGATTCTGTTTTTTTCTATGTCGACTTTTCTTTTATTTGTTTATTTTTTTGTATTAAAATATATATTTTTTACATTTGTATTACTTTGGAACTCAATTAAGGTGGTAAAAGGATCTAGAGAAAGGTAACTGTGAATTTTGGACGCTTACACCCAAAAAATGTCAAAATTACAGGGTATTGTTGAATAGGTCACGCCCCAAATAATTATAAGCCGATCGATAGAGGAGGTCACCAGCAACCTATCAATCCAATTTACAAACTTCTTCACTAAAACTGTAGCAGCTATAAATTCATGCGGTTTGCCACGCCCCCAATGGGCGTAGATATATGCGCCATAGCTTATTCAATTTGGGATATTAACGCGAGTATACATTCCAAATCTAAACTCTTTAGGACTGCTACAAGTAGTATTTTTGACATACAGGAAAATTCATTTCCCAATTTGCTACGCCCCTAGTGGGCGTATCGGGAAACATCTTGACACTTTATCTGACGAGAGTATACACGAGTATATATTCCAAACTTCAGCTCTCTAGCTTCAATAGCATAGAAATGATTTGTTTTTATACGGACACACAGCAAGACGGACATTGAACAAACCCATCATTTCACCTTGTGAAAAACTTATTGGTTAAAATTTATTTTAGTGTAATCATTCGAGTTGGCTAAAATTTTTGTTGCTCTACAGGCAATATATTCTATTTTATTTTCTCATAGCATTATATTCACATTTCTCGATGTCGATGTATATCACTTCAGTAACGTTCAGTACTGCGGGTAGTAAGAGAGCCGTGGTTAATACAAAATTAAATTGGGTGTTTTACAATTAAACTTGTTTAGCGTTAATAATAAAACAGCATGAAAACGAATGAGAAGTATTTTATGAACAATTGTTTAAGTTGCTATGTATGTATCTACAACATTGTTCGAAACTATTTGTATTGTATAAATTGTGGAAGCATTATTTGTGTTTAAATTTTGGTTTGAGAATTAATTACAGATATTTTGATATAACGTTTATTATACCCTGAACCCATTGAAAATGGGAAATCAGGATATAATGTTTTTGTGAAAATGTATGTAACAGGCAGAAGGAGACATCGCAGACCCCATAAAGTATATATATATTCTTGATCAGCTCGACGAGCTGAGTCGATATAGCCCTGTCCGTCTGTCCGTCTGTATGAATGCGCTGATCTCGTAAACCACAAAAGCTAGACATCTGGATTTCCCATTGCCGAATTATCGATAAATTTCGATAAATTTGCTTTCATTTATATGACCCATTAAAACTAGAGACTTAAAATTTTTTGTGCAGATAGGTGTAGTGAATGCGGACATTTTGTAGTTTTTGGATTTTTGATGTCACGCCCCCTTCGCCCACAATTTGCAAAACCTGTATATCAAGTACTAGAGACTTGTGCTTTGTCGAATAGACATATGAATGCCATAATCACACTGTGAAAATTTGATTAAGAAAGTCCATCTAGGAAAAAAGTTATTAAACATTTAATTTCCCATCTCATAGTCATATTGCAGCCCACGCGCAGTCGCTGCTCAGTTAGCAGAGCGCGTGCTTATATTACGTTCGTGTGCGTGCGTATGTGTGTATGTGTTGCTTGCAATATATAAATTAATTTGTTGTGCTGGTCCGGGAGGCCCAGCGATGTTATTAGTTCTCTTCAATTATGTTTACGAAGATTACGGTGGAGGGCTTGACTTCGTTCCCTTTGTTGGCTACTGGCCTTGTGGCTCAGTAGTATTTAATTTAATAAATGAAGTTACGGCAGTTGCCGGAGTATAATCTGGGTGACTTGTTGTCAGCTCTTTATTCAAAATCAAACTAAAACTAAAGACAAAGGCAAAGCATAAATCTACCCAAAGAACCCGAATGCATCACGCCATCCAGCTACAGTCGGCACGCCGACTCAGCGGATTCTCAGCGGCGCAGCGCTTTGCCACAAGAAGTGTCGCGTTACGCTGCTTGCTGTTGCTAGTGCAGGGCATTGCGCCATGATCTGGCGCGTCAGCATTGTTTACATAATCATACTTAGTTGCTATACGTTATATCTCAACTTGTTTACATAATCATGTTTAGTTGCTATGTGTTATATGTTAACTCCCCCGTGTTTCCCGCATTGAGCGAACTTGCACAGGATTTGCGTCGGGATTGTTCGCAAAAGGTATCGTGCGTGGTCTCGATGCACTCAGTGACTGCGAAGGTGTCCTTTTCGCATTCAGCTAGTATGTTTTCGTCGAGGCGGAGGATGGTATGATTATGGGATACAGGGTAGATGGTGACCTTCTTACATCTGGACTCAATCTTTGGAAAGGGTATTAGGATATGTATTATATCATCGGACTGTAGGACTCTAATTCTTGAGACTTCTATCAAACTAACTACTGGGGTATTCTGTTTGACAAGTGAACTCAAGTCTGCGTGATTAAGGATTATGGGGTTTACTATGTTAGATTTTGCCAAGGTTATTGTGAGGATTAGGTTCTGGATTTCTGTGGTTAGCATTCTGTTTCTTGCTAAAAGTGCTTCGTATAGATGTGGAGTGTCAGACAGATTGTTTTTCTTGGACTTTATTATCTGATTTATTGTGTCCGTTAACTTATTTATCTGTTTTTGTGTCTCAGAGTTTATAGCTATCTGCCTGGAATTTGACTCGACTAGCTGTGCCTCCGTTACTTTAATTTTTAGAAAATCAGAGGCATCTGGGGAGCCCGCCACTACATTCAATGCGGATCCTAGAAAATCTAAACTCCTCGTCATTCTGTGGTGCACTTTGATGACGGACAAAAGTGTTCTTATGTGGTCAGAATCAACATCTAGCAGCTTACGCATATGTGATTGTGGGAAGGAATCGGACAATTTTTCTGTTTCTTCTATCATGCTAATAAATTCTGAGATGTTGCTAGTATGTCTTAAACAGTCGCGCTGTTCGAATACCATCTCCCTGACCTCGCCATCTATTACTGGGATGTAGCTGGCGTGTGAGAAATCTGTAATCCGGGCATTTGCTACTGTTATGATGGTGAGCGTCATGAGGGTCAACCTGGAATTTTAAATGTGGGGTGAGACTATGCCTATAGTACTTTGCCTTAACTATTTTAGGTTGTCCTTGTGGACCACCCTCCCCTTAATTAAGACAGCCGTTCCTAGGTCTGCTTGTATTTTCTGCCCAGTACAGAGGGGGGTTAACTTATTTCCTAATCTCTTGTTGTTTTTGAGGAATACTTCCTCTCCTACTTCGAAAATGCGGATCTGTCTGGTTGTGTTACACCTTTCCATTGTGTCTTTTTGGGCTTTTGTTAGTCTAGCACTAATGCCTGCACGGCGCTCGTCGGATCCCGAGTGGATGACTTCGATTGGTTTTTCGCGCGTGACCGAATGTAGAGTTTTATTGTATTCTACTATTGCCCTCAGGATTAGTTCGGTTGTATCCTCAATCTTTTTGTCTATTTTTAAGCACCTAGCGATCTCGGCTAAAGTACTGTGGAAGCGTTCTACTTGGCTGTTAGACGAGCTATGGAGAGGAGGTGTATTTACAATTTCAATGTCGTATTGGTTTTTAAGCATCGACGTGATGGTCTCTGAGTTGAAAGTGGGTTCATTGTCGCAGTATATTGTTTTGATGTTAGGGAACATATTTACAATTTGCAACAAGGGACCTTTTACGTCGACAATTGTTCTGGACATGATTGGTTGTACCAAGGCGAACTTGGAGAATTTGTCTATGCAAGTTAGGAATTTTTTCTTATATAAAAAAAAGCCTGAAAAAATCAAAAGGGCTGTGGACTCGTTATTAAAGAAAAATTATTAAAAATATTTGTTTAAAAATATTTGCAGTGCAAAACTGTAACATTTGACTTTTTTAACATTTTTGATTGGTAAAATTCTTCCAGCTTATCAAATGTCTTCAAATTGGTAGATAAGAGAGAGAAATATTTCACTAGTAAAACAAGACTATGATCTTAAGAATGCATCCAGTAGAAGAGGTAATACAGACCGTTGAACTGGGGACATTGAACATGTGTTACAGTTTTGCTCGTCAGTGTATGTATATGTATTTATTCATAATTATTATTGATTTGATAAACAAAGTGGTGGCATCGTGGTAGAGATTATGAATTCAAACTCGTGCAAGTAAGCGAAGGTTCGAATCTTGGTTTTTCTATGTCGACTTTTCCTTTATTTCTTTATTTTTTTGTACTAAAATATAATTCCCCCTCCCCACTCTTTAACGGCATTCCTCAGGGTTCACCAATATCCGTTATTCTTTTCCTAATCGCCTACTACAAACTTGCAAATATAATCAGCTTACAAAAATTAATCTATTTTATTTTTCACTTTATAGTTCCAATCAATAGAGAAAAATCTGAAAATAATAACATATCTAGCAAGCCCTAAGTTCAACTACAACACTCACACACTTGTGAACATAACAAAGGCAACACTCATAGCCAAAATGGACTTCGCCATATTCATTTATGGGCACGCGCCAACGTCTACGTTAAACAAATTGAAAACAACATACAATGGAGGAAAACGCACAGCCTTGGAGCTTTTCCCTCAACACCCATCCCCAACCTACTTTTGGAAGCTAACCTACCTGCAATAGAACAAAAAAGAGATCTCATGACAGCCAAAGCATTCAAAACAATCCTTCACAGTGCTAACTCTCCATCCACAAATACACCAAACAAATAAAACACCAAAATAATAAGAAACTAAAATCCACAATAGAAAAAATCACATCATTCTGCAAAAAATTTAATATCCCCTACCTTCCACCGCCCAACAAACAAACATACACGCCCCAATGGCTATTTCCACCTTCTATCATCAACATCTCCCTACACAACCTTAGTAAGTCCAACACCCCACCAGAAATATACCAAAAAATGTTCTTGGATCACAAAGGCAAACACAAAAATTGACAAATATATATTTACTGACAGATCGCTGCAACATAAAACTGCCACATTCGCAATAACCACCGTTTTAAAAAGTCAGATTCGATCCTTGACTGGTCTAAATACTCCTTAGCTATGTTAAATTTAAATATATTAAATACTCGTTGTTATGAGAATTACCTCATACGCTGTAAAAGGCAGTTTGTTCGTGAACCCAACAAGTTTTATTCATTTGTAAATTGAAAGCGTAAATCTTCAGGGCTGCCATCCTCGTTTTTCCTGGGTTTGAACAAAAAGATGCCACATAACTATTTGCAAATTTTGTTCAATCCACTTACTCAGCTGCCATTCCAGAAACCAATTCATATTCAACTTTGAATTATATAATGAATGTAAATGCCATTATTGCTTCTAATGTTTCTCCTGTTTCTCTTTTATCCGCTATTCCAATTTGTTCAGAATCGGTCAACCTCAAATAAGGTATTCGAATTTTCTTCCCTAGTCAATGAAAGATTTTTAAATAAAATCAAACTGATGTTATATATACTGATTTCAGTAAGGCATTCGACTCTGTTCAACATGTTATTTTATTTCAATTGGGATTTTCCCCTAAGCTTCTGTCTTGGATAGCTTCCTATTTAAAGGGTAGAACCTGAGAGAGTTCTGTGTTTGTGAGAGTAAGACGTATTTTTGTTTGCGCTCCGTACTTTTGATTATTTCTGTTTTTATACCCTGAACCCATTAAAAATCAGAGTATAATGGTTTTGTTGCAGCCCAAATGTATGTAACAGGCAGAAGGGGGCGTGGCAGACCCCATAAAGTATATATATTCTTGATCAGGACGACAAGCCGAGTCGATTGAGCCCTGTCCGTCTGTCTGTCTGTCCGTCTGTCTGTCTGTCCGTCTGTCCGTCCGTCCGTCTGTCCCTCTGTCCGTATGTTTGAACGCGTGGATCTCAGAACCTATAATAGCTAGAGACTTGAACTTTTATTTTTTTATAGATTCGTGTATATCACGCGCAGGTCGAGTTTGTTTTAGAAATTCGATAACTCTTCTCGTTCTTTTTTTATCGATTAAAAACGAAAACGATTTTTCAGTTTTAAAATTATATCTTCTACATCTTGATAGTTAAAGACTCCAAATCTTGAATTTAGCTTAATGGGACTTTTATACAATTTTGGTTTTTGTTAAGTTTTGGATGCCACGCCCCCTTCGCCCAAATTTTCAAAACACTTATTTCAAATACTAGAGACTTATGCTTTTGCACATACACGCATATGAATTATATAATTACGCTGCGCAAGTTTGATTAAGAAAGTCGATCTACAAAAAAAGTTATTAAACATTTAATTTTCCATAACACGTACATATTGGCGCAGCGTAGTCGCTGAGTAAACTGCGCAGTTAGCAGAGCGTATGCGTGTGCGTGTGTATGTATGCGTTGCTTGCAATATACATACATATGTATGTACACATGTACATACTGTATATATTTACATATATATAAAATAAGAGTAACATTGATATAACTTAAATAAAGTCAATATAATATACATATGAATAGATGAAATGCATTATGTTATTAAACGAAACGTTTACCAAACGTTTACGTACACACGCGCGTGGCAACAGCAGCAGAAGCATCTAGAAAATACGAAGAATTCATAACAACAACAACAAAGACAAATTGGGGATGAATTTTAAGCAGAAGTTCAGCAGCTCAGTAGCAGTAGCTCAGTAGCTCAATAACTTTATTTAGGAATTCGCTATCTCACTCTTATGTATTGCAACGGCTGCGTTGGTAGAAGCGATGATCGCCGACATAAAGTCTCGGGTTAGATTCTCTAAGCTGACGTCAAAACTTTTTTCTGCAAGTTACTTAATCTTTTTTTTTTTTTTAATTTTTTAATTTAATTTAAAATTATATACAAACTTTGAAGTGCATTTAAAGCTGCCGATAGGCGGGGTTCAGGGTATTTCCTAGTCGGGCACCTCCGACTAGAGTTTCCTTACTTGTTTAATTTGTTGTATATTTACACATTATTTGTATATTGGTGATTATTGCATTTTTGTTTTGATACTGCCGTGATTTGTGCTTCTAAACATTGTGTTTTTTGTTTTATTTACAAAGTTTTGTGAGCGTCGGTGTATATCTAAATTGCAATTTTCGTTTTAGTATTTCTATTCTTTCGTTGTTCTTATTTGCTTTCTATATTTTTTTTTACACGGGTTAGTGTGTGTGTTCGCTGTCGCTTGCTCACGCTCAGCTTTTTTACACGGGTTAGTGTGTGTGGTCGCTGTCGCTCGCTCACGCTTAGCTTACTGTTTGTTTTTGTTTCTTACGCTTTATTTTCTGTTTATTCTTCTTCATCTACTATTTATTCTTTTGATCTTTGTAGTAGCTGAGTGTTGTTGTTTGTGATTTTTGTTTCTCCCAATCACATTTAATCCACTCTTTGTCTTTTATCTTTTATTTTTTTCTATCTAAATCTGTTTGTATTTTTGTTTTGATTACTCCCCTACTTGCCAATATGATTTGCTGTAAGAAATCATGTACACTTCGGCATATCACTGATTCTGCACAAATGCAATTTGTTGGGTGCTGGTTGTGCGAGAATCTAATGCACATTAAATGTGCTGGCATCTCGGGGCGTGACTGTGATAGAGTCATGGCTGCTCCCAAAAGTGGGTGTGGTGGATTACGCTGGTCTTGCCCGGATTGCTTGGAAAAACAATTAAGTTTTTCCAAGATGTATAATTCAGTGCGGGTTCAGTACTCAAATCAAAGTAAATTTTCAAAACAGCTTGAAGAGGAACTGAAAGGTAGAGAAGAAATATTGAATCAGTATAATTTTGATTCTCCGGTAAATACAGTGATTGCTCCATCACTGCTAGTTCCCCCCGCCATTCAAGTATCGCCACCTAACTTATCGACCCCTTTTTCACCTTGTCAAGAATTATCAATTCCCACATCAGATAATTCAGTTGAAATATCTGTGTCTAGTGTCATAACAGACACTCAAAAGGCCACTGCTAAGAAAGTTAAAGTTTCTCCGAGTGTTGCTCAAACTAAAAACAACATTCAGATACCGTCTCCTACACCGTCTCGTACTCCTATAATGCCCTATTTATATGTTGTGTCGAAAGCAAGTTTTCTTATCTAGGTTTTCATCAGATACGACATGTGAGGCTGTGTCTGCTTTTATTGAAAGTAAAATTTCGTCTCAAGTTTTTATCTCTATGTTTTGGCCACCTCATGTTGTTGAATTCAATCCTAAGATTCGGAATAGAATTTCTCCAGTATCTTTAAATCCCGTTTCGGTACAACCTTCATCTGTATCAAAAAACTAAGTTTCTTTCCATCTTTTCCACAGCTATCTATTATTTATCAAAATGTTCGAGGCCTTAATTCTAAATTAAAAAATATATTTCTGCATAGCTATGCATAATAGTGTCCAATCTGAACTTATAGCCCTCACTGAAACATGGTTAAGCCAAAATATTTATAATAGTGAGGTTCTTTTCACTAATTTCATTATTTATAGACTTGATCGCTTGTCTCGTAAAGGGGGTGCTGATTTAATAGCTGTTAAATCCCATTTTCTCTCGGAATCTTTTACCTTCTCATCACCATCACCATCATTCACAATGTTGAGATAATTAGAAGTAAAATAACTTTTCAGTCTTGTTCCATATACGTTACTTGTTCATATATCCCTCCCTCTTCCGGTTTACAGGTTTGTAGTCATCATATAACTTGTATTAAAGAAATGTGTGAATATGTTCAAGATAATGACTTATTTCTTGTGTTGGGTGATTTTAATATACCTAACACTTCTTGGGCCTCATTTCCCAATTCGAATTATCTTATTCCAATAATTGATCATTATTTTGTGACAGTACTTGCAATGATCAAGATACCTCAGATCTATTTGCAAAGTTCTTCCAATCCAATTATTCAACTGCCATTCCAGAAACCAATTCATTTCAAATTTTAAATTCTGCTTTTAATGTTAATACCATTATCGTTTCTAATATTTCTCCTGTGTCTCTTTTATCCGCTATGCGTACGTTGAAATCGTCGTTCTCTCCGAGTGCAGTGCTTCTTTGTGGTCACCTTTATTAAAACTGTTTAATTTGTCTCTTGATACCTCGGTATTTCCTTCAGTTTGGAAAGAATCATTTATTATTCCTCTGTATAAAAAAGGAGGAAGATCTGATATTTCAAATTATAGAGGCATTCCCAAGCTTTCTGCTATTCCGAAGTTATTTGACAAAATTATAACTTTTAATTTACAACACTTTTGTAAATCTATTATTTCACCATCGCAGCATGGTTTTGTTCAGAATCGATCAACCTCTACGAACTTATTAGAATTTTCATCCCTAGTCAATGAACCTTTTTTAAATAAAATGCAAACAGATGTTATATACACTAATTTCAGTAAGGCATTTGACTCTGTTCAGCATGACATCTTACTTCAAAAGCTCGACCAATTGGGATTGTCCCCTAAACTTCTGTCTTGGATTGCTTCCTATTTAAAGGGTGGAACCCAAAGAGTTCTGTTGAGAACATCTATTTCGAAGGTCATATTTGTCTCTTCGGGTGTTCCTCAGGGCCCTATACTTTTCTTTTTTTTTTATAAATGACCTTCCCAGTTGTATTTCTTGCTCTAGAATATTCATGTATGCAGATGACGTAAAACTCTGTCGCTCATACAAGAATTCAATAGATCATCTACGCCTACAGAATGATCTAATTTTTTTTCTAATTTGGTGTAAAGCCAATCAGTTGCATCTAAAGTGTATGACAATGACTTTCAGTCGTACCGCTCCATATTTTGCTGAATATAAAATCAACAATGTGTCCTTGCAACGTATTTCTACAATCAAAGATCTTCGGGGTGCTCTTTGACTGTAAACTTAGTTTCAATGCCCATATACTAACCATCATTAATGAAGCCAAAAGTGTACTTGGTTTTATTAATAGTTTAATGATCCGTTTGTCACTAAACTTCTTTTTGTCTCGCTGGTACGCCCTATTTGAGAATATTGTTCTATTATATGTTCGCCACAGCAGAAATTGTATCAGGACCATATT
Organism: Drosophila fulvimacula; assembly: GCA_035045555.1. NCBI lineage: Eukaryota > Metazoa > Arthropoda > Insecta > Diptera > Drosophilidae > Drosophila > Drosophila fulvimacula. The sequence continues at coordinate 860,269 of JAWNOX010000064.1, read as the reverse complement.
GAATCGGTTCAGAAGCAATTTCTTTTTTTTACCTTGCGCAATCTTAACTGGGATCGTAACCTTCGTTTGCCATCCTTTCGTAGTAGGCTTCTTCTTTTGGATCTTCCATCGTTAATCAATCGTAGAATAGTCTTGGGTATTGCTTTTCTTTTGTCCTCTTTATTTACCTATATGTAACTGTAACTATTCTTTGCACAGTGCGTTTCGTGTTCTATGTACTAAGTACAATACTTATTTTCATGTATTTAGTTCTGAACTCTCTCTTTCCTTAATAAAATCCTCTCTTTCATAGTATTTCAGAGAAATCACACAGACCCCAGCAGTTAGAATACACCTGGCAATTTTTCCTATTTGTATAGTGATTTCTCTTATTGTATTTTACTTTTCTATTATTTTATTTTTCTTACATTTTTATTACCTTTTTTTTAACTTCTTCTATCTTGCTTAGTTTCAATGATATTACTAACCATACTTGGCTGTGAGTCGGGGCATAGCTCGCCGGTCCGGCAAATAAAACACCCCCATCGGGTTGGTGATATCATTGTTATATATTGTTAGTATTAGACTTTTCATTTCTCTATACTTTTATAATTATATATAATTTTGTAATTTTTAACTTGATTCACGTTTTTAGTAAAATTTTTTTTATATAAAAATAAAAACAAGTAAGGAAGCTCTAGTCGAGACTGCTCGACTAAGAGATACCCTGAACCCTTCGAATAGCTGATATTGGAAGCATGCTACTATTATTTTACATATAAGTTAACATATAACACATAGCAACTAAACATGATTATGTAAACAAGTTGAGATATAACGTATAGCAACTAAGTATGATTATGTAAACAATGCTGACGCGCCAGATCATGGCGCAATGCCCTGCACTAGCAACAGCAAGCAGCGTAACGCGACACTTCTTGTGGCAAAGCGCTGCACCGCTGAGAATCCGCTGAGTCGGCGTGCCGACTGTAGCTGGATGTCGTGATGCATTCGGGTTCTTTGGGTAGATTTATGCTTTGCCTTTGTCTTTAGTTTTAGTTTGATTTTGAATAAAGAGCTGACAACAAGTCACCCAGATTATACTCCGGCAACTGCCGTAACTTCATTTATTAAATTAAATACTACTGAGATACAAGGCCAGTAGCCAACAAAGGGGACGAAGTCAAGCCCTCCACCGTAATCTTCGTAAACATAATTGAAGAGAACTAATAACATCGCTGGACCTCCCGAACCAGCACAACAAATTAATTGGCGCCCAACGAAAATATTTGAACCCAAAGAGATAGTTACACCAAAACATGTAAGTTTGACAAGCAAACTCAAGAACAACAAAGCAACAAATTCTAAAACAAATCATACCCCGTTGCCACTCCATTCCCTGCACCCAAAACGGCCGATCAGTTGTGCTCTGGAAAAGAGAGACATTCATATAGGTGTGACGTTAGCCAATGAGTTGGGTAAACGCTTATAGGGAAATTAAGACCGAATACGAAAGTGAAGATAGCCTGGAAGAAGAGCAGGTCGGCTGGAGCTTAGAGTACCAAGTAGGCAACAACATGGACCCATCCCAAGTTCAAGCTATGATTGATAATGCCGTCAGACAGGCAGTGTCGCAGCAAACCCGAATGCAATCACAAATCAACTCGCTAACAGAGCAATTGGAAAGCATACGGGTGCAAGCGCCAACAATTACCACATACCAAAAAGTGTCTGTTAACCCAGATATCAGATGCGATATATCGCGCGATATAATAAAGTCAGTTCCAGAGTTTTCTGGTGTACATGACAAATACATTGCCTGGAGGCAGGCAGCAGTAGATGCATACGATCTGTTCAAGCCGTTCAACGGCAGCAGCACACACTACCAAGCGGTAGCCATCATTAGGAACAAGATCACAGGCCCAGCAGGAGACTTACTTGTATCCTATAATACGGTGCTAAATTTTGAGGCCATTCTGGCCCGACTTGACTTCACCTACTCTGACAAAACGTCTTTACGCCTCTTGAGGCAAAACTTAGACTTGGTTAGACAAGGTAACTTAACCCTCATGCAATACTATGACGAGGTCCAAAAAATATTAGCTCAAGTGACCAATAAGGTCGTAATGTCGCACGAACAAGAAGCAGCAGAGTTGATCAATGCTGAAATTAGGGCCGACGCCTTGCATACCTTTACTTCCGGCCTGAGAAATCAACTCAGAGCCATTGTGTTCCCGGCGTAACCTAGAGACTTGCCTTCGGCACTAGCTCTTGCCAGAGAGGCGGAAGCTAGCATTGAGAAAAACATGTTTGCCAACTCATATGCCAAAGTCCTCGAGGAACGAAATCAAACAGCTGAAAACAACAAAAACAAACCCTATAACAAGACAGATAAAAACAATAGGGAAAACTATGGCCAGGAAAAAAACCCCCATTTCAAACGCAAGAAAGACGCTCCACAGGAGCAACCCCACAAAGACAGCCAAACACAAGCTTCGCAACCGATGGAGGTAGATCCCTCGTCTAGGTCCAGACAGCCTACAGTTAACAATCAGCACCAACAGAATGGGTCAAACGCTGCCAAGAGAAGAAACTCCTCAGAGCGCCAAACCGGCCCAAGGCGGCCTTCACAAATTAGTTCAGGAAGACACTGAAGAGAAAAAAGCAGCATACGAAAAGGCAGCAAAGACCGCAGTCGAAGAAATCGACAGCGAGGATGAATATTCCCAATCCGACTCTGTGTATTTTTTAGGAAATGCTCCCGGTTGCCGTTCATTGAACCACAGCTGGCTGGGAGAACATTATTTATATATAAAGAAATTGACAACATACGTGTCAAATTATAAAATTACAAAATTAAAAATTATAAACAGAACAGGAAAAAGAAAAAGCCTAATACTAACAATACATAGCAATGATATCACCAACCCGATGGGGGTGTTTTATTTGCCGGGCCGACGAACTATGCCCCAAATCACAGCCAGATATGGTTAGTGATATCATTGAAACTAAGCAAGATAGAAGAAGTTAAAAAAAGGTTATAAAAATATAAGAAAAAATAAAAATCTTAAAAAGTAAAATACGATAAGAGAAATCACTACACAAGTAAGGAGAATTGCATAGGTGCATTCTCACAACTGTGGTGTGTGTGTGATTTCTCTGAAATATGCTAAAAGAGAAGATTTTATTAAGGAAAGAGAGAGTTCAGAACTAAATACATGAAAATAAGTATTGTACTTAGTACATAGACACGGAACGCACTGTACAAGGAATAGTTACAGTTACATATAGGTAAATAAAGAGGACAGAAGTGACGAGAAGCACGGGAAGGAACTAGGAAGTTGACTTGAAATAGAAGAGAAGGCGAATCAATACTACCGTTAATCAACTTATGTAGAAAAGTAATACCCAAGACTATTCTACGATTGATTAACGATGGAACATCCAAAAGAAGAAGCCTACTACGATAAGACGGTAGACGAAGGTTACCATCCCAGTTTAGATTGCGCAAGGCAAAAAGAAGAAATTGCTTCTGAACCGATACAATACGGTCCTGATACAATTTCTGCTGTGGCGACCATATAATAGAACAATATTCTAAAATAGGACGTACCAGCGAGACAAAAAGAAGTTTAGTGACAAACGGATCATTAAACTCTTTAGACCATCGTTTAATAAAACCAAGTACACTTTTGGCTTCATTAACGATGGTTAGAATATGGGTATTGAATCTAAGTTTACAGTCAAAGAGCACACCGAGATCTTTGATTGTAGAAATACGTTGCAAGGACACATTGTTGATTGTGTAATCAGCAAAAAATGGAGTGGTACGACAGAAAGTCATTGTCATACACTTAGAACAATTTGGATGCAACTAATTAGCTTTACACCAATTTTGAAAGCATATTAGATCATCCTGTAGGCGTAGATGATCTATTGAGTTCTTGTATGAGAGACAAAGTTTTACATCATCTGCATACATAAATATCCTAGAGTAAGAAATACAGCTGGGAAGGTCATTTATAAATAGGGAGAAAAGTAGAGGGCCCAAGTGACTACCCTGAGGAACACCCGAAGAGACAAATATGACCTTCGAAATAGATGTTCTCAACAGAACTCTTTGGGTTCTACCCTTTAAATAGGAAGCAATCCAAAACAGAAGTTTAGGAGAAAATCCCAAATGGTCAAGCTTTTGAAGCAAGATGTCATGCTGAACAGAGTCAAATGCCTTACTGAAATCAGTGTATATAACATCTGTTTGCATTTTCTTTAAAAAGCTTTCATTGACTAGGGATGAAAATTCTAATAAGTTCGTAGAGGTTGATCGATTCTGCACAAAACCATGCTGCGATGGTGAAATAATGGATTTACAAAAGTGCTGTAAATTAGAAGTTATAATTTTTTCAAATAACTTCGGAATAGCAGAAAGCTTGGCAATGCCTCTGTAATTTGAAATATCAGATCTTCCTCCTTTTTTATACAGAGGAATAATAAATGATTCTTTCCAAATTGAAGGAAATACCGAGGTATCAAGAGACAAATTAAACAGTTTTAATAAAGGTGACCACAAAGAAGCACTGCATTCTTTAATCACACAAATAGGAATACCATCCGCCCCCGGAGAGAACGACGATTTCAACGTACGCATAGCGGATAAAAGAGAGACAGGAGAAATATTAGAAACCATAATAGCATTTCCATTAATTTCAGAATTTAAAATTGGTAAAGAATTGGTTTCAGAAATGGCAGTTGAATAAGTGGATTGGAAGAACTTTGCAAATAGATCTGAGGTATCTTGATCATTGCAAGTACTGTCACAACCTAGGAAAAACGAGGATGGAAACCCAGAAGATTTACGCTTCAAATTTACAAATGAATAAAATCTTTTGGGATCACGAGCAAACTGCCTTTTACAGCGTATAAGGTAATTCTCATAACAACGAGAGTTTAAAATATTGAAATTGGCCTTAGCTAAGGAGTATTTAGACCAATCAACGATCGAACCCGACTTTTTGAACTTTTTAAAACATTTAGATTTAAAATTTTTTAGAGTTTAAAGAGTCGAAGTGAACCAGGGAGGTTTATTAGAAAGAGATTTGGGAAGACACTTGGGAACACACTTGTCTAGAATAGCATTTAAAGTATTGTAGAATGTTGAAACTGCTAAGTTTACATCAACTGCCTCATATAAAGGAGCCCAATCTGTTGCATTAATGAGATCATTAAGCAAAACAAAATTACATTTATTAAAACAACGCCGCTTTTTAGATTACGAGGGCGTAAGAATTGGTGGACAGTAAATAGGTATTAAAACCTCTAATGTTGGATGATATAAATCCTCAGGTATACAAAAGGGGGATGATCTTAAAGCATTAATGCTGGCGTCATCATTAGTGAAAACAAGATCAAGAGAACGATTTAAATGATTAGAAATTGAGTTCATCTGATACATAGGAAGATTAAACAATTCATCAAAAAAATAATGATCAATTGTTGGAATAAGATAATTCGAATTAGCAAATGAGGCCCAATAAGTGTTAGGTATATTAAAATCACCTAACACAAGAAATAAGTCATTATCTTGAACATATTCATACATTTCTTTAATACAAGATATATGATGACTATAAACTTGTAAATCGGAAGAGGGAGGAATATATGAACAAGTAACGTATAGGGAACAAGACTGAAAAGTTATTTTAACTCCAATAATCTCAACATTGTGAATTGATGAGAATGTAAAAGATTCAGAGAGGAAATGGGATTTAACAGCTATTAAAACACCACCACCTCTACAAGACGCGCGATCAAGTCTATAAATAGTGAAATTATTTGAAAAAACCTCACTATTATAAACATTTTGGCTTAACCACGTTTCAGTGAGGGCTATAAGTTCAGATTGGACACTACAGCTATGCAGAAATAGATTTTTTAATTTAGAATTAAGGCCTCGAACATTTTGATAAATAATAGATAGCTGCGGAAAAGATGGAAAGAAACTTAGTTTTTTGATACAGCCTCAGATGAAAATGTTAATTGACACTGGCGCGGCAAAAAATTATGTTAAGCCCATAAAGGAGCTAAGAATCATAAAGCCGGTCGCTAAACCCTTCTCAGTGAACTCGATTCACGGCTCCACTGAAATTAAGCAAAAATGCTTAATGAACATTTTCAATCACACCTCCCCATTTTTCATTCTAGACACTCTCTGCTCGTTCGATGCCATTATAGGTTTCGACTTGTTAACACCAGCCGGAGCAAAGTTGAACCTAGCAGAGAATTCTCTAGAATATCAGGGCATATCCGAAGAAATTAAGTACCAGAGATGCGCTGACGTAAACTTCACTGATGTCAACGACATCGTGGTTCCTGACTCCTTAAAAAAGGAGTTCAGAAAAATTATCCTTAAAAGGGAAAAGGCCTTCTCAACAGCAGAAGAAGCCCTCCCTTTTAACACCGCTGTCGCCGCCACAATTCGCACGGTAGACAAAGAACCGGTGTATACCAGGTCTTACCCAAATTTAATGGGTGTTACCGACTTCGTAAACAGCGAAGTCAAACAAATGTTAAAAGACGGCATCATCAGACCATCAAGGTCGCCTTACAACAGCCCAAAATGGGTTGTTGACAAAAAAGGTACAGACGCCTATGGTAACACAAAAAAAAGGTTGGTCATCGACTTCAGGAAGCTGAACGAAAAAAACATACCAGACCGTTACCCAATGCCTAGTATACCCATGATTCTGGGAAAGACCTGGGAAACGCTAAGTTTTTCACCACTCTTGACTTAAAGTCAGGATACCACCAAATATACCTTGCGGAACACGAAAAATACCCGCGAAAAAACGTCATTCTCAGTTTGCGGCGGCAAATACGAATTCTGCCGTCTGCCTTTTGGCCTTAAAAATGCGGGTAGCATTTTCCAAAGGGCAATTGACGACGTTTTCAGAGAACATATAGGCAAGACATAAGAAAAAATTCCTAACTTGCATAGACAAATTCTCCAAGTTCGCCTTGGTACAACCAATCATGTCCAGAACAATTGTCGACGTAAAAGGTCCCTTGTTGCAAATTGTAAATATGTTCCCTAACATCAAAACAATATACTGCGACAATGAACCCACTTTCAACTCAGAGACCATCACGTCGATGCTTAAAAACCAATACGACATTGAAATTGTAAATACACCTCCTCTCCATAGCTCGTCTAACAGCCAAGTAGAACGCTTCCACAGTACTTTAGCCGAGATCGCTAGGTGCTTAAAAATAGACAAAAAGATTGAGGATACAACCGAACTAATCCTGAGGGCAATAGTAGAATACAATAAAACTCTACATTCGGTCACGCGCGAAAAACCAATCGAAGTCATCCACTCGGGATCCGACGAGCGCCGTGCAGGCATTAGTGCTAGACTAACAAAAGCCCAAAAAGACACAATGGAAAGGTGTAACACAACCAGACAGATCCGCATTTTCGAAGTAGGAGAGGAAGTATTCCTCAAAAACAACAAGAGATTAGGAAATAAGTTAACCCCCCTCTGTACTGGGCAGAAAATACAAGCAGACCTAGGAACGGCTGTCTTAATTAAGGGGAGGGTGGTCCACAAGGACAACCTAAAATAGTTAAGGCAAAGTACTATAGGCATAGTCTCACCCCACATTTAAAATTCCAGGTTGACCCTCATGACGCTCACCATCATAACAGTAGCAAATGCCCGGATTACAGATTTCTCACACGCCAGCTACATCCCAGTAATAGATGGCGAGGTCAGGGAGATGGTATTCGAACAGCGCGACTGTTTAAGACATACTAGCAACATCTCAGAATTTATTAGCATGATAGAAGAAACAGAAAAATTGTCCGATTCCTTCCCACAATCACATATGCGTAAGCTGCTAGATGTTGATTCTGACCACATAAGAACACTTTTGTCCGTCATCAAAGTGCACCACAGAATGACGAGGAGTTTAGATTTTCTAGGATCCGCATTGAAGGTAGTGGCGGGCTCCCCAGATGCCTCTGATTTTCTAAAAATTAAAGTAACGGAGGCACAGCTAGTGGAGTCAAATTCCAGGCAGATAGCTATAAACTCTGAGACAAAAAAACAGATAAATAAGTTAACGGACACAATAAATCAGATAATAAAGTCCAAGAAAAACAATCTGTCTGACACTCCACATCTATACGAAGCACTTTTAGCAAGAAACAGAATGCTAACCACAGAAATCCAGAACCTAATCCTCACAATAACCTTGGCAAAATCTAACATAGTAAACCCCATAATCCTTAATCACGCAGACTTGAGTTCACTTGTCAAACAGAATACCCCAGTAGTTAGTTTGATAGAAGTCTCAAGAATTAGAGTCCTACAGTCCGATGATATAATACATATCCTAATAGCCTTTCCAAAGATTGAGTCCAGATGTAAGAAGGTCACCATCTACCCTGTATCCCATAATCATACCATCCTCCGCCTCGACGAAAACATACTAGCTGAATGCGAAAAGGACACCTTCGCAGTCACTGAGTGCATCGAGACCACGCACGATACCTTTTGCGAACAATCCCGACGCAAATCCTGTGCAAGTTCGCTCAATGCGGGAAACACGGGGGAGTTAACATATAACACATAGCAACTAAACATGATTATGTAAACAAGTTGAGATATAACGTATAGCAACTAAGTATGATTATGTAAACAATGCTGACGCGCCAGATCATGGCGCAATGCCCTGCACTAGCAACAGCAAGCAGCGTAACGCGACACTTCTTGTGGCAAAGCGCTGCGCCGCTGAGAATCCGCTGAGTCGGCGTGCCGACTGTAGCTGGATGGCGTGATGCATTCGGGTTCTTTGGGTAGATTTATGCTTTGCCTTTGTCTTTAGTTTTAGTTTGATTTTGAATAAAGAGCTGACAACAAGTCACCCAGATTATACTCCGGCAACTGCCGTAACTTCATTTATTAAATTAAATACTACTGAGCCACAAGGCCAGTAGCCAACAAAGGGAACGAAGTCAAGCCCTCCACCGTAATCTTCGTAAACATAATTGAAGAGAACTAATAACATCGCTGGGCCTCCCGGACCAGCACAACAAATTAATTTATATATTGCAAGCAACACATACACACATACGCACGCACACGAACGTAATATAAGCACGCGCTCTGCTAACTGAGCAGCGACTGCGCGTGGGCTGCAATATGACTATGAGATGGGAAATTAAATGTTTAATAACTTTTTTCCTAGATGGACTTTCTTAATCAAATTTTCACAGTGTGATTATGGCATTCATATGTCTATTCGACAAAGCACAAGTCTCTAGTACTTGATATACAGGTTTTGCAAATTGTGGGCGAAGGGGGCGTGACATCAAAAATCCAAAAACTACAAAATGTCCGCATTCACTACACCTATCTGCACAAAAAATTTTAAGTCTCTAGTTTTAATGGGTCATATAAATGAAAGCAAATTTATCGAAATTTATCGATAATTCGGCAATGGGAAATCCAGATGTCTAGCTTTTGTGGTTTACGAGATCAGCGCATTCATACAGACGGACAGACGGACAGGGCTATATCGACTCAGCTCGTCGAGCTGATCAAGAATATATATATACTTTATGGGGTCTGCGATGTCTCCTTCTGCCTGTTACATACATTTTCACAAAAACATTATATCCTGATTTCCCATTTTCAATGGGTTCAGGGTATAATAAACGTTATATCAAAATATCTGTAATTAATTCTCAAACCAAAATTTAAACACAAATAATGCTTCCACAATTTATACAATACAAATAGTTTCGAACAATGTTGTAGATACATACATAGCAACTTAAACAATTGTTCATAAAATACTTCTCATTCGTTTTCATGCTGTTTTATTATTAACGCTAAACAAGTTTAATTGTAAAACACCCAATTTAATTTTGTATTAACCACGGCTCTCTTACTACCCGCAGTACTGAACGTTACTGAAGTGATATACATCGACATCGAGAAATGTGAATATAATGCTATGAGAAAATAAAATAGAATATATTGCCTGTAGAGCAACAAAAATTTTAGCCAACTCGAATGATTACACTAAAATAAATTTTAACCAATAAGTTTTTCACAAGGTGAAATGATGGGTTTGTTCAATGTCCGTCTTGCTGTGTGTCCGTATAAAAACAAATCATTTCTATGCTATTGAAGCTAGAGAGCTGAAGTTTGGAATATATACTCGAAAATACTCTCGTCAGATAAAGTGTCAAGATGTTTCCCGATACGCCCACTAGGGGCGTAGCAAATTGGGAAATGAATTTTCCTGTATGTCAAAAATACTACTTGTAGCAGTCCTAAAGAGTTTAGATTTGGAATGTATACTCGCGTTAATATCCCAAATTGAATAAGCTATGGCGCATATATCTACGCCCATTGGGGGCGTGGCAAACCGCATGAATTTATAGCTGCTACAGTTTTAGTGAAGAAGTTTGTAAATTGGATTGATAGGTTGCTGGTGACCTCCTCTATCGATCGGCTTATAATTATTTGGGGCGTGACCTATTCAACAATACCCTGTAATTTTGACATTTTTTGGGTGTAAGCGTCCAAAATTCACAGTTACCTTTCTCTAGATCCTTTTACCACCTTAATTGAGTTCCAAAGTAATACAAATGTAAAAAATATATATTTTAATACAAAAAAATAAACAAATAAAAGAAAAGTCGACATAGAAAAAAACAGAATCGAACGTCCGCCAACTTGCACGAGTGAGAATTCGTCATCTCTATCACGACGCCACCACTTTGCTTGTTAAAACAGTAATAATTATAATTAAAATGTGTATAAAAAACCATCATCACACCCTAGGCTCGAACCAAGGGTGCCATGTTCGGCGCGCGTCACTTCTACTAGCAACACCACTGAACCTTATAGTAATCAAGTAACTTAATTAGCATATGATTCACGCTGAAGTCTATTGTATTTGTTATTTCTTAGAACATAAGAAAATGTTCGCTGTGCAGCCAAACACATTTATCATTTGCTTCAACGTTTTGTTGAATAACTTAATGGATTTTATTGAAATTTTTAGCATATAAATTATATTTTCAAATGAATTGTAAGAAATTGGTGTATAGCAAAAATCAAAATTGTATTAAATACACATGACACTAAATACAAAATTTGAGGGGCGTGAAAATTGGTAAATTGGTTTCTTGGAATTGGCTTTATGGAACTGGGAGCTTGCGGTGTGAATGAGTATTTCGCAGTCGGTAGCGCCCGACTGCAACGTTTTTACTTGTTACCAATAAGTTTTTACCATTACGATCTAATAACTTCTTATCGACAACCAATATTTTTACCGGCCAAACTCCAGCCCAGTTCCTCTATTTTACACCTATAAATAAATATCGACGCATTTCTGCGAAAATATCGTATGTCGAAAAACCAATTAAACATACATTAGATGGTTTTTTTTTTTTTAGTTTTCTCAGAATAAAATGATTAAATCAATCATAGCTGAATTTTCACAGATTTTATATTTTTAATTTTATTAACAAATTTTTATTTAAATGTTTAATAAATTGCGTATTTTGTCAAAAAAAAAAATGAGATACTATCTACATATGTACGTTACTTTCGCGCGCCTTAATTTCGACTTGGAGCATACAAATAGTATGACATACGAGATAAAGATGATTTAATATTAATTATGCAAAATAAGTATAAAAAATATTGTATTGTTGAATTGTTGGGAAATTTCCATACTTATCTTGCTTGCGGCGACTTTGTGCACTTAATTCAAATTAAACACTATTTTGAACTTTCACAGCGGCGTTTATCACAAGCGTGATTAAGGAATATTTAAAAATATAACAAGGAATAACGATTTATTTTCAAAACTAAAGCTTTTTTCAGTTAAAATCTTTTGCAGGCTTGTGAGAAATACATTTTCGAACAATGGGTATCAAAATCTCAATTTTGAAAAAAAAAAAACAACTTCCGTGGAAATGTAATGACAGAAGTTCGCAATCAGCAAGAATATATAGATCAAACAATAAAAGACGAGTTAGAAAATTTGCAATATCCCGACACAGACTTAAATTTTTTGGAATGAGCGACACCTCTGAAACCTATTTTGACTCTCAAATAACACACCACAAATGCGCAGAGCTTTTCAATCATCATAATGTTATATAAAATTCTCCTCTTTTCCAACTTTAAAATCATTCGATGATATTTTTGGGAATATAGCCTTAAGGATTTAGAGGCAGTAATTATTATATAAAAAGCTCTTTCGGAGAGAACTCAAAATAGCCAAAACCAAAGCTATAACATAATTCACCTCCATAATAGACCAGAACACCCCTCCCAAAATATTCAACGGTCTTGCGGACTCAACCCAATGAGGCACATCCATTGCATAAAAAACCCATCCGACAACTTACGCATAACTTATACATCCTCCATAGCCCAATTATTTACTCAACACTGGTTAGACCAAACGAAAGACAACAACTTTAATCAAACCTTTATTGCAAACAATCAATCAAGCAACCGATTAAACTATTGTAGTATGTTCAATAACATATTAATAATACCCGACGCAATGTAGAGTATTCTACATATAAATGCGTCATATGCTGAATATATAATAGTGTATACTACATGTGCACATTGTGACACTTTGTCGCTATGCATAAACATACATAAGGCAAACGCAAAGACCAACAACTGAAATCCGATCAGCCACTTATGTATATGTGGACTGACCAGCAGCGTGGGATCTGCCGCTTTTGCACTTTGCCTAAGCTTCATGTATGTCTGCCTAATGTATATGCCATATACACATACATAACTCTTTATACATAATGTATTTAGGGTAAAACCGTTTTTATGTGTGAAATAGACACAATTATAAAACTGTCAGCGAAGAGAAGAAGTCCATAACATTATATACCCAACCTCTCAGCACAAACAATATAATCAGACAATAATAATAACCTAATCTCCTCAACAAATCCGGGCTTACACACGGCAAGACAGTGTTAGATGGTCTGCTCACAGCAGACTACCTAATAACCAAGTCACTGCGCAAAAAAAAGCACATGTGCTGTTGTTCCTGACTTTTCAAAGGCTTTCGACAGCATTCCATAGTTGACCAACTAATACAATGGAAAATTGGCCCCAAAATTATTAACTTCCCAAATAACATTATGTCCAATAGGAAAATAAAAATAAAAATTAACAATACAATCAGTTCCCCCTCTCTAGCCTTTAACGGCATCCCCCAGAGTTCACCAATATCTGTTATCATTTTCCTAATCGCCCACAACAAACTTGCAATATTATCAGCCTACATAAAGAGATCCATTTAGTGCCTAGGCCGACGACTATTTCCTTATAGTTCCACTGAATAGATAAAATAACCAAGCCCTTAACCTTGACTCCCTTTTCGCAAGCTTACAGGAATGATGCTCATATTCTGAAACATCATTATCCCTCAACCAATGCCAACACCCTCACATTTTCAGGAATCAAAACTACAAATACACTCTATGTCCAAAAAATTGTAATCACCAAAGCGCAACTCAAATACTAGGACTAAAAATAAACAATAAGTACAGGTAGGACTCACACATAAAACACATCCAACCATCCCTTAATATTAACTTCACAAATAACATTATATCCAATAGGAAAATAAAAATAAAAATTAACAATACAATGAGTACAATGAGTTTGATTTGAACACAATTTAAACCTTTTTATTCGGCTGTAATTTTTAGACTAAATTTATAATTGACATGAATATGTTAGCTAGTGTCGGTTTCTGGCAGCACAGCAGCAGAATGTCCGCACATGGCGCGATTTAGATTTATTCGGAATTTTGTCGCATAGGAACTGCCAGATCAGCAGTCTTCACTGGGTTGCAATTTTGTGTCGGTCAGTGACCGGCGGCTTGAATTTCTTAGGAAACTTATAACGAAATATGCTGTTGGTGGGTTGGTGGTTAAATTTCTGCCAAAAAATACATCTAGGGGTCTTTTGTTTGTTACTGAATGTATTGAGGCATTATATCATAAATGGCTAGGTCTAATAGTTCCTGAAAGTCTCTCTGTTCTTGTTTGGTTTTTAAACATCGCATTATTTCGGACAATGTATGGGGGTCCCCTATAAATTTCTATGTTTAATTGATCTCGGAGCATAAATGTTATTGATTTGAAATTTAGTGACTTTTCGTTATCCATTAAAACGCATTTCGGTACGCAATAATAGAACAAAATATCGTGTAGGGGGTTTTTTTATGTCTTCGATTGCTTTTGACTTTATAATCCTGCCTTGTGCCAATTTTAAGAACTTGTCTATCGCTGTCAACACTAATTTTTTCTCTTGAGTAGATATCTATGTGAATTGTATGTCCTGGAAACGGAGGTATAGGTGTTTTTTGTAATTCCGGATTTGGGGGGTGTCTATCGTATTTTCGTTCTTTACATACCCTATATTGTTTAATTATGTTTGTTATTTTTCTTTCTTTTTAGGGAAATAGAATTTTTCTTTGATTTTTATTTTGTTTTCTGCCAGACCACGATGTGCCCTGTTGTGTTTTTTAAGAATTTCTTCGTCCTGTTCGGTTTCTGACAAGAGATCTTTTACTTGTAGGAATGTGAATCTTATTTTTTAGTTCCTGAAGTGTTTTGAATAAATATTTTGTATTTCTCCTATGATATCTTCGGACGTCATCCCATTTATCACCGAAAGATTGAGGTATTTTTTTAATATTGTCAGTAAGTAATTGGTAGTGTAGTTTGTCTGATTTATTATATGCCTATGGAACGTTGGAAATGGAATTTAAAATTTGTAATATATCGGGTTGTCTTTTTTAATGAAAATTTGGTTCTTGAATGCATTTATAAGAACTTCTACGCTGAAAATTTAACGTTCGGATGAACTTTCAGCGCTATGTTGGGTGGATTTTACTGAATTAATTTGGCTGGGTCTTGACAAAGCATCGGTCACTACATTGCTTTTGCCTGGTTTGTAGAGTAATTCATAATCATACTCTTCGAGATAAGCTTTTAAGAAACGAAATTAGTCTATCATTTTGGAAGAGTACTGCGTCTATGGCGAATTCAGAAGCATCTGTAGTCAACTGAAATTCGTTGTTAAAATCGGGAAACTTTAGAATAACTTCTTTTGACACTACCGTGTTTTTAATTTTTGTAAATGCATCTATTGCTTCTTGGTTCATATCGATTAATTTCTTTTTTGACTCTGTTTTGGACACTCGTCCGTCTTCCCCTCTTAGAAGAGAGCTAAGTTGTTTTGCCAACTATAGTATAGGCTACGGCTTCGGTAAAATCGTTACTATTATTACTGACGTTCATCCTTTCTAGTAGCGCTGGTAATCGCCTAGTAATTAACTGGTCGATTTGGTCATCAAAGCAACGCATACAAATTGGGGATGAATTTTCAGCAGAAGTTCAGCAGCTCAGTAGCAGTAGCTCAGTAGCTCAATAACTTTACTTAGGAATTCGCTATCTCACTCTTATGTATTGCAACGGCTGCGTTGGTAGAAGCGATGATCGCCGACATAAAGTCTCGGGTTCGATTCTCTAAGCTGACGTCAAAACTTTTTTATGCAAGTTACTTAATACTTTTTTTTTTAATTTTTTAATATAATTTAAAATTATATACAAACTTTAAAGTGCATTTAAAGGCGCCGATAGGCGGGGTTCAGGGTATTTCCTAGTCGGGCACCTCCGACTAGAGTTTCCTTACTTGTTTTATTTGTTTTATTAACATGGATATGCATATTTCAGTTCATGTAATTGGTATGCTGATTATGTACAACATACATTTCCCGTTACTGGCAATTTTGACTTCACTGAACTTTAATAAGTCTTCCGCATTTAGACACATCAGATTTTTGTTTTCTAATATCTTGACAGGGAAGAAATCAAGAATAAAATAAAAAATGTACGGCAATATCACATGCTGCAAACTATATTCCTATGTTGGACGGCAACGTATTACTATGGGAACAACGTAGTTATGTATATGATAGGCATATTGCAGTTTAAGCGCATGCGTGCTCATTATTGCAGCTTCCATTTTTTTATACTCTGAACCCATAGAAAATGGGAAATCAGGGTATCATGATTTTGTGAAAATGTATGTAATAGGCAGAAGGAGACGTCGCAGACACCATAAAGTATATAGATTCTTGATCAGCTTGACGAGCTGAGTCGATATAGCCCTATCCGTCTGTTCGTCCGTCTGTAAACCACAAAAGCTATAGATCTGAAATTTTACATGTGTACTTGTGAATACCATACGTAATACGAGTTTGTTTTTTTCCATCCCGTCCCCGAATTATCGATATATTTCGATAAATTTACTTTCATTTATGTGTTATGGAGACTTCAAATTTACTGTGCAACTAGGTGTAGTGAATGCGGACATATTGTGGTTTTTTGATTTTGGATGCTACGCTCCCTTCGACCACAATTAGAATAAAGTTATTAAACATTTAATATTTCTTATCATAGTCATATTGCAGTCCACGCGTAGTCGCTGCTGAGTTAGCTGAACGCGTGCTCATATTACGTTCGTGTGCGTGCGTATGTGTGTGTATGTGTTGCTTGCAATATATGTGTAAAATAATCATAGCATGCTTCCAATATCGGCTATGCGAGCAGTCTCGACTAGAGCTTCCTTACTTGTTTTATTTTATTTATTCTTTTGCTTTGTGTCAAATTACGCCTCTCATCGGCAAGCTTTCGTTGCACTTGAACACAAAATTGAATATGATCAGCAGGGGAAAAGGGAAACTTATCTTTTGTGTGTGTGTGTGTGTGTGTTTTTTTTTTTTGACTGTGTTGGTTTCTTTTCATTGTTAATTAATAACTATTTATTTTGGAATATATTTAATTAATCGTGATATTTGTTTTAATTTATTTTACTTGATTTGTCGGTGATAGCCAGTAGCTGGCTATTCCCTTCTACTCTGGAGGGTCCGTGGGAATCGCAGAATTGGGACTTTTTATACTCCCGTAGGAGTTCAATATTGAGTACTTTTAAAAAATTTTTCTTAAGATTTTTCTTTTCTTGAATTTTTTGTGTTTACATTTATATTTTTATTCATTTGTTTTATTCTTTCTTAATTGCTATTTTCTTCTTACATAACAATTAGTGCTGTAGACGTCATCTCCAATGTTGCAGAATGTCTCCCGCTTGGTTTCCCTACTAATGGTTCCGCAGTCCATATAATTGTGAGATGTGCTGTGCGAACTGGTCAGACAAAGCTTATCTACAACTTTACGCAATGTTCGTTGCGATTTTATATTTGATCTTTGTGTGCCGATCGGTTGATCGGGAGTCTAATTCACAACAAAGTAATGATTGAACACTTAATAGACGTTTTGCTTTATGGATCACTATGTTAGCCCGCTTAGAAACAGTTTTGCTCTATCGCGGTTAATCGATACCGATACGCGTACTTAATAGACTTTTTTCTCTTTCGTAATCGCGATCGATTCCTGCTCGGGCACCAGTTAAATTAAACAAACTTGGGTTTGATTTGAACAAAATTTAAACCTTTTTATTCGCCTGTAATTTTTAGACTAAATTTATAATTGACATAAATATGTTATGCTAGTGTCGGTTTCTGGCAGCGGAATTTTGTCGCCAGATCAGCAGTCTTCACTGGGTTGCAATTTTGTGTCGGTCGGTGACCGGCGGCTTGAATTTCTTAGGAAACTTATAACGAAATATGTTGAATGTTTATTTCGTGAACTCTTCCCTTTTTAATTTTTGCTTGTCCTCAAGCGTATCTTAAAAGTATGGGACATCGTTGAACGAGCGTGGTGATAGCTGCCGTTGATTCATTGGAATTGGGTGTATTACTGTAGGTATCATCGCGCTTGGGATGACTTCTGACGGGAGCTGGCTTACTTGTAGTGTAACGTTGTCCCTCTTTCGTTGCCGATAGAGGATATACTCCCGTTCTGCCGCTGCTTTGAGCGACAGAACTATATACTCTCTGATGTACTTTAGGCTAAGTCAATTTCAAATAAAGACAGACCGATTCATTATGTATGAAGACGTCACGACAAACAGAAGTCGTTTGTTTAATTTTTCTACATGACGACCGTGACTCCCGCCTGCTCTACCGCCGCAACATCACACCGGAGATGTTAGATGTTATCGTGGCCTACAACAAAGATCCGCATACCGACGCCGACGCTGTTTCACGTGTATTGATAGATGCGATAACAACTACAACACAGCATTATCATCAAACGGAGCTGAGGTAGCAGCAACAACAACAAAACATTCGGAAATATCTGAGTGAGTAGAGGTTAATGAGTTGTGTAAAAAAAAAAACGGTAGAAGCGGTTTAAGAGTACGCTTAAAAAAAGGAAAAGCGGGAATAATAAAACTATTGTTTGCCACCAACTCACCATTACGTTGGGAAGCACCAATAGCTTTACAAGTCGAGCTTGATCAAATTAATCAAGCTCAAAAAGAGAAACGCAAAACAAACTCAACCTCTGCCACTCCATTGAAAAGAATTAAAAGAATTAAGAACATTATAAACGCCAGGAAGGAAAAAACCGAAAGTACTACATTTACGAAGCCAGCCCTTTCTGCCACTACACATGCAGACATTGCACGGTAGCGGATGCGACGACCAGCACCAGCAAGCCAACGGGACATGTTGCCGGAAGTGCTACAATGAGCACACATCGTGGAACCGACAACGCTACATAGAGCGTATATCATCATATAAGAAAATAGTATAAGAATATAAAAAAAAAACCAAATGCATATTAACTATATTTAAACTTAAGAAAAATATTATAAGCGGAAGCGATAACAGCATTGCCCGCTAGAGTATGGCCCGTGACCATACGACAAAATAGGGAATAGATCATTGTTAAGCATTAGAAGTTCAAAAAATGTATCTTTAATTTTTGTGTAAAGTGGAATATTTATATATGTATATGTATCAAATTATTAAATCACGTTCCAATTACTAAATTGCCCTTAGTTCAGGCTTTGTTTTCATTCTATGAACTGTTTGTTTCCTTCTTTGAATTGTCACACACGACCTTAGGATGATTCTTATTAACTTTTAAATAGTAATTTTTTTTTATGTTTGTTACACTTATTGATTATTTGAAGTGATTTTCTTGATTTCAAAATGGGAGGCCATGAGTCCAAGGTCAAAGATATCAAAGCAGACGTGATTAACGTCATAGAACTGGTGGATCCTACACCACACCTAGGCACCCAAACTCAGCTATTAATTGTACTAGTAGTACTCACAGGTTTAAATCTCATACTAAAAGCGTATTTGGTATACAACGAACGCTCAGAAAAAGATACCTTAGTCGAGCTAATGAGCTAGATAAGGATTAAACAAAAAAAAATTTTTTTTTCTCTTACATTCTTACATTCCTTTTGAAAAATACATGCAACTAGGTATACTATCTCATCGACTAATGGAATGGAACGAAATAGCGTCTATTATTAAACTTGAACGTCTTGACAAATCGTTTAAGTGCCTAAATAAATATGCACCGATTTCAAACACAACAAAAGTAAATCACGTTCAATGTATGATAAAATCATATAATAACATCATATATAAATAATAACATCAATATAAAATCATATAATATAATAACATTCGTGAGATAATATATACTAATTAAAATAGATTAACGCAATTGCATGTAACACAAGTAAACGATGTGTTAAAAAGATTAAAAGAAAATCTTAGATATATATCGAAAAGACATAGTTTTCAACTATATATTACGAATATAATTAACACACCAGCCAGATTTGATGAGTCGGTATTAATGGATATCGAACCACAATCAAATCTTGAAGAAAAACATTAAGTGGAAATAGGAAATGCACTAATCATGACGCAACAGTAGAAAAAGATCGTCAATATGTGAGACAAGTCTCAACTTCATTCCCTGAATTTGATGGTAATAAACTATCACTCCAGCGCTTTCTAACAGCGTTAGGAATCACTGATAGGACTAATCAAGAAGATCTAGCCGTTGAAGTTATCAAATCAAAGATAACCGGCACAATCCTTTATAAAGTACAAAACGAAACAACAATCCAGGATATTATTAGGAAACTCAATGATAACGTTAAAGGAGAGTCCTCCGATGTTATCAAAGCAATATTATTAAATATTAAGCAAAAGGGCAAAACAGCATCGCAATATACGAGTGATATTGACAGTCTGCGCAAGCAGCTAGAAGCAGCGTACATTGATGAAGGTTTAGACTCAGGTTACCCAGTCGCGGTAACCAAAGTGGTTACAATAGCCGCGGTTACAATAACTCAAACAGAGGTAATTACCATTACAATTATAATAATAATAACAGAGGGGATAATAGAGGGCAAAATAGAGGAAACTTTAGAGGCCGTGGTTACTCGAAAAGAGGCCATAACCCCTAAAATAATGCAAATGTACGAATTGCAATACAAGGTTTTCAATATTTGATTTAAAAGATATACATACTAAAGTCCTGAATGTCACTACCAGGCAAAAGTATAGACAGATAAAATCCTGCGCATGAAAAGATCAAGAAGATTTGCCAATGCAAACTTTTGACAACGCTTCTAAGCCCAACGCATATGATGTCATTAGTAATGACGAAGTACGGAAAGTAGTGGCCTTGCTAATAAAAAATCAGATATGTTTTTTGAAACATGGAAGAAAAATAATAGCAAGAATTGATGTTAGCGATTTGTACACCAATGGAAATCTTGACTTAGGTCAGTTCTTCCAAAGGCTTGAGATGCAAGCCGGTATACTTAATATCAGCCAACTCAAAGCGGCACCGAGCGATAAGATCTTTGAATTAGTTTCAATTGAATCTTTCAAAAATATGGGCAACAAAATATTGAATATTTTAAGAGTAGCGCTACTCAAGCCGGTGACCCTAATAGAAAATAAAAAAGATCAAGAAGCGATACTGTCTAAATTTCATGACGATTCAACTCAAGGAGGTCATAATGGCATTAGAAGAACGCTAGTTAAAATAAAACGACATTACTACTGGAAAAATATGACTCGGCATATTAAAGAGTACGTACGTAAATGTCAAAAATGCCGTAAATCCAAAATAACAACTCATATAAAGACCCCAATGATTTTTACTGAAACACCAACTATAGCTTTTGACAGAGTGATAGTAGATACTATAGGTCCACTACCACGCTCAGAGAATGGTAATGAATATGCAGTTACGCTAATATGCCATTTAACCGGGTATTTATTAACCATTCCAATTCCAAATAAAAGTGCAACAACTGTTTCCAAAGCTATATATGAAAACTTTATTCTAAAGTACGGTCCAATGAAGACGTTTATTACGGACATGGGAACAAAATATAAGAATTCAGTAATAATTGACTTGTGCAAATATTTGAAGATAGACAACGTCTACTGCACATCATCACTAAACTTTAGGTACAATAGAACGAAGTCATAGGATATTCAATGAACATGCTCGTTCATATATATCTGCACAGAAAACCGATTGGGATGTTTGGATACAATATTTCACATACTGTTTCAACACAACACCCTCGGTAAGACACGACTATTGTCCATTCGAACTAGTATTTGGAAGATTACCAAGACAGTTCGTAGATTTTAATAAAGCCACTAGAATAGACCAATTATCTAATGTAGATGATTACGCTAAAGAAGTTATGTTCAGCTTAGAAAGAGCAATAATAGCTCTAGAGAATAGTAAAGCTACAAATAAAAAGCATTACGACAATAAAATATCAGATGTAAGCAGAGAAATAGGAAATAAAGTTCTATTAAAAAATGACGCAAGACACAAATTAGATCCTACATACATAGAACCATTTGAGGTAATAGCTATAGTAATAAAGATAATATTACAATTAGGGATGGCAAGAATAAGAAACAAAAAGTTCATAAGGATATGGTTTTGGAAGAGGACGTGACCGAGGAGCCGGCGGTCGTAGCGACGATAAGTGCGGCATGCGTGGTCATTTTGCGCGCCATTGCCGCGAGCGGAAGGCTAGACAACGACCCAGAAGCAGATCGCGCAGCACATCGAGATGCCGTCGCACTCGCTCGAAATCCGGAACTCGTTCGCGCAGTTGTTCAGCCGGCTCGGTGGACCGTCGCTCTGGCCGCTCCCGTGAGAATGGGCGGGATAAGAACGGTTCGGTATCACGTTATAGTGACCAGGATCGCAGCGGAGTGGTGGACGCGCCGCCGCCAGTGAAGCGGCGGTACGACGATGATGATGATGACAGAGATTGGAACTCGCGATCGCCATCACCGCCGCGTCGCGGTTCGCCGTCGCGGCGTCGTGGTGACTCCTCAGTATCGCGTTCCATGTCCAGGAATTAGCGTTACAAGGAACCTGATTTTGGCCATTTACAATAGGGCTCAACCTGCTGCTCCTTTCATTCCTTCAATCCAACACACAAAAAAAAAAAAAAACAAAAAGTAAAGAAAAAGTAAAAAAAAAACACCTCAAAAACTTTACATTTACCTAAATATACATACATATGTATGTTCGTCAGGCAGTTATTTTAGTTGCCCACATTCTTAGCTTAGAGTATAATCTATAGATTAATATACACCAGCATACTCACTCGCCCTCGCCCTATCTCTCTCCTTCTCTTCCCCTAACTGAGAAGCCAGGTAGAACAAATTAATTTTGAGTTTTTTTAGTATCATCGATCTAGTCATTCACCCACATTATTAATGAAAATTGTTTGCTTTTCATACAATACATACATACATGCATATACATATATACGTACATATATAGAAACATATGTATGTATATCAGGCTAAGAATGTTTTTGTATTCGACAAAGAGAAAATAAATTAAATGAAAAGTGGCAGCTTGAATCTTTGTAGGAATACATGAAAATCAATTTCACTTTGGACTATTGAAATTCGATCCTCAAGTCAATTTTATGATGTCGACTTATCAGATTGAACGCATCCTTTTAACGCAGAATGCCAGACAGAATGATCTAATGCCCCGAATGATATTTCTTAACATCAAGTTCGTAAGGTGTTTTTTAAATATTCAATAAAATTATGCAAAATTAATGCAAACAAAAATTCAGATTTCTCATACATTACGTCATAGTTAAGTATTATAATAATAATGTATGAGTTTTTTGAAATGCGCATTTTGTATGTAACAGTTGCGAATAGAACAATACATTTACATATATTCAATCAATAAATCAAATAGGCTAAAAGTTCAAAAATAAACTTTAAAATGAATCATAAACAAACAAAATTTCAGTTACATATACATACATATATTAATACTTTCATTCACAAAATAAAATAAAATATATATGTATGTATGTACATATGTACATATGTATGTATATACAACTCAAATAAAACTTCTAATAACTATAAAATGTAACATTAAAAAAAAAGGAAAATAAAAAAAATTTAATAATAATACAAACATAAAAACCTATATTGCATTATATAAATTTAATATATCTCTAATAGTTATACAATATAATATTAAATAACTACATAATAATATTACGTTATTTCTGGTTTAGGTTTAGTATGTTATACGCCGACAGTGCTGCCAACTCTTCGGGGCTAAAAAATGCTAAATTTACTTTGTAAACCTGCCAGAAACGGCTAGATCAAATACAAAAACATCCATAAATATGGCCATTTTTTTTGTTTAAGTAACCATATTTTTTTATTTGAAAATTGATATTGATATCAAGCTCAATAAAGTCGATATTCTCCTCAAGAGTATAGGAGTTGTTTGTTCCAATTAAATTCAAATACTTTGGAGGCACTTCAAAGTTGTGGCAACATTTATTTATCTACGCAATCCATAACTGTAAATATATATACATTTATGTTTAATAAGTCAACATTTTTTTAAATTTTATTCTTAATTTTATCTGCATCGAATTTTGTGGCGCACAATATACCCAAGTGATCAATTGGTGAAATTGTAGAATGGGTGGCAATGTACAAACATAAGGCTGCTTCTTGTTGTTTAGTTTTGGGAAGCACATGCGATGTGAACACAATTTTATTTTATTGTGTGAAGCTGCTTGTAGCCACCATATGTTTTTTTTGTGTTTTGCATGCCCCTGCAAGTCGTAAATTTTTTAAACTATACTTGACTTGCAATATCTGCAATAACACTTCGACTCATCATTCGGATCAATTATTAACCAATCCTTGAACGATGGATCTCGCAATCTGGTGTCACGCGGTTTCTGTTTATATTGAACTTTCGGCATCTCAATGATCCTCTTTTTTTTTCAATTAATGTGAAATTCTCGTTAGTGATGGAAAAAATTCTTGTTAGTGATGGAAAATGTACAAAAAGAAGGCAAGAAGGCTTCATCAACTTCATGCTATCGATAAATGTGATGCCCACGTTTCATAATTTTTAGCAGTGCTGACATAAGTTAAAATAATGCTATGAAAGTCCAGTTTGATCTTCAAAAATGCTAATTTTCCCGCCAGCAGCTAAATCATAATTTTTCCTGCATTTGGCAGTTGAAAAATGCCAGATATGGCCGGAAAAAGGCCAAGTTGGCAGCACTGTACGCCGTATACAATATGTAAAGTGGTCATATGCCTAGTGATGGCACGATTAATCATTTGATACACAATAATCGATTGTTTTGTTTCAATTCACGATTTAATTTTATCGCAAAGTGGGAGAAAAAAATCGAGACAGTCGATTATTTGGTCAAAAAATCGCATCGCTATAAGCAACATTAGCGCGCAAAAGTTGGAAAGCGAATCGTAATAATGGCACCAACAATTAGTAAATAGTGGAGATTTTTCTCCAAATTAAACGACACGGATGTGAATTGCCAATTGTGCCAAAAGCAATTGAAGTATTATAAAAATACAGCCAATATGTTTCAGCACTTAAAACTCAAACATACAAAGAGTTCGCGTCCCTCAATTGTCGAAATACTTGCAATGAATATTTTGCCATTTTCCCGCGTGGAAGGTAATAATGTATTATAATATATAAATATTACGAGAGTCTCACTAATATTAAAAATAAATTTAGGAAAAGGTTTTTTGAAATGGATGAAGGATCATCATCCCCTTTACAAAGTACCAGCAAAGAACACAATCACACAAGCTGAGATGAAAAAATGTACGAAAAGCAGGCTCAGGTTGTCAAATGTCAGGCTTATCACTAACAACAGATATATGGACTGACATAAATTTGACCGGTGTGATTGGCATAACTCTTCATGGTTTGTTTGAAAAGAAGCAAATCTCTGCTACAATTGGAGTTTTTAAATTATTTGAAGCCCATACTGTTGAGCGCATGTCTGCGGTACTATTGACGGCGTTGGAAAAGTTTTTAATTTCAAAAAACTTGGTTACGGCAGTGGTGACAAATAATGGCGCAAATATTGTTAAAGCAATACATCAAAGCTTTGGAAAGTCCCAACATCACCCATGCTTCGCGCATACTTTAAATTTAGTGTGCACGAATGCCTTGGATATAAAAGAAGCATCGGCATTAATTACCTAAATGCCGTAGTAGTTTGGTTAAAACGCAGTGGAAAATCCAAAGAGAACTAGCAACAGTTGCAGCTTTCTGCTGGCGTCCGAAAGACGAACGTTTTAAAAGTTCTTTTGGATGTGAAAACATGGTGGAACTCAACATTTTATATGCTGGAACGCTTCGTTTAGTTGATTTATTACATCTACCAAGTGGTTTTAAATTTTTCAGATGCCCCGCAAATGATATCAACTAAAAATAAAGACGACATTACCGAAATTATTACTTTGCTTAAACCACTGGAAGCCATAACCACTCAGATAAGCGGTGAGAGATACGCTACTTTGAGCGTAATACCGATTGTCCATTGCGGACGTCAGAAAATAATGAAGGTAAATTGCAAGTCACCAACGGCGGAAAAGGTCCAAGCAGGTATATTGGCGCACTTCGATCGTCGATTTGGTACAATGGAACAGTCGTTTGTATTGGCTACATCAACGTGGCTGGATCCTCGCTTCAAAAAGATGCATTTTCTGGATCCTATTGCCTTGTCTTCAGTTATGAAGCGCATACGACAAGAAATGGCGGAGCTTTCTGATATAAATTAAAGTTTAGGAAGCACTAGTGACGGCTCATCAACTGCCGAAATTGAGTTCGATTTATGGACCCACCACAAGATGCTGGCCCACAAAACCAGTAAGAAAGACGGTAATCCTTTTCAAATTCAGGACGACCTGTCTTTTTTTAAATGCTCCTGTTTTTTAATTGAAGCGTAACGTCGTCAACGCCTGGGAGGAGATGCGTACTGTATACCTTAAGCGATATGTTATAGCTTGTCGGTATTGTTTTCTAATATGCACTTCGGGACCAGCGGAGCGTCTTTTTTCCAAGGCGGGTGCCACATTAACCGAAAAGAGGAATAGGTTAACAACAGAGCACCTTTTGTAACTACTGTTTCTGAGTTCAATTTTAAATAAATGAACATTTATATTCTTTACTGTTTTTTTTTGTTATTGTTGCTTCTAAAAGGAGTTCATAAAAAATAAATTAAGCGCATTCAAAAAAATCATTTGATTAATCGATTTTTCCATTTTTCCGCGATTGATTGCAACTAATCTTTAAATCACATGTAATAAATCATATGATTAAATAAGCGAACAATGATTTTTTTTTTTGCCATCACTAATCGGGATAATCTTGACACTTTATCTGACGAGAGTATACAGGAGTATATTTTCCAAATTTCAAGTCTCATATCTTGCATAGCATTGAGATGGTTTGCGTTCATACGGTCAGCCGGACGGATGGACAGACGGACGGACGAACAGTGTACAAACCCAATATACTCATTTCTCTTTGTGAATGAGTATAACGAGAAAGGCACAAACTCTGAAAAGTAGCAACAACATGACTATAACGATTAACATGATTTTGAGTCCAAGTTCCACGGCGCGCCATGTCTTGGGTGATCCCACAGCATCTACACTTTCTTTTAGTTGTCGGATATTACTATTACGATTATTGTAATTCATACTATGCAAGCTAAGGATCGTCTCATAGCTGATAATGTTGAATAATTGAGAGGCCGCAATACCCGTCATCTTACTTATTTTTGGATAGTGTGCCTGTTTTTTACTATCCTTTGCTCCCTTACCAGTACATATCTGGAATAGGTGTGATTACACCTAGGTGATCCTAGCATTTGCCGGCGCCCGCAAGGCGATAACGTAGCCAATAACCTTACGGGGAAAAAACCTGTTTAAATGTTATTATGACAACCTAGGTAACCGCTATTTAAGGTTGTATTTGTATACCATCAGTGAAATTTACGTCAGCGCATCTCTGGTATTTAATTTCTTCAGATATGCCCTGATATTTTAGTGAGTTTTCTGCTAGGTTCAACTTTACTCCGGCTTGTGTTAACAAGTCGAATCGTATAATGGCATCGAACGAGCAGAGAGTGTCTAGAATGAAGAATGGGGAAGTGTTCTTAAAGCATTTTTGCTCAATTTCAGTGGAACCGTGGATCGAGTTCACTGAGAATGGTTTTGCGACCGGCTTTATGTTTTTTAGCTCCTTTACAGGCTTAACATAATTTTTTGCCGCGCCAGTGTCAATTAGCAATTTTAATGTTCTCCCAGCCAGCTGTAGTTCAATGAACGCCAACCGGGAACATTCTCTTAAAAATGGACAGAGTCGGATTGAGAGTACTCGTCCTCGCTGTCGATTTCTTGCTGCCTTTTCGTACGCTGCTTTTTGTTCTTCAGTGTCTTCCTGAACTATGTTGTTAAGACGTTGCCGTCTTGGGCCAGTTTGGCGCTCAGACGAGTTTCTCCTTATGGGAGCGTTTGACCCGTTCTGTTGGTACTGATTATAATCTGTACGTTGTCTTGACCAGGTCGAGGAGTATACCCCATTGGTTGTGGAGCTTGTGCTTAGCTATCTTCGCTAAGTTGATTTGCTATAGAGTTTTAATGCTTTCAGCGGTTTGCTTTCGTTATTCAACGACTTTGGCATAAGCGTTAGCAAACATGCTTTTCTCTACGCCTCTCTGGCGAGAGCTAGTGCCGAAGCCAACCCTTTTGGGTTGTGCCGGGAATACAATTCTCTGAGTTGGTTTCTCAGGCCAGAAACAAAGTTGTCCAACGCTTCGGTCCTAATTTCAATATTGATCAAGTCGGATATTTCTTGTTCGTGCGACAATACAACCTTGATGATCACTTGAGCCAATCTTTTTTGGACCTCGTCATAATTCTGCATGAGTTCTGCAATGAAGCAGCCCACACAATTTGACGTGATTCCCCATTAATTATTTTTATGATGATTAATTATACTCATTCACAAAGTGAAATGAGTATATTGGGTTTGTGCAATGTCCGTCCAGGTGTCCGTCTGACCGTATGAATGCAAACCATTTCTATGCTATTGAAGCTAGTGAAATTTGGAATATATACTCGTGCATACTCTCGTCAGATAAAGTGTCCAGATTTTCCCGATACGCCCACTAGGGGCGTGGCAAATTGGAAAATGAATTTTCCTATATGTCAGAAATACTACTTGTAGAAGTCCTAGAGAGTTGAGATTTGGAATGTATACTCGTGTTGACATCCCAAGTTGAATAAGCTATGGTGGATATATCAATGCTCATGGGGGCGTATCAAATCAGGCGAAATTGTATTTTCTACAGTTTTAGAGCTAGAACTACCAACTTTGGCACATGAGTACCTGTTACGATCCTATAAAGGTCAACCAAAAAATTGTTTGCTCATTCTTACTGGGGGCTTGGCGATTCGGTAATTTGGGCACTTTTGATGATAGAGACATGACTTGGTATATATACTCGTAACATCCTAAGTTTAATAAGCTATTGCGAGCTTATACCTTTAACAGTTTGAGAACTAGAAGCTTCAAAATTGGATGGTAGGTTGCTGTTGACCTCATCTATCGATCGCCTTTTAAATTATTGAGTGTAAGCGTCCAAACTTCACAGTTTTCTTTTTATAAATCTCTAAATAATAAAGTATGTATATATATTCTTGACCAGCTCAACGAGCTGAATCGGTTTAGCCCTCGCCGTCCGTTCGTCTTTATGAACACGCTGATCTCGTAAACCACATAAGCTAGAGATCTCAAATTGGCTTGTATATTCGTGAATAGCAAACGCAGTACGACTTTGTTTTTTTTTCCCCTTCGCGACTGATTTGTAAAACACGAATTTCAAATAGTAAAGACTTGTACTTTGCCAAATACATACATATAATTGCCAAAAAAACACTACAAATTTGATTAAAAAAGTCCATCTGCAAAAAGTTATTAAACATTTAATATCCCATATTATAGGCATATTGCAGCCTATTGAAGCTCATATTGAAGCGCAGTCGTTGCTCAGTTAGCAAAGCGTGTAATCAGCGCGTTATTGTGCGTGAGTATGTGTGTATATGTGTTGCGATATATTTATGTAAAATAATCATAGTCTCCTAATACCGGCTATTCGAAGGGTTCAGGGTATCTCATAACCGAGTAGTCTTGAGTGTGAACCACTTTATATTGCTGGATAAAAATTTCCTAAAAGTTAGAAACTCCGTTTATACCAACGGTCGCTAGAATCTAAGATATACCAACTCACAAGGTAAGAAAATGCACAGGAATTGAAAATTCTCCCTACTTGTGTAGTGATTTCTCATATTTTACTTATATTATTATTTTTTTTTTTAACTTGTCATAATAATTTTTTCTTCCATCTTTCATAGTTTCAATGATAACACTAACCATATTTGACTGTGATTCCGGGCATACCTCGCCGGCCTGGCAAATCGGATCTGAATTTATAGAAATTTTGCATCTTCTGTTATATTTTGGACACTATTGGTGCTAGAAACTTGGTATATACTTGTATTAACATCCCAAGATCAATAAGCTGTGGCGGATATATCTACGACCCCAGGGGGCAAGGCAAACCGCATGAGTTTATAGCTCCTACAGTTTTAATGCTAAAAGCTTCAAAACTGGATTGGTAGGTTGCTGGTGACCTCCTCTATCGGAATAAATTATTTGGGTCGGGAAAAAATTATTTGTCTATGCCCACTGAAGGCGTGGCAAATAAAATAAAACTCCTATTTTTTTTTAGCTATAAATACATCATTTATTAGTAAAAAAATAAAGAAAAAAAAAGAAAAGCCGAAATTTGCTTGTCAAACCAATAATAATTATAAATAAAACGTGTATAAAAAACCAACCTCACCCGATGTTCAAACCAAGGGTGTCATGATTTGCGCGAGTTACGTATTTAAAACGTCACAGTTTTGTTCTTCTTGTTGGAACATGATTAATAATAAACTATTTATTAACATAGAGTGTCTTTTTGATCTATCCTCTTTCACATGTTTCTTACTTCTGTAAAAGTGAACATGCTCAAGAGCTTTATTTGTCTGATCGGGCCTACGTGAGCTTTCAGTCATATGCTTGGAAGCTCTAGTTAGCTCGAAAGCTCATATGGCTGGAAAGCTTTGTTTGGATGCATAACTTCCCCAAAGCGTGTAATCAGCGCGTTATTGTGCGTGAGTATGTGTGTATATGTGTTGCGATATATTTATGTAAAATAATCATAGTCTCCTAATACCGGCTATTCGAAGGGTTCAGGGTATCTCATAACCGAGTAGTCTTGAGTGTGAACCACTTTATATTGCTGGATAAAAATTTCCTAAAAGTTAGAAACTCCGTTTATACCAACGGTCGCTAGAATCTAAGATATACCAACTCACAAGGTAAGAAAATGCACAGGAATTGAAAATTCTCCCTACTTGTGTAGTGATTTCTCATATTTTACTTATATTATTATTTTTTTTTTTAACTTGTCATAATAATTTTTTCTTCCATCTTTCATAGTTTCAATGATAACACTAACCATATTTGACTGTGATTCCGGGCATAGCTCGCCGGCCTGGCAAATCGGATCTGAATTTATAGAAATTTTGCATCTTCTGTTATATTTTGGACACTATTGGTGCTAGAAACTTGGTATATACTTGTATTAACATCCCAAGATCAATAAGCTGTGGCGGATATATCTACGACCCCAGGGGGCAAGGCAAACCGCATGAGTTTATAGCTCCTACAGTTTTAGTGCTAAAAGCTTCAAAACTGGATTGGTAGGTTGCTGGTGACCTCCTCTATCGGAATAAATTATTTGGGTCGGGAAAAAATTATTTGTCTATGCCCACTGAAGGCGTGGCAAATAAAATAAAACTCCTATTTTTTTTAGCTATAAATACATCATTTATTAGTAAAAAAATAAAGAAAAAAAAAGAAAAGCCGAAATTTGCTTGTCAAACCAATAATAATTATAAATAAAACGTGTATAAAAAACCAACCTCACCCGATGTTCAAACCAAGGGTGTCATGATTTGCGCGAGTTACGTATTTAAAACGTCACAGTTTTGTTCTTCTTGTTGGAACATGATTAATAATAAACTATTTATTAACATAGAGTGTCTTATTGATCTATCCTCTTTCACATGTTTCTTACTTCTGTAAAAGTGAACATGCTCAAGAGCTTTATTTGTCTGATCGGGCCTACGTGAGCTTTCAGTCATATGCTTGGAAGCTCTAGTTAGCTCGAAAGCTCATATGGCTGGAAAGCTTTGTTTGGATGCATAACTTCCCCATCGCTTAACTTAAAACACTCCTGAGTTTTACAAATTTTGTCTACATACATATATATATAATTAAATTAGTTTTCGTATTTCTTTTGTTTTTATACCCTGAACTCATTAAAAATGGGTAATCAGGGTATAATGGTTTTGTTGCAGCCCAAATGTATGTAACAGGCAGAAGGAGGCGTGATAGACCCCATAAAGTATATATATTCTTGATCAGGACGACAAGCCGAGTCGAGTGAGCCCTGTCTGTCTGTCTGTCTGTCCGTTTGTCCGTCTGTCCGTATGTTTGAACGCGTGGATCTCAGAACCTATAATAGCTAGAGACTGGAACTTTTTTTTTATAGATTCGTGTATATCACGCGCAGGTCGAGTTTGTTTTAGAAATTCGATAACTCTTCTCGTTTTTTTATCGATTAAAAAAGAAATCGATTTTCAGTTTTAAAATTATATCTTCTATATATTGACAGTTAGGGACCCCAAATCTTGTATTTAGTTTATTGATTTTTGATTTTTCTTAAATTTTGGCCACGCCCCCCTCGCCCAAATTTTCAAAACACTTATTTCAAATACTACAGACTTGTGCTTTTGCACATGCACACAAATGAATGATATAATTACGCTGCGCAAGTTTGATTAAGAAAGTCGATCTACAAAAAAAGTTATTAAGCATTTAGTTTCCCATAACACGCACATATTGGCGCAGCGCAGTCGCTGAGTAAACTGCGCAGTTCGCAGAGCGTATGCGTGTGCGTGTGTATGTATGCGTTGCTTTTAATATACATACATATATATATATATGTATGTATGTACATACTGTATATATTTACATATATATAAAATAAGAATAACATTGATATAACTTAAATAAAGTCAATATAATGTACATATAAATAGATGAAATGCAGTAATAACATAATTAAACGAAACGTTTACCAAACGTTTACGTACACACGCGGGTGGCAACAGCAGCAGAAGCATCTAGAAAATTCAAAGAATTCATAACAACAACAACAAAGACAAATTGGGGATGAATTTTCAGCAGAAGTTCAGCAGCTCAGTAGCAGTAGCTCAGTAGCTCAATAACTTTACTTAGGAATTCGCTATCTTACTCTTATGTACTGCAACGGTTGTGTTGGTAGAAGCGATGATCGCAGACATAAAGTCTCGGGTTCGATTCTCTAATCTGACGTCAAAACTTTTTTTATGCAAGTTACTTAATCTTTTTTGTTTTTTTTTAATTTTTTAATTTAATTTAAAATTATATATAAACTTTGAAGTGCATTTAAAGCCGCCGATAGGCGGGGTTCAGGGTATTTCCTAGTCGGGCACCTCCGACTAGAGTTTCCTTACTTGTTACTATCTGAATATTACTGAGTCACAAGGCCAGTACTCAACAAAGGGGACGAAGTCATGTCCTCCCTCATAATCTTTCTAATCTGATCAGGAATACCTAACCAGGATGGCCATTGTGGGACCAACGTCTTAGTAATACCTCGACTGAATTAGGAACAACCATTAGGAATCACTGCTGGACCACCACGGACTCTCAGACTTAGATAATTTATTTACAGACGAAATAAAACAGAAGTTAGAAAAGACACAAAAGACACGCATAGATACAGCCCAGTAATCGATGTGAGCGAAAAGTGTTCACGAAGGCAAATAAAAGGCTAGGGAAGAAGCTAACCCGTTTGTGCAAAGACGAAATTGTACAGTCAGGGTGGTCTACAAATATAACCTTAAATAGCGGTTACCTAGGTTGTCATAATAACAGTTAAACAGGTTTTTTCCCCGCAAGGTTATTGGCTTAGTTATCGCCTTGCGGGCGCCGGCAAATGCTCGGATCACCGATTACACCTATTCCAGATATGTACTGGTAAGGGAGCAAAGGATAGTAAAAAACAGGCACACTATCCAAAAATAAGTAAGTTGACGGGTATTTCGGCTTCTCAATTACTCAACATTATCAGCCATGAAACGATCCTTAGTTTGCATAGTATGAATTACAATAGTCGTAATAGTAATATCCGACAACTAAAAGAAAGCGCAGATGCTGTGGGATCACCCAAGACAGGACGCGCCGTGTTTTTAATATTATCTTAGAGTTAGGATGAATTAAAACAAGTAAAAACGTTGCAGTCGGGCGCTACCTACTGCGAAATACTCATTCACACCGCAAGCTCCCAGTTCTTTTTTTTTCGTTTATTTCTTTATTTTTTTGTACTAAAATATATTTTTATTACATATATAATATTTATCAACTCAATTAATATGGTAGAAGCACAAAAAGTCAATAAATTTCGCGTTTATAGCTAAAAAAATAGTGGTTTAATTCAATTTTCAACGCCACCAGTGGGCGTAGACATATAATTTTTGGCCAGTCCATGACAAAAAATTCGAAAATTACAGGGTAATTTTGAATATGCCTCGCCCTAAAAGAACGTAAAAATAATTTGAAGCCGATTGATAGAAGAGGTCATTAGTAACCTAACAATCCAATTTTGCTTCTAGCACTAAATCTGTAGGAGCTATAAGCTCATGCGGTTTGCCACGCCCGCTGTGGGCGTAGAAATATATAGAAGATGCAAAATTGATATATAGTCCAATTTTCCACGCCCCAGTGGGATATATAATTTTTTGTCGATATTTATAGGATCATAACAGTTACTCACGTGCCAATTTTGTCGTTCTTGCTCTAAAACTGTAGAAGATACAATTACACCCGATTTGCCACGCCACGCCAATGGGCGTAGATATATCTGCCATAGCTTATTCAACTTGGGATGTCAACGTGAGTATACATTCCAAATCGCAACACTCTAGGACTACTACAAGTAGTATTTCTTACATATAGGAAAATTCATTTCCCAATTTGCCACGCCCCAAGTGGGAGTATCTTCTCTAGCTTCAATAGCATAGAAATGGTTTGCGTTCATACGGACAGACGGACACCCGGACGGACATTGCACAAACCCAATATACTCATTTCACTTTGTGAATGAGTATAATTAATCATCATAAAAATAATTAATGAGGAATCACGTCAAATTGTGTCGGCTGCTTCATTAGTAATGCTGTACAAGATCCCGTGACATCAAATCCTCATCCTCCAGTTCGAAATAATTATGCCATAGTTTTTATGGCAAGTGTGTGTATGTAATAGTAACGGCTCTACGGAGAATTCGGGGAATAACATAGTCGATCAGTCTCGACTAGAGCATTCTGACTTGTTTTCTTAGTTGTGAGACTGCCTACGAAAAATATAATTGTCATCAATAAGAGGCCTACTCAATGGACTGTCTTAGCTGTGTCACATTTTGTGGTGGTAGTATTCCAATTCTTTGAATTCCAAGCTTTGAATTTGTCGTGTATTAATTTTAATTTCTGTTGCTCAATTGAAACCAAGATACTCTATTCTAGTTATGAGAAAGGAACATTTGCTGACATTAAATGAAAATCATGTAATACTTAAAGCCTATAGTACTATCTTTTGCTTACTCATTAGTCTGATTTCCATCTGACCTGTGGTGACCCTAGTCTTTGGTATTCCTTAAATAAAACAATGAGAATAACATTTTAAAATATTTATCCTGCTGCTTTATCAAAATTTTCTAGTTTTCTATTCGATCTAATAACATATTCATAATTGGCAATTATTATTATATTCTATTATTTTATAATAATAACAGAATTTGGATTTTCAATATCATTAAAAAGCTACCAGTGATCAATTTTTTTTAAAATAAACTCGATTTGAGCGAGCAATACATGTCTTAAGTCTCTAGCTCTTATAGGCTCTGAGATCGACGCATTCAAAAATACAGAGAGACGGACAGACAGATGAACAAGACTCAATTAATATACATATATACTTCAGATACAATGTGTATACTGTACGTCTCTTTCTGCCTGTTGTATACATTTTAAAAGGCACATTATAACCTGTTTTTTAATTTCAATGATCTATACATATAAAAAGTTACCAACACCGCCATTGCACTCGCACTAAGTGCGAGATACCGAATTCCTTACTAAAGTTATTTAGCTACAGCTACTGAACTACTGAACTTCTACTTAAAATTCATCCCCAATTTATCCTTGTTGTTATTATTTTCTTAAAATTTTCTAGATGCTTCTGCTGCTGCTATCACGTGCGTGTGTACGTAAACGTTTTGTTTAATAACATAATAGATTTCGTCTACATATATATATGTATATGTATATATATATGTTATATTTACTTTATTTAAATTATACAGTATGTACATGTGTACATACATATGTATGTATATTGCAAGCAACGCATACATACACACGCACACGCATACGCTCTGTTAACTGCGCAGTTTGCTCAGCGACTGCGCTGCGCCAATATGTGCACGTTATGGGAAATTAAATGCTTAATAACTTTTTTTGTAGACTTTATTAATCAGACTTGCGCAGCGTAATTATATCATTTATATGCGTGTATGTGTAAAAGCACAAGTCTCTAGTATTTGAAATAAGTGTTTTGAAAATTTGGGCGAAGGAGGGGTGGCATCCAAAATTTAACCAAAATCAAAATTTTATAAAGATCCCCATTACATATATTTGGGCCGCAACAAAACCATTATATCCTGACTACCCATTTTTAATGGGTTCGCTAGAAGATAACCGGAACCCTTCAAACAGCCGATATTGCAAACATGCATTTTACATATAAATTAAAGTTTTTAGGATTCCCGCGTCGTCGCTGAAGTTCGTAAAAATTCCAAGCCGTCGTCGTGTTGATTTTGATGAAGTAATCTCCTAAGTTTTCTTAGAATGTTTACGGTGGAGGCTTGACTTCACCTCAATCACTGGCCTTGTGGCTCAGCAATATGTTTAATATATGAAAACGATTATTTATATATAGTTTATTTTGAACCTTGTCAGAAAACATCAAATACAAAACTGAATTCAGACAAAAGCAGAATCTTATGCTAAACCTAAAGCTGAATCCATAAGCTACAAAACTACAGAGCTACAGCCGGCAAGCCGACTCAGCAAAAATGATAACGCAAATACTTGCAACATAGTCAAGTATCATGTTACCATAGTTGGTCAGGCCACTGAACTCATGCGTCAGCGGAATGTATTTAAAGCGAATGCTTTCGTATGAATGATATTACATAGTTATACAAAATTGCTATACGTTATTGTGTGCGATACTTATGTGTTATATTGTGTGCAATGTTTATGTGTTAACTACTCCACCCTCAAGTTTCTGGCCGTCCTCGGTCACCTTATACCCATCGATGATCCCTTGTGCCTTTCTTGACGTTCGCCATCTTTTGACGATTAGCCAGACGTTAATGAGGCCACAGAATGTAAGGCTGACGACGATGCCGATGGTAAACAAGTTCTTCGATGTTTCCGCAGATGCCAATTCACTCTTAAAACTTCGGATGACTTGGAGGTTGTCATTGTTCATCCGGTGGAGTTGAGGTATACTTAAGACCGGGTCATGGCCAATGATGTTAAGCAACGATGATCCTGCAATGCGTGGTGCCTTTCGTAGGATCTCACGCTGGTTCACGTACTTCGTGCCATTAACAATTGCGGAGAATCGAAAAGTGACGAGGTGTGTTCCGTTGGTTACAATCTATGGGCCCTCGTCTGTGCTGACCGTTGCATTATTTTCATTGATGATAATCCACTTGAGTGATCGGCTTGAGGTGGCTTGGTTGCGTTCGGCAAGAGGCTGTGCTACTGGCGTGTAGCACTTGTGCGCAGGACCCTTGCGCTGCTAACTTGCAGACCGAGGTGTATGTTGTTGCCACGCAGTCATCGACCGCTAATATCTCCTCGTTACATTCGGCTACGGTGTTGTCTTGAAGTTGTAGTATGATGTGTTGGTGGGATACTGGATAGACTCTGATTTTTTGGCAGACGAGTTTTACCCTGGGATAAGCTATTAGGATATGGATTACATTTTCGGACTATAGGATCTTAATTTTAGACGCTTCAGTGAGGCTGACTATGGGGAATTATAGTGGATGTTCATTTAAAAGTGCTTTCAAATCATTACGTTCAAAAATTGTTGGATTTATTATTCCAGATTTGGCTAATGTAATTGTGAGGATTTGGTTTGATATCTGGTTAATTAGTATTCTATTCCTTGCCAATAATATTTCGTACAAATACGATGTATCGACTATTTCGTTTCTTTTGGCTTTTACTATTTTATTAACTACATCAATAAGTTCGTTAATTGCCTTTGCGTCTCTGAATTGATAACTCCCTGTTTATTGTTTCCATCGATTAATTGCGATTCGGTCCACCTAACGTTTTCAAAGTCGGAGGCATCTGGTGTGCCTCCTATGACCTTTAGTACTGGGCCTAGAAAATCTAGACTTCTAGCCATCCTATGGTGTATTTGGATAACGGACAATAAGCTCCTAATATAATCTACATCTGTGTCTAATAATTTCCGCATATGAGATTGTGGGAATAACTCTACTAACTTTTCAGTATCATCAACGATGATGTTAAATTCTGTTAAGTTACTCGAATGCCTTAAATAAGCCCTTTGTTCCCATACCAATACTTTCCCATCTTTTATTGGAATATAACTGGAATGCGAATAGTCGACAATCCGACTCTGTACTATCCCTAGCATTAACAGTATTGCGTATTGCATCCTGTAAAGTGACCAATGGGGTTGTTGTGCGATTAGTGATACCAAGATTTTTCTGGATAGTTTCTTCTGCCCGCTACTTGAGGTTGTATTTATGGACCACCCTCCCCATAATGAGAACAGACGTTCCTATGTCTGCTTGGATCTTTTCCTCTTTGCAAAGCGGTGTTAACTTATTTCCTATCCTTTTATGAAATGATCGCAAGCTGAACAAATTTTTTGGCTCGGGATATTCCCGAATGACTTTCACTTTTTCGGGGTCGGTCATGGCTCCGTTTTTGGTTCCTCCAAAGCCCAAGAATTCAACACTTTCTTTGAAAAATTTAGTTTTTTCTTGTGCAACACACATGTTAGCATTACACAAGCATTTTAACACTGTGTCAATGTGTCGAACGTGATCCGCCTCGTTTGCAGAAAAGATTATTACGTCGTCGACATACACATAGCAACATATTTCCAATATGTTCTCTTAGAACATCATCTATGGCTCTTTGAAAAATGCTTCCAGCATTTTTCAGTCTAAACGGCAGTCGGCAGAACTCGTATTTCCCACCGTTGACTGAAAACGAGGTTCTTGCACGATCATAATCTGCCAAATATATTTGGTGGTAACCTGATTTTAAGTCTCGGGTTGTGAAAAATTTTGCCTGTCCTAGATTTGCTAGAATCATCTGAATGCTAGGCATTGGGTATCGATCGGCTATAGTGCGCTCATTGAGTTTCCTGAAGTCAATTACTAACCGCTTATTTCTGTTGCCGTTACTGTCGAGCCCTTTTTTGTCGACGACCCATGAGAGGCTGTTGTACTGGGATTTAGATGGTCTAATTATGCAATTTTTAGCAGTTGCCTGATTTCTTTGTTTACGAAATCTGAGACTCCTACGGGTTGGGGGTATAATTTTGAATATACCGGCTCATTATCTATGGGCCGAATGGTGGCAATAACGGATGTATTAAAGAGTTAAACGTTGACGTCTTTGACCTGTGGCCCGATCAGAATTATTTGATCTTTTTTGTGTGTGCTGTCTAAATTTGGACGATGAATCAACATCCATTGGTTCATGGCTTTGATTTGATTCCTCCCTTTTGTTTTTTTCTTGACCTTTGTTGTAAAGTGGATTTTTTTCATTTCCACGCTCATCCCTACTATTCTTTCCCTGCCTTGCGCCTTGAGGGCGATTTTTATTTTCTTCTCTAGCATGTTCTCTTTCGGCCATAGCTTTAGCATACGAGGCCGAGAACATGCTTCTTTCAATGCTTGCCTCAGCCTCTCTGTTAAGCGCCAAGGCGGAGGGCAAGTCTTTCGGCTGTGCCGGGAAAACTACTGCACTATGTGATTTCTTCATACCAGAAATGAATGGGTGAAGCGCATCGGACCTCGCCTTTTCGTTAAGCAATGTAGCTTGGCCGGTCTCATGTGTCATAACTATCTTGTTTGTAACGAGGGTTAATTTCTTTTCGACCTCGTCATAATATTCTATAAGGCTTAAATCGCCTTGTCTGACCATTTTGAGTGCTTGCCTTAAAAGTCGTAGCGATGTCTTCGCAGCGTAGCAACAATCTAATCTAGCTAATATAGCATCAAAGTTAAGCACTGTATTGTGTGATACTAAAACTGCTCTTGCTTCTCCTCTGATCTTGTTTCTGATGATTGTGACCGCTTGATAGTGAGTACTGCTGCCGTTGTATGGCTTAAATAGCTCATAAGCATCGCAGGCTGACTGCCTCCGTGCTACATATTCGTCGAAACCCCCAGAAAATTCGGCAACGGACTTAAAGATACAAAGTGGGATGTCACATCTTTTCTCAGGTTTGACTGAAATTCTTTGGAAACTAAAGCTCTCGGAAACTTAAACGGCACTTTTAATAAATATATGATCGAACCATGTGTTATTTCGCTGCTACACATTGTCTTTTGCTGTGTTGATAAAAACGAATTTATACAACCAATTGAACTCAATATTTTTTTTCGTGAAAGGTAAGTTAATGTACTATTTAAATTAAGTTTAATATGTGCGAATATGTTGAAGTTGTGCTTTGGAGCATCGTAAAACTGATAAGGGCCTTGAGGCACTCTTGGGGCTCCACGGAAAAATTTGTTGCCACAAGCTATTTCATAACTGATTGCACTTGTGTGATTTTTATTTATTGTTGAATTTATTTAATAGAGATTGAATAATGGCTTTGAGAGTTCACTTTAAATGGTCTGATATGACGGATGAACAACAGCTGAAGTTGTTTGAATTAGTCCCGTGGACAGTTCGAGTATATCGAGTGACGACGAGGATGAAGACGAAGCACTAAACACTGCATTAGAAGATGCCTCTAATGTGCAGTAATCTTGAAAACATCTAAAATACTGTGCAGAACCATGAACCTTCCCGAAAAACACCTAAAAGGCGTCGATCACCATTGCCAGTTATTGAAGGAGCAACACGTATATCTCTACCGACTTCTGATGGGTTTAATGGGCTTGGTAAACAAATCATTACTTTGATTTGTAATACAACTCAGTAATTTATTTATGAATAGGTATCGAATCAATTAAAAAGGAACCTGGCAAAGTTATATGGCGACAGCAATCTATGCATTTTCACATAAACAATGTTGCTTTTCAAGGCGACTTTTTGTTGGCATCCAAAATGACTGATCTGAAAACCCCCTTCAAACTATTTTGTTATTTTTTAAACTCGGACATTATAAGTATGATCGTCGAGGAAACAATGTGTGCACCCTCAAAGGAAAATATTGCCAACCAGTTTAAAAACACAACGGAAGATATTCATCACTATATCGGTATATTGATTTACATGTGAATATATCGCCAACCAAATTTGAAAAGTTACTGGGGACAAAAAGCGTTTGCACCCATAAAACCTGTTTGATCCAGAACCAATTTGAAGCAATTAAGAAATACTTCTCATTGTGTAACGAGAATAAGAACAAAAGCAATAACAAGTAAGAAAACACTAGTCGGAGGTGCCCGACTAGGAAATATCCTAAACCCCGCGCTTCACCCAACACCGCCGCTGCACTACTTGAATGTGAGATAGCGAATTCCTAACTAAAGTTATTGAGCTACTGAGCTACTGCTACTGAGCTGCCGAACTTCTACTGAAAATTCATCCCCAATTTATCTTTGTTGTTGTTATAAATTCTTAGAATTTTCTAGAGGTTTGGTAAACGTTTTGTTAATAACATAATAGATTTCATTTATATATTATATTGACTATATTTAAGTTATATCTATGTTATACTTATTTTATATATATACATACATACGTACATACATACATACACATGCACACGCATACGCTCTGCTAACTGCCCAGTTTACTCAGCGACTGCGCTGCGCCAATATGTGCACGTTATGGGAAATTAAATGCTTAATAACTTTTTTTGTAGACCGACTTTCTTAATCAAACTTGCGCAGCGTAATTATGTCATTTATATGTGTGTATGTGCAAAAGCACAAATCTCTAGTATTTGAAATACGTGGTTTAGAAATTTTGGGCGAAAGGGGCGTGGCATTCAAAATTTAACGAAAACCAAAATTGTATAAACGTCCCATTAAACTAAATACAAGATTTGGAGTCTCAAACCTTAAAGATGTAAAAGATGTAATTTTAAAACGAAAAATCGATTTTCGTTTTTAATCGATAAAAAAAGAAAGAGAAGAGTTATCGAAGTTTTAAAACAATCTGGATCTGCGCGTGACATACACAAAACTACAAAAAAAAATTGAAGTATGTAGCTCTTATATTTATTTATTTTATTTATTTATTTATTTAAAGAAATTGACCACATTCGTGAGTCAAATTATAAAATTACAAAATTAAAATTATAAACAGAACAGGAAAAAGAAAAAGCCTAATACTAACAATATATAGCAATGATATCACCAACCCGATGGGGGTGTTTTATTTGCCGGACCGACGAGCTATGCCCCAAATCACAGCCAGATATGGTTAGTGATATCATTGAAACTAAGCAAGATAGAAGAAGTTAAAAAAAGGTTATAAAAATACAAGAAAAAATAAAAATCTTAAAAAGTAAAATACGATAAGAGAAATCACTACACAAGTAAGGAGAATTGCATAGGTGCATTCTCACAACTGTGGTGTGTGTGTGATTTCTCTGAAATATGCTAAAAGAGAAGATTTTATTAAGGAAAGAGAGAGTTCAGAACTAAATACATGAAAATAAGTATTATACTCAGTACATAGAACACGAAACTGTACAAAGAATAGTTACAGTTACATATAGGTAAATAAAGAGGACAGAAGTGACGAGAAGCACGGGAAGGAACTAGGAAGTTGACTTGTAATAGAAGAGAAGGCGAATCAATACTACCGTTAATCAACTTTTGTAGAAAAGTAATAACCAAGACTATTCTACGATTGATTAACGATGGAAGATTCAAAAGAAGAAGCCTACTATGATAAGACGGTAGACGAAGGTTACCATCCCAGTTTAGATTGCGCAAGGCAAAAAGAAGAAATTGCTTCTGAACCGACCATATAATAGAACAATATTCTAAAATAGGGCGTACCAGCGAGACAAAAAGAAGTTTAGTGACAAACGGATCATTAAACTCTTTAGACCATCGTTTAATAAAACCAAGTACACTTTTGGCTTCATTAACGATGGTTAGAATATGGGTATTGAATCTAAGTTTACAGTCAACGGGCACACCGAGATCTTTGATTGTAGAAATACGTTGCAATGACACATTGTTGATTGTGTAATCAGCAAAAAATGGAGTGGTACGACAGAAAGTCATTGTCATACACTTAGAACAATTTAGATGCAACTGATTAGCTTTACACCAATTTTGAAAGGATATTAGATCATCCTGTAGGCGTAGATGATCTATTGAGTTCTTGTATGAGAGACAAAGTTTTACATCATCTGCATACATAAATATCCTAGAGTAAGAAATTCAGCTGGGAAGGTCATTTATAAATAGGGAGAAAAGTAGAGGGCCCAAGTGACTACCCTGAGGAACACCCGAAGAGACAAATATGACCTTCGAAATAGATGTTCTCAACAGAACTCTTTGGGTTCTACCCTTTAAATAGGAAGCAATCCAAAACAGAAGTTTAGGAGAAAATCCCAATTGGTCAAGCTTTTGAAGCAAGATGTCATGCTGAACAGAGTTAAATGCCTTACTGAAATCAGTGTATATAACATCTGTTTGCATTTTCTTTAAAAAGCTTTCATTGACTAGGGATGAAAATTCTAATAAGTTCGTAGAGGTTGATCGATTCTGAACAAAACCATGCTGCGATGGTGAAATAATAGATTTACAAAAGTATTGCAAATTAGAAGTTATAACTTTGTCAAATAACTTCGGAATAGCAGAAAGCTTGCCAATGCCTCTGTAATTTGAAATATCAGATCTTCCTTCTTTTTTATACAGAGGAATAATAAATGATTCTTTCCAAATTGAAGGAAATACCGAGGTATCAAGAGACAAATTAAACAGTTTTAATAAAGGTGACCACAAAGAAAGAGCTTCTTTAATCACACAACTAGGAATACCATCCGCCCCCGGAGAGAACGACGATTTCAACGTACGCATAGCGGATAAAAGAGAGATAGGAAAAATATTAGAAACCATAATAGCATTTCCATTAATTTCAGAATTTAAAATTGGAAAAGAATTGGTTTCAGAAATGGCAGTTGAATAAGTGGATTGGAAGAACTTTGCAAATAGATCTGAGGTATCTTGATCATTGCAAGTACTGTCACAACCTAGGAAAAACGAGGATGGAAACCCAGAAGATTTACGCTTCAAATTTACAAATGAATAAAATCTTTTGGGATCACGAGCAAACTGCCTTTTACAGCGTATAAGGTAATTCTCATAACAACGAGAGTTTAAAATATTGAAATTGGCTTTAGCTAAGGAGTATTTAGACCAATCAACGATCGAACCCGACTTTTTGAACTTTTTAAAACATTTAGATTTAAAATTTTTTAGAGTTGAAAGAGTCGAAGTGAACCAGGGAGGTTTATTAGAAAGAGATTTGGGAAGACACATAGGAACACACTTGTCTAGAATAGCATTTAAAATATTGTAGAATGTTGAAACT
The DNA here is from genome assembly GCA_035045555.1 of Drosophila fulvimacula. Taxonomy (NCBI): domain Eukaryota; kingdom Metazoa; phylum Arthropoda; class Insecta; order Diptera; family Drosophilidae; genus Drosophila; species Drosophila fulvimacula. Next base: position 815,812 of record JAWNOX010000064.1, on the reverse strand, counting down.
GCTAAGTTTACATCAACTGCCTCATATAAAGGAGCCCAATCTGTTGCATTAATGAGATCATTAAGCAAAACAAAATTACATTTATTAAAACAACGCCGCTTTTTAGATTACGAGGGCGTAAGAATTGGTGGACAGTAAATAGGTATTAAAACCTCTAATGTTGTATGATATAAATCCTCAGGTACACAAAAGGGGGATGATCTTAAAATATTAATGCTGGCGTCATCATTAGTAAAAACAAGATCAAGAGAACGATTTAAATGATTAGAAATTGAGTTCATCTGATACATAGAAAGATTAAACAATTCATCAAAAAAATAATGATCAATTGTTGGAATAAGATAATTCGAATTAGGAAATGAGGCCCAAGAAGTGTTAGGTGTATTAAAATCACCCAACACAATAAATAAGTCATTATCTTGAACATATTCATACATTTCTTTAATACAAGATATATGATGACTATAAACTTGTAAATCGGAAGAGGGAGGAATATATGAACAAGTAACGTATAGGGAACAAGACTGAATAGTTATTTTAACTCCAATAATCTCAACATTGTGAATTGATGAAAATGTAAAAGATTCAGAGAGGAAATTGGATTTAACAGCTATTAAAACACCACCCCCTCTACGAGGCGCGCGATCAAGTCTATAAATAGTGAAATTATTTGAAAAAAACCTCACTATTATAAACATTTTGGCTTAACCATGTTTCAGTGAGGGCTATAAGTTCAGATTGGACACTACAGCTATGCAAAAATAGAATTATAAATTTAGAATTAAGGCCTCGAACATTTTGATAAATAATAGATAGCTGCGGAAAAGATGGAAAGAAACTAAGTTTTTTGATACAGCCTCAGATGACGGTTGAACCGAAACGGGATTTAAAGACACTGGAGAAATTCTATTTCGAGTCTTAGGTTTGAATTCATGTACAACAACATGACGTGGCCAAAAGTTTGGATCACATATAGTATCGAAAAATTCAATTGGTACATTGATTTTAAACGAAGCAATTTCATGAGGAGCCGCAAAATTAAACTTCGAGATAAAAACTTTAGACGAAATTTTACTTTCAATAAAAGCAGACACAGCCTCACATGTCGTATCTGATGAAAACCTAGATACGAAAACTTGCTTTCGAGGAGACACAACCAATAAATAGGGTAATATAGGAGTAGGAGACGGTGTAGGAGACGGTGTCTGAATGTTGTTTTTAGATTGAGTAACACTCGGAGAAACTTTACCTTTTTTAGACCCAAATATTTCAACAGAATCATCAGGTATTGGAATTGATAATTCTTGACAAAAGGTTGATAAGGTAGGAGATGATAATTGAATGGAGGGGGGAACTAGCAGTGATGGAGTAATCACTGTATTCAGCGGAGAATCAAACTTATACTGATATAATATTTCTTCTCCAGCTTTTAGTTCCTCTTCTAGCTGTTTTGAAAATTTTCTCAGATTTGAATACTGAACCCGCACTGAATTCTGAGATTGACGCGTTCACGCATACGAACAGACGAACGGAAAGACGGACAGGGCTCAATCGACTCGGCTTGTCGTCCTGATCAGGAATATACATACTTTATGGGGTCTGCCACGCCTCCTTCTGCTTTTTGCATACATTTGGGCTGCAACAAAGCCATTATTCCCTGATTACCCATTTTTAATGGGTTTAGGGTATAAAAATAAAGATTTGACTCTGTGCCTAAGCAAGCTCGATTATTCGTTGACGAACAAATGTGCAGCATAAAAATGAAGCACCATTTGCGGCAATACATGCCCAATAAACCGCTCAAGTGGGGTATTAAATTATTTGTGTGATTCAAACAGAAACATAAGCAAACACACACCATAAACAGTTACACCGGGCAATAGCCCAAAAACAACAACCATGAACGAACAACCATGAAGCAAAACCTACAAAACACAACTAAACGAGCCAAAATACATTGTACTAAAACGGAATTCGAAAAAGTGTCATCGTTTATCATAAAAAAAACCATAGACTATGCATGCGGAGGAGAAGTTGAAACATGTAAAAAAACAAGAGACGGCTCCCTGCTTATTAAAACTAAAAACAAACTGCAAGCACTGAAACTAATTGCGTTAAAAAAAATTAATAATCTCGATATCACTGCAACAGAACACAAGACTTTAAACACAACCAAAGGCGTAATATATTGCAATGAACTACGAAACATAGCTGAAAGCGAAATACTGGAAGAATTAAAACCACAGAACGTAATCGAAGTGCGCAAAATTCTAAAAAAAACAAACAAACAACACAAACCAAGAACAAACCTCACTTGTCGAAACTGGCCTCATAACAATTACATTTTCAACTCACAAACTACCCGAATTAAAAAAAAATTGGCTACGAAACCGTCCGTGTACGACCATATATCCCACTCCCGCTGCGGTGCAAAAATTGTCTCCGCTTTGGACACCCTACCGCTATCTGCAAGAGCTCCGAAATATGCAAAAACTGCTCAGAAGCAAAACATACAAATGAAGGGGAACTCTGCAAAAATACGCAAAACTGCCTAAACTGCAAAAATAACCCCCAAATTGACCACCAACATAGCCCACTCGACCGTAAATGCCCCACCTTCCTCAAACAACAAGAGCTAACTGCAATAAAAACCACCGAAAAAGTTGATAACAAAACCGCACTTGATATATATCACAACAGGCACAATCAACAGTTGAGAAACAGCTTTGCTAAAACTCTTGCACAACCAACGCCAAACACATCAACACCAACACAAAATTCATCCAATACACAATGCTCACATGCACAAATCATTACTACACAGCAAGCAGCAAGCACTCCATCTACGATCTCCCCCCTGGAGAAAGTATTTACAGATATAAAAAAAAGGTAACAGAAGATATGGAAACAGGCAGTAACCCTCCCCACACGGAAAACAAATCATATCTATCACAGTCAACTGAAGATCTAAAACTAAGAATATTTACCAAAGATAAATCTAGCCCTCTAACAACTAACTTTAAGCCCTCTAAACCAAAAACAAAATCAAAACCCACAAACAAAAACCTTCATAAAAACAATAGTGATAGCGAATCTATCTAAAACAAAACAAGTAAATAGAAACAAACTTTATACCAAACTCATACTCTATACTTTAACCTTTAACTCAAAACAAACCCAAATACTCAACCCAAGACCCCAAATCATAAAAATATAGCAATGCTTAAAATAATACAATGGAACATGAAAGGATACAGAAACAACTATAACGAACTGCTAAATATAATAAAAAAAATACTCACCACACATAGTATGTCTCCAAGAAACCCACTTTTACAATACATTTATTCCCACCCCTGTCCTAGTAAACTTTAAAATTTACACCAATACAGCTTCCAACCGATTTGGCGGTGTAGCCATATTGGTCCACAAATCCATAGAACATAAGACACTAGATCAACCTACACACATAGAAACGCTAGGAATCGAAATTATGTCTAATAGGAAAATTAACATTATTTCTGTATATATCCCTCCCACCAAAACATTTTCACCTAATGACTTAACCGAACACTTTTTACCACGCACTAACAGCACCAACCAAATTATCCTAGGCGATTTCAACAGCAAACATCACAGCTGGGGATCAGCCCAAGATAACAGGAGAGGACGTACCCTATCAAAGTTCCTCCAAAACGCCAATCTCACTATACTTAATGACGGATCACCAACACACTTCTCCACTCACAACACCTTCACACATATTGACATCTCAGTATGCTCCTCTCAATTAACTCCCATCACCAATTGGAAAATAATCAATGACCTTCATGGCAGCGATCATTTTCCAATTTTATTATCCTTGTTCCCACAGCCCCAATCAGACAACTTCTCCCGTCCCCTCTTCAAAATAAAAGAAGCCAACTGGCCATTATTCACCAAACTAACTAACGACCTAAACGAACTTATACCTAGAACCTCTAACATTAACAAAGAAGCTGCAATAATTAATAAAATAATCCTACAATCCGCTCACCATAGTATACCACAAACAACCCCTCACACCCACAACAAAAACACCCCCTGGTGGAATAAAACATTGACCAAACTTAGGTCCAACAAGTTTATAACTTGGCGAAATTTCAAACGCAATAGCAACCTTCTCAACTACAAAAGAGCTAACGCCCTCTTCCGGAGAGAGCTTAAAATATCCAAATATAAAGCTACCACAGACTTCACATCCAAAATAGAACCCAACACCCCCTCCGACAAAATCTGGACTAATATCCGACGGCTCTGCGGGCTTAACCCTACCAAAGCCATTAATTGCATTACAGATACAACCAACAACTCACTATCAACAGACACAAACCACATAGCGCTCTTGTTTGCCCAACATTGGTCCGACTGCTCCAACGACCAAAATTTTAGCAATAGCCATTACCAGCAAATATGCTGACATCTCTATCAATTACTTAGAGCACAAGCAATAGAATCTGACATCACACTAATTGAACTACTAGCAGCGTTACACACCCTCAAAGGTACAACTCCCGGCCTAAACAGAATCTCTTATCCTATGATAAAAAATACCTCTTACGCCCTTAAAGCCAGAATTACAAACCTCTTCAATACTATATTCAATAACACCATCCCACAATCCTATAAAACCAGCCTTCCTATAATAAAATAAAATATAGACCCATCTCCCTTAACTGCTGCATATCCAAAACCTTAGAAAAAATAATAGCCAGGCGCCTTTGGTGGTTGGTATCGAAAAACAACTACATCCATCCCAACCAAACAGGCTTCAAATACGGCAAATCCGTCACAGACGGTCTGCTCTTTGCAGACCACCTGATAACGAAGTCGCTAAGAAGCAAAAAGCACGCCTCTATCATTGCCCTTGATTTCTCAAGAGCCTTCGATAGAGTCGGTGTCCACCCAATAATAGACCAATTAAACCGCTGGAAAGTTGGACCAAAAATCATACAGTTTATACGGAATTTCATGGCAAACCGGAAAATTGTAGTTAAAATAAAAAATGTCAAAAGTAATCCCTATCCTCTTCAAAACGGCATTCCCCACGGATCCCCAATATCCGTCATCCTTTTCCTAATCGCCTACAACAGACTCTCCCACTTAATCAGCGTACAAAAAGAAATCCATTTCACCACCTACGCCGACGACTTTTACCTTATCATCCCTCTTAGCAAACAAAAAAATCAATCCTGCAACCTCGACCAACTCTTTTCCAACATATGTGAGTGGTGTTCATATTCAGGAGCATCACTATCAGTAGAAAAGTCTCAACACCTTCATGTTTGCCGCAAGCAAAACTGCATCTGCAGCATATCATGCAACAACACCCCTATTCCCTCAGTTACCAAATTGAAGATCTTAGGACTCACCATTAACAATAAATATAGATGGGACGCGCACATCAAACAAATTCTGCCAGCCTTAAACAACAAACTTAACATCATTAAATGCCTAGGAAGCTCTAAGCTAAACTGCAATACATACACTATATTAAATGTAACAAAATCTATAGTAATTCCGAAAATTGACTACGCACTGCTCATCTACGGGTATGCTCCCAAATCAACCCTCAATAAACTCAAAACTTTATTTAAATTCCGCAATCCGCATATCACTTGGGGCACTACGCTCATCACCTATCGCTAACCTACTTTTCGAAGCAAACATACCTACAATAAAGCAAAAAAGAGACCTGATCACAGCTAAAGTCTACAAAACACTCCTACATAGCTCAAACTCACCGCTCCACAGTTACACTAAACAGAAGGACAGCCAAAAAAGGAACAAATTGACGTGAACAATAGAAAAAACCATAGCATTATGTAAAAAAACCAACGTTCCCTACCTTCCCCTCCCAAGCAAAACCACCACACCCCTATGGCTATTCCTTCCCCTCTGTCATCAATACCACACTACATAGACAGAGCAAATCTAACACACCACCAAGCACATTCAGACAACAATTTCTTGAAATCAAAGAGAAATACAACAACCATAAATTCATATACACAGACGGCTCTCTACAAAACAACACAGCCACTTTTGCGATTACGACCGAAAACGAAATCCTGAAAAGATGCATCCTCCCCCATTATTCATCCATCCTATCAGCTGAAACCATAGCCATTCTCGATGCAATAAATCTGATCAAAAACAGACTTTGAAAGTATATAATTTGCTCCGACTCCCTCGCATCCATAAAATCCATTCGCAATATTAACAACAATAGCCTTTATCCCACAACTATTAGAACCCTACTTACCCAATCTGACTCAGAAATAAAACTTCTTTGGATCCCTAGCCACTGCGGCATTAAAGGGAACGAGTTAGCCGACAGTGCAGCCAAAGACACATTTTATATGCCCCTTCACTATACCCCTAACTTTAACCCTACAGACATAAACAAACTCCTCAAAAACGAACTCTCAAAAAAACTTAAATTGAACATAGAGCTCTGCAACCGATGGTACCAGAGATTAAATACAAACCTATCCAACACGTCAAGCTACCTAAAAAATATAGACCAAAAAAGCATCACACGCAGTGATCAAATAAAATTTCTAAGGCTAAGACTAGGCCACACAAGAATCACACAACAGCACTATAACAACCCTAACAACACCCTTCCTTGCCCCAACTGTCACACAACCGCAAATATCAATATAATACACATTCTCTGCGACTGCCCCGCAACCTCTAACCTGCATACCCACATCTTCCAAAACACCTGCCCCTATCAATCCTAGCAAACCCAACCGAGATTAACATCCGCAAGATAATTGAGTTTCTTAAAAAATCTAAAACATACCACCTACTATGAAAAAGATTAAATAAAAACAAAATGAAATGTAAATATAGAAATAATGCTATTATAAAATAAAATCTGTATATACTAATTTAAAAATAATCTATAATCACAATAAACACCATCCAGCCAAAGGCCCCTGCTGCCAGTGCTTAGCCTTAAGTTAGAGTTAATTTTATATTAATTGTAACTTCTTAATAAATAAATAAAAATATAGCGGCGCAGGTGATAATGCGATATTACATATTTACCCTGATCTCGGTGCGTCAGCCAACAGAGTTGTACGCTTGACGAAAACTGTTGACGGTTTCAAACATCATATAATATATTTTGACAATTTTTACACATCGTTTCCTTTGATGGTCCAAACGATAGTGCCATCAAGGAAAAGCCAAGACGTTTTTCAATTGAGTACGTGGGTTCTTCATATGGAGTGGAGGTTAGTAACGTACTGTGAAAGGACAACAAGGCCGTTCGCTTATTATCGACCTATGTGGGCGTTAAGCCGTTTAAAAGGTGAAATGCTCATGGAGGAACACCAAATGCAGCTCGTTACGACACTAGGGCGAAGCGCCATGTAGAAATTGACTGCCAATAAGTTATTTGGGAATATAACGCTCATATGGGGGCGTGAATCTGGTGGATGGGCTTATGGGAAGATACCATATAAAAAGTAAATCTCATGATGCTGCAATACGAATTTTCTACCATTTAGTAAATATGACAACAACAAACGCCTACATCCTACATATACGTATACAAAAGGAAACTATGAGCAGCGAGAAATTCATTGAGCTTCCGGATTTTCGAGAGTCTTTAGCTACAGGACTAGTGGGCTATCTGTCAAAACACTTGCCAGGTCGTCCACTCAAAAACAACAATTTACCTTCACCATCTTCATCTTTGTCTGAGCGATAAACTTGATCGCCATCACATACTTTGCTGTCGCCAGTTTCTCAGCGGCCCTTGCAGCCAGAACTCAAACAAGGTCAAAAATCAAATCACCCAATAAAGAACTTGAGGCTTGAGCTTTTGAATCATTTTCCAGAGTGGTTGGATCGCAATACGTTATAAAGATGGTGGGCAAGCACTGCAAAACTTCACAAACGCAGTGCATTTGCACAATCTGAGTATCATAGCAACAAATAAAATTATTTAAAGAAATAAAATAAAACAAAAATTAAACTCAATTTATTTGGAAACTACTTTTTTACCCTCAAAGCCCCAAGAGTGCCCTTGAGGCTTTTGTTTACATTTTCTCACCTTCCAGGTAAACGAAAGCTTCTATATTTTTTCGGACTTGATATATTTGAACTCAGAAGCCCCTATTTACTTAAAAACAAAATTATTCGAATTAATGTCTGCCTTCACTTTAGAAAGTAGTCTTAGATGGATAAGGTTATTTAGTTTAATTTTGATTTCTGCTATATACCAATTTCTGACAATTCAGTTGAAAATATAATCAATATGCTGAAAATTTCACAGAAGTTATTCAAAAAATTGGGTAACCAATGAAGGCAAGGTGTTCCATCAGTTGTGATTTTAGTTCAGAAGATGTTAGAAGTACAATTTTCTACATTTTCTGGTGGCGTTTAGGCACCTCGGTGAAGTCGGTTTTTATACACATTTTATTTATTTATTACTGATTTGAAAAGCATTGAAACAGGAGTGCCCTGCTGTGATAAGCAGTACAATGCTGTGCAAAGTGGTGGTATTGTGGTAGATGAATTCTGACTCGTAGATGTAAGCGGAGGTATGAATTTCGGTTTGGCTCTATCGGCTTTTCATTTATTTCTTTATTTTTTGTAATAAAAAAATTTATTTTTAATTTATTATATTTAGCAAATCAATTAAGATGGTAAAATGGCAAACATTCAATAAATTGTAAGTTTATAGCTCAAACACAATGGTTATTCCTATTTGACACTCCCCCAGTTGACGTATATATATAATTTTGTACCATTCCATGATATAGGTCTTGGGCAAGTTATCTGTGAATTTTGGACACTCAAAAAATGCGAAAATTACAGGGAATTTTTATAGAAGTCTCACCCAGTTACCTAGCATCCAATTTTGAACCTACTTGCTTGTGCGGTTTGCCATGACCCCTGTGAACGTAGATATATTCGCCGTAGCTTATAGATCTTATGATAACACAAATATTTATACAAAGTCTCAAGTCTCTAGCATCAATAGTGGTCAAAATAAAACAGAAGTTGCAAAATGAACATATAGTAAGATCCGATTTGCCGCGCCCCAGTGTGCGTTGAAGGTCTTTATAAGATTGTTTCACCCGATTTCCCACGGCCGCAATGGGCGTAGATATATCCACCATAGCTTATTCAACGTGGGATGTCTTCTACTACTACTACTACAAGTAGTGTTTCTGAGATACAGAAAATTGCAATTTTGAAATCTTGACAATTTATCTGACGAGAGTATACACTAGTATATATTCCAAATTGCTTCAATAGCATATAAATGATTTGCGTTAATACGGACGGACGGACAGCAAGACAGACATAGCTCAAACCAAAATTCTCAATGAACGAGTACAAAAATTCAAAATACATTTACAGTGCAACATGAAACAAAATATAAGTGACTTATTATTTATTGGAGGTTCTACATATAAATTTGCTGTTAAGAAAATACAGTCGGCTGAGTTCGGTCCAACTTAAGCTGGGTTAAACCGAAGGTTCGTTGATAATTCAAGTAAAATTTAATTGTATTTGTCGTTTCTTAGATGTAAAGTGTTCGCTCTGCTTGACGCATCAAGGGAGTTCAGGAAGTGGAAAATCGTAAAATATATTTTTGGAATTATTTGGAACTGAGTGCTGCGGTATAATGGTTTTGTTAAGGTAGACGGTATAACCATATCCGCCTGTCCGTATACGTGAAGGCGTCAATCTCAAAATTTTTAAGAGCTAGAAACTTGAAGTTATTTTGTAAGTACACATATGCTAGATAGTTGCAGGAAATCAAAAGAACATACAATTTAATTTCTCTATCAATCACATTTCAACCACCACAGAGATAAGACGTGGCACAGCAAACCAAACTTCGCTATACGTACCGCAAAAACGAGCAACAACCAAAATCCAACTCGACAAAACGAAGTTCACGCACAAAGCAAAACAATAAACAACAAGTAAGGAAACTCTAGTCGGAGGTGCCCGACTAGGAAATACCCTGAACCCCGCCTATCGGCGGCTTTAAATGCACTACAAAGTTTATATATAATTTTAAATTAAATTAAAAAATTAAAAAAAAAAACAAAAAAGATTAAGTAACTTGCATAAAAAAAGTTTTGACGTCAGCTTAGAGAATCGAACCCGAGACTTTATGTCGGCAATCATCGTTTCTATCAACACAGCCGTTGCAATACATAAGAGTGAGATAGCGAATTCCTAAGTACAGTTATTGAGCTACTGAGCTACTGCTACTGAGCTGCTGAACTTCTGCTTAAAATTCATCCCCAATTTGTCTTTGTTGTTGTTGTTATGAATTCTTCGTATTTTCTAGATGCTTCTGCTGCTGTTGCCATGCGCGTGTGTACGTAAACGTTTGGTAAATGTTTCGTTTAATAACATAATGCATTTCATCTATTCATATGTATGTATGTACATACATATGTATATTATATTGACTTTATTTAAGTTATATCAATGTTACTCTTATTTTATATACATGTATACATACATATATACATATATGTAAATATATACAGTATGTACTTGTGTACATACATATGTATGTATATTGCAAGCAACGCATACATACACACGCACACGCATACGCTCTGCTAACTGCGCAGTTTACTCAGCGACTTCGCTGCGCCAATATGTGCGTGTTATGGGAAACTAAATGCTTAATAACTTTTTTTGTAGATCGAATTTCTTAATCAAACTTGCGCAGCGTAATTATATCATTCATATGCGTGTATGTGCAAAAGCACAAGTCTGTAGTATTTGAAATAAGTGGTTTGAAAATTTGGGCGAAGGGGGCGTGGCATCCAAAATTTAACAAAAATCAAAATTGTATAAAAGTCCCATTAAGCTAAATACAAGATTTGGAGTTTCTAACTATAAAGATGTAGAAGATATAATTTTAAAACTGAAAATCGATTTCGTTTTTAATCGATAAAAAAACGAGAAGAGTTATCGAATTTCTAAAACAAACTCGACCTGCGCGTGGTATATACACGAATCTATAAAAAAAAAGTTCAAGTCTCTAGCTATTATAGGTTCTGAGATCCACGCGTTCAAACATACGGACAGACGGACAGACGGACAGACAGACAGACGGACAGGGCTCAATCGACTCGGCTTGTCGTCCTGATCAAGAATATATATACTTTATGGGGTCTGCCACGCCTCCTTCTGCCTGTTACATACATTTGGGCTGCAACAAAACCATTATACCCTGATTACCCATTTTTAATGGGTTCAGGGTATAAAAACAAAGCATACACTTCAAAACGTTAGGCCGGGGTTGAGCCCGACAACACCAGACATAAGCAAACTCAACCACACCAACTACAACAACAAATATTTGGCTGAAACAAAATACATAATTTTAAACGAGATGATAACTGAATATTCGAAAAAGTGTAACCGTTTATAATAAAATTAACGATTGCTTACACTGGCGGAGGAGAATCCGAATCAGAACACAACACCATAGCTCGCAAAGAGAGAGTTCTGTGTTTGTGAGAGTAAGACGTGTTTTTGTTTGCACTCCGTACTTTTGATTATTTATGTTCTTTAATTTGTTGTATACTTATACATCATTTGTATATTGGTGATTATTGCATTTTTGGTTTGATATTGCCGTGATTTGTACTTCTAAACATTGTGTTTTTTGTTTTATTTACAATAGTTTTGTGAGCGTCGGTGTATATCTAAATTGCAATTTTCATTTTAGTATTTCTATTCTTTCGTTGTTCTTATTTGCTTTCTGTTTTACACGGGTTAGTGTGTGTGTTCGCTGTCGCTCGCTCACGCTTAGTTTAGTGTTTGTTTTTGTTTCTTACGAAATTTATTTCCTTTATAGTGTAAACTCTCTCCCGCTCTATTTGTGTGTGTCTGTGTCTTCATCACCTGTTTGTCTTTTGATCTCTGTATTAGCTGATTAGCTGATTATAGAGTCATGGCTGCTCCCAAAAGTGGGTGTGGTAGATTACGCTGGTCTTGCTTGGATTGTTTGGAAAAACAATTAAGTTTAAGATTAAGATGTGCGGGTTCAGTACTCAAATCTAAGTAAATTTTCAAAATAGCTTGAAGAGGAACTGAAAGCTGGAGAACAAATATTGAATCAGTACAATTTTGATTCTTCGCTAAATACAGTGATTACTCCATCATTGCTAGTTCCCCCCTCCATTCAAGTATCGTCTTCTAACTTATCAACCACTTCTTCACCTTGGCAAGAATTACCAAATCCCATATCAGATGATTCAGTTGAAATATCTGTGTCTAGTGTCATAATAGACACTCAAAAGGCCACTACTAAAAAATTTAAAGTTTCTCCGAGTGTTGGTCAAGCTAAAAACAACATTCAGACACCGTCTCCTACTTCTATATTACCCTATTTATTGGTTGTGTCTCATCGAAAGCAAGTTTTCTTATCTAGGCTTTCATCAGATACGACTTGTGAGGCTGTGTTTGCTTTTCTTGAAAGTAAAATTTCGTCTAAGGTTTTTATCTCGAAGTTTAATTTTGCGGCCCCTCGTGAAATTGCTTCATTTAAAATCAATGTACCAATTGAACTTTTCTATACTATATGCGATCCAAACTTTTGGCCACATCATGTAGTTGTACATGAATTCAAACCTAAGATTTGGAACAGAATTTCTCCAGTGTCTTTAAATCCCGTTTCGGTACAACCTGCATCTGAGTCTGTATAAAAAACTAAGTTTCTTTCCATGTTTTCCGCAGCTATCTATTATTTATCAAAATGTTCGAGGCCTTAATTCTAAATTTATAATTCTATTGTTGCATAGCTGTAGTGTCCAATCTGAATTTATAGCCCTCACTGAAACATGGTTAAGACAAAATGTTTATAATAGTGAGGTTCTTTCAAATAATTTCACTATTTATAGACTTATCTCGTAGAGGGGTTGGTGTTTTAATAGCTGTTAAATCCCATTTCCTCTCTGAATCTTTTACATTCTCATCAATTCACAATGTTGAGATTATTGGAATTAAAATAACTGTTCAGTCTTGTTCCCTATAGGTTACATGTTCATATATCCCTCCCTCTTCCGATTTACAAGTTTATAGTCATATATCTTGTATTAAAGAAATGTATAAATATGTTCAAGATAATGACTTATTTATTGTTTTGGGTGATTTTAATATACCTAACACTTCTTGGGCCTCATCTACCAACTCGAATTATCTTATTCCAACAATTGATCATTATTTTTTTGATGAATTGTTTAAGCTTTCTATGTATCAGATGAACTCAATTTCTAATCATTTAAATCGTTCTCTTGATCTTGTTTTCACTAATGATGACGCCAGCATTAATGTTTTAAGATCATCCCCCTTTTGTATACCTGAAGATTTATATCATCCAACATTAGAGGTTTTAATACCTATTTACTATCCACCACTTTTTACGCCCTCATCATCTAAAAAGCGTCGTAATTTGTAATTTTGTTTTGCTTAATGATCTCATTAATGCAACAGATTAAGCTCCTTTATATGAGGCAGTTGATGTAAACTTAGCAGTTTCAACATTCTAAAAAATTTTAAATCTAAATTTAAGTCCCGTTATCCCAAAAGATTTTATTCATTTGTAAGCGTAAATCTTCTGGGTTTTTATTGTTTTTCCTAGGTTGTGACAGAACTTGTAATGATCAAGATATCTCAGATCTATTTGAAAAGTTCTTCCAATCCACTTACTCAGCTGCCATTCCAGAAACCAATTCATTTCCAATTTAAAATTCTAAAATGAATGGAAATGCCATTATCGTTTCTAATATTTCTCCTGTCTCTCTTTTATCCGCTATGCGTACGTTGAAATCGTCGTTCTCTCCGGGGCGGATGGTATTCCTAGTTGTGTGATTGAAGAATGCAGTGCTTCTTTGTGGTCACCTTTATTAAAACTGTTTAATTTGTCTCTTGATACTTCGGTATTTCCTTCAATTTGGAAAGAATCATTTATTATTCCTCTGTATAAAAAAGGAGGAAGATCTGATATTTCAAATTACAGAGGCATTGCCAAGCTTTCTGCTATTCCGAAGTTATTTGACAAAATTATAACTTCTAATTTGCAATACTTTTGTAAATCTATTATTTCACCATCGCAGCATGGTTTTGTTCAGAATCGATCAACCTCTACGAACTTATTAGAATTTTCATCCCTAGTCAATGAAAGCTTTTTAAATAAAATGCAAACAGATGTTATATACACTAATTTCAGTAAGGCATTTGACTCTGTTCAGCTTGATATCTTGCGTCAAAAGCTCGACCAATTGGGATTGTCCCCTAAACTTCTGTTTTGGATTGCTTCCTATTTAAAGGGTGCTCTTTGACTGTAAACTTAGTTTCAATGCCCATATCCTAACCATCATTAATGAAGCCAAAAGTGTTCTTTGCTTTATTAACGTTGGTCTAAAGAGTTTAATGATCCGTTTGTCACTAAACTTCTTTTTGTCTCGCTGGTTCGTCCTATTTTAGAATATTGTTCTATTATATGGTCGCCACAGCCGAAATTGTATCAGGACCGTATTGAATCGGTTCAGAAGCAATTTCTTCTTTTTCCCTTGTGCAATCTACACTGGGATCGTAACCTTCGTCTACCGTCTTATCATAGTAGGCTTCTTCCTTTGAATCTTCCATCGTTAATCAATCGTAGAATAGTCTTGGGTATTACTTTTCTTTTATTTCAAATCATATTCCTAGTTCCTTCCCGTGCTTCTCGTCACTTTTGTCCTCTTTATTTACCTATATGTACCTGTAACTATTCTTTGCACAGTGAGTTTCGTGTTCTATGTACTAAGTATAATACTTATTTTCATGTATTTAGTTCTGAACTCTATCTTTCCTTAATAAAATCCTCTCTTTTAGCGTATCTCTGAGAAATCACACACACATACCTCAATAGTGAGAATGCACCTGGCAATTCCCCATACTTGTGTAGTGATTTCTCTTATTATATTTTACTTTTTTAAGATTTTTATTTTTTCTTATATTTTTATAACCTTTTTTTTAACTTCTTCTATCTTGCTTAGTTTCAATGATATCACTAACCATATCTGGCTGTGATTTGGGGCATAGCTCGTCGGCCCGGCAAATAAAACACCCCCATCGGGTTGGTGATATCATTGCTATGTATTGTTAGTATTAGGCTTTTTCTTTTTCCTGTTCTGTTTATAATTTTTAATTTTGTAATTTTATAATTTGACTCACGAATGTAGTCAATTTTCATTATATAAAATAAATTAAAAAGTAAAATAAAATAAAAATAAAACAAGTAAGGAAACTCTAGTCGGAGGTGCCCGACTAGGAAATACCCTGAACCCCGCCTATCGGCGCCTTTAAATGCACTTTAAAGTTTGTATATAATTTTAAATTATATTAAAAAATTAAAAAAAAAAGTATTAAGTAACTTGCATAAAAAAGTTTTGACGTCAGCTTAGAGAATCGAACCCGAGACTTTATGTCGGCGATCATCGCTTCTACCAACACAGGCGTTGCAGTACATAAGAGTGAGATAGCGAATTCCTAAGTACAGTTATTGAGCTACTGCTACTGAGCTGCTGAACTTCTGCTTAAAATTCATCCCCAATTTGTCTTTGTTGTTGTTGTTGTTATGAATTCTGAGAATTTTCTAGATGCTTCTGCTGCTGTTGCCACGCGCGTGTGTACGTAAACGTTTGGTAAACGTTTCGATTAATAACATAATGCATTTCATCTATTCATATGTATATTATATTGACTTTATTTAAGTTATATCAATGTTACTCTTATTTTATATATATGTAAATATATACAGTATGTACATACATACATATGTATGTATGTATATTGCAAGCAACGCATACATACACCAGCGCACGCATACGCTCTGGTGACTGCGCAGTTTACTCAGCGACTGCGCTGCGCCAATATGTCCGTGTTATGGGAAACTAAATGCTTAATAACTTATTTTGTAGATCGACTTTCTTAATCAAACTTGCGCAGCGTAATTATATCATTCATATGTGTGCATGTGCAAAAGCACAAGCCTGTAGTATTTGAAATAAGTGTTTTGAAAATTTGGGCGAAGGGGGCGTGGCATCCAAAATTTAAGAAAAATCAAAATTGTATAAAAGTCCCATTAAGCTAAATACAAGATTTGGGGTCTTGAACTATCAAGATATAGAAGATATAATTTTAAAACTGAAAAATCGATTTCGTTTTTAATCGATAAAAAAGAACGAGAAGAGTTATCGAATTTCTAAAACAAACTCTACCTGCGCGTGATATACACGAATCTATAAAAAAAAGTTGAAGTCTCTAGCTATTATAGGTTCTGAGATCCACGCGTTCAAACATACGGACAGACGGACAGACGGACAGGGCTCAATCGACTCGGCTTGTCGTCCTGATCAAGAATATATATACTGATACTATAGATTTCGGCAGCAACAAAAACATTAAGCCCTGATCCAGGGTATAATTATTATATAATTCGGATAAAAGATAAAGCTTACCAAAAGCTTTTTTCATAAGCTGCAAACCTACGAGGCTACAGTCATCAGGCCGACTCAGCATAAGCAATAACACAGATACCTGCAGAATTGTCAAGTATCCGGATTATCGCTGCACACCGATATGACCAGTCCGTTGAACTCATGTGTCAGGGGAATGTGTATGTAGCAAATGTTATGTATGATTCTTATATATTGCCTATGTGCAATTTTTATAAACAGGCAAACAGGCCGATACATAGGTCCAAAGCATCAAATTGACCAATTAAAATGTCAATAAAACAGATGAAGCTAACCAATATTACGAAAAGATAAAAGTTGAATAGATAGATTTGATTATGACGTAGGTGAGTTTGCTAACGTAAATTTTCAAATTTTAAGGCAGTCCTTTAAATAGGACTATCAATCTAGTCAAACAACACACTTGACTCTGGAATTGAATACAAGAAATTCACCCAGTGTAAAAATGTACACATTTTAACACTAAACTACACTGATGTGCTACTCGCTGTAAAATACGAATTTAAGGTTATCATCGGCAAACTAGAAAACAAGACGGAAATCTTATAAGAATGCTCTCTAGGACACTTACGGGAGCAGAACTTCTTAAATATGCCACAAATTATTGAAAAAAACCTTAAAGTTTTTGAAGATTATGCTTAATCTCAAATGCAAAACAATCTGAAAGCTGATGCAGAACAGATAGGTTACTTACTGTCTGATTTGATGCTTCATCACCATAATTTACTAGGTACTACCTTAAATATAATTTCAGGAACGCCAGATTTTGATGACTGTCAACTGCTCACTTATCAGCAAACAGGCCTTATCGACTCAGAAAAAAAGGTAGAAATTAATACTAAGGCACTATTACAAATTAATAAGATAACAGATACAGTCAACACACTAATCAAAACAACAAAGAATACTCAAATCGACACAGGGGACCTTTTCGAAATGTTATTACCAAAAACGAGAATGATTATCTCGGAACTGAAAAATATAATATTGGCAATTTCCTTAGCATTTTCGGTTCTGTGCAATGTCGGTCTTGCTGTCCGTCTATCCATATGAACGCAAACCATTTATATGTTATTGAAGCTAGAGACTGAAAATTTGAATATATATTCGTGAATACTCTCCTAAGATAAACTGTGAAGATTTGGCCAATAGGGGCGGTGAAAATTTGTAAATGCATTTTTAGAAATATTAGTTGTCGAAGTCCTAGAAAGTTGATATTTAGAATATATACTCGCGTTGACACTCCAAGTTTAATAAGCTATGATGGATATATCTACGCCCATTGGGGGCGTGGAGTGAAACTGTAATTTTTACAGTTTCAGAACTAGAACCACAAATTTGCCACGTGAGTAACTGTTATGACCTTATAAAAATCGACCAAAAAGCTATATACCCCCGCACACTGGGGGTGTTGAAAATTAGATCTGACTATATAGCAATTTTCCAAATGCTGGTGTATTTTGAACATTACTGATGATAGAGACTTGAGGCTTGGCATGTATAAACTATGTTGTGGTGGGCTCCCGCCAGATTATAATTATACAGTCGTATGGGTCCCGCACGATGCTTTAGGTTGAATATGGTGGGGAGATGATTGTATCCCTTATCACTGCCCTTGTGGTACAGTGATGTATAATTAATAAGTCAAGATATTTACGGCTTGTGCCGGAGCTAAGTTTATTACGAGCTTTTCGCTCTTATTGATTGAACAGATCTAACTCTAGGAGCCACCAACAAGCTGTGGCATAAGCTACATAAAAGCATTTTTATTAACATACAAAAATATATGTACTTAAAGCTACAAAGCTAAAGCCGGCAAGCCACTTGGCATAGGCGATAATTCTTGCCCTGCGGCATGTGTAAGTATTAGATTACCGCTGGCCGATAGTCGCACTCAGGGCAAGAACCTAACTTTCGCTGATTCGGCACCTTAATTGGAACTGTTGACTGGCATTTCCTTCTGTTTATGTTACACAACAATGTGTCGTCACCGTTTATCTTCTGGTTGTACGCGATCCTTTGTATCTTCTATAAGGCTCGTCTTCTCCTCAAACTCTGGTAGAGGAGGATGGAGACGCTACGAATCATGCTGAACCCGACCGCGGTAGCGAACCATGACTTGGATGACCCGTCCGACGCTACCTCTTCTTGAAGTTGGAAGCTTGGATGATATACAGGTTGTGATTATTCATCCTTTGTAGTAGGGGCATGCTCAGGACTGGATCGTGTCTAATGATTTTAAGAATCGGCGAAGCTGCTATGCCCGGCATTTTTGGTTCGCATATTTTATTCCGTTTATGATTGCTACGCGCTCGAATGTGATGAGAAAAGTATCATTGACTGATACTGTTGAGCCTTCATCGGTGCTGATTTTAGCGGGGTTCTCGTTCAGGACCATAAGGCCGTAATGCGTTCCAGGTAACTTGGTTGCGTGTTACAGCTCTGCGTCCGGCGTGCAGTTGGCATGCGCAGGTGTCATGTAATGCCAATTCGCAGATCGAAGCGTAGGTTTATGTGACGCAACTTGTTACTGCCAGAACGTCGCATTCAGCTACGGTGTCCTCATGAAACTGAAGCGTTGTATGCTCGTGGAATATAAGGAGGCTGTTGACCTTTCTACATATAAATTTAATTCTGGGATATCTAATTATAATATGAACAATATTCTCGGACAGGAATATCTTATCAGGGTATAATGTTTTTGTGAAAATGTATGTAACAGGCAGAAGGAGACGTCGCAGACCCCATAAAGTGTATATATTCTTGATCAGCTCGACGAGCTGAGTCGATATAGCCCTGCCTGCTTGTTCGTAAGTCCGTCCCTCCGTCCGTTTGTATGAACGCAAGGATCTCGCAAACCACAAAAACTAGAGATCTGAAATTTGACATGTATAATCGTAAATACCATATGCAGAACTGGTTTATTTTTTTCTTCGATAACTCATCCCGTTTCCGAATTATCGATAAGTTTCGATCAATTTGCTTTCATTTATGTGACCCATTAAACCTAGAGACTTCAAATTTACTGTACTTTAGGTTTAGTGAATGCTGACATTTTGTAGTTTTTGGATTTTGAATGCCACGCCCCCTTCGCCCATAATTTGCAAAACCCGTATATCAAATACTAGAGACTTGTGCTTTGGCAAATAGACACATATGCCATAATCACACTGTGAAAATTTGATTAAGAAAGTCCATCTACAAAAAAAGTTATTAAACATTTCTTTTCCCATGTCATAGGAATATTGCACCCCAAGCGCAGTCGCTGCTCAGTTAGCAGAGCGCGTATTCATATTACGTTCATGTGCGTGCGTATGGGTTGCTTGCAATATACATACATATATGCTTCCAATATCGGCTATTCGATGGGTTCAGGATATCTCTTAGTCGAGAAGTCTCGACTAGAGCTTCCTTACTTGTTACTACTTGTCTATTGTTTGACTCGATTAATTTCGCTTCAGCTATTCTGATTTTTTCTAAATCTTCGGCGTCTGGTGTGCCGGCCACGACCTTAAGTGCTATCCCAAGGAAATCCAAACTTCTAGCAATTCTGATAACAGATTTTTCATATGAGATTGGGAAAAGTATTCGGACAACTTTTTGGTTTCCTTTATTATGTCTAAAAATTGTGGCAAATTACTCGAGTGCCTAGCATAGTCATACTGTTCCCAAATCATTACGTTCCCATCTACTATGGGAATGTATTTTGAATGGGAATAGTCTGTGATCCGAGCATTCATCATGTCTATTAAAAGTAACAGCGAAAGAACTAACCTTCAAGAATATAAAATGTGGTTATTTTTATTGTTTCAGAATAATACCACCCTCCCCAATAAGAACAGACGTTCCCCTTCCGCTTGAATTACTTCTTCTGAGCATAAGGGTGTTAGCTTGTTGCCTAATCTACTATTGGTCTTTGTGAAAACTTTTTCCCCTACCTCGAATATCCTATTTTGTTTCTTCGGGTTGTTCCTATCCAGTTGTACTTGCTGGGCCTTGCCAATTTTTGCTCTAATAGCTTCTTTCGTCAGTTTAGGAATGTATTATTTCTATAGGTTTCTTGTCTGTTACTGAGTAAAGTGATCGGTTGTATTTTAGGGTTGCATGTAGGATTATCTCGACTGTATTGTCGATCTTTTTCTCCAACGTAATATATTGTGGAATCGTTTCACTTGGCAATTAGAAATGATGTGCAGTGGTGGGGCGTTTATGACGTCAATATCAAAGTTTTTTTTAATAATGACGTTAGTTAAATGCTGCTTCATTATCACAGTACACAACCTTAATTTCGGAAAGAATGATGATTTGAATGATAGGGCCTTTTATATCTGTTATGGTACGTGACGTAATTGGTTGCACTAGTGCAAATTTAGGAAATTTATTCATACATGTCAGAAATAGATTTTTGTCAGTGGAAAAGATTTCAATGTGTAATCGTTCGCAACGGTATGATGGTGTTGGTGTCTCTCCAAGAATATTTTTTTCGGGTCTGTCATACTTGGCTTTGGTACAAATTTTTCAGTTAGGTACAATTTGTATAACTGGTCTATTCACTTTAAGGAAATAATACTCGTCTAAAATCTGCTTGACATTTTCCTGTGCGGCTCTATATGCCCGATTGTGCTCTATTGTGGCAATTTCTACTTGTTCTGACTTATTGATTATGTCGGTTCCCACACTTTTACAGTGCCAAAACTTTGTTGACGGATAAGTTTTTACCAGCTCATGTTGGATGTACACCAGAGTTGGAAGATCGCAGTGCAAGGCATTTTTATTTATTTTATTTTATTTATTTATTTATATAAATAGAAATTTGACTAAAATCGTGAGTCAAATTCAAAATTACAAAATTATAAAAGTATAGGGAAATGAAAAAGCCTAATACTAACAATAACAATAACGATATCACCATATTATTAAGGATATTAAGGAAAGAGAGAGTTCAGAACTAACTAACTATAAGTTCAGATTCGACCCTTCAGCTATGCAAAAATAGATTTTTTACTTTAGAATTAAGGCCTCGAACATTTTGATAAATAATAGATAGCTGCGGAAAAGTTGAAAAGAAACCTAGTTTTTTGATACATCTTAGGTTTGAATTCATGTACAACTACATGGGGTGGCCAAAAGTTTGGATCGCATATAGTATAGAAAAGTTCAATTGGTACATTGATTTTAAATGAAGCAATTTCACGAGGAGCCGCAAAATTAAACTTCGAGATAAAAACCTTAGACGAAATTTTACTTTCAAGAAAAGCAAACACAGCCTCACAAGTCGTATCTGATGAAAGCCTAGATAAGAAAACTTGCTTTCGATGAGACACAACCAATAAATAGGGTAATATAGAAGTAGGAGACGGTGTCTGAATGTTGTTTTTAGCTTGACCAACACTCGGAGAAACGGGTGGACAAAAGTTTGGATCGCATATAGTATCGAAAAATTCAATTGGTACATTGATTTTAAATGAAGCAATTTCACGAGGAGCCGCAAAATTAAACTTCGAGATAAAAACTTTAGACGAAATTTTACTTTCAATAAAAGCAGACACAGCCTCACAAGTCGTATCTGATGAAAGCCTAGATAAGAAAACTTGCTTTCGATGAGACACAACAAATAAATAGGGTAATATAGAAGTAGGAGACGGTGTCTGAATATTGTTTTTAGTTTGACCAACACTCGGAGAAATTGGTTGTTGCCTCAGCTTCACTCCGACCTTCTGTAACTGCGGCGTCAGCCGTCCTATAATAATCCTGATCTTAGTCATCGTTTGCTTGGTGAATGGTGTTCTGTAAACGTTGACGTCTCTGGCCCGTCATTAGTTCAGAACCTTGTCTTTTTTCAGCCTGCATATTTTCATTTCGTGTGTTAACACCCTGACTATTTCCAAACAGCGTAGGCTGCTTAAACCTAGTCATAGCAGATCCCATGCCCATGGATTCTGGTGCTAAATCCCTGTGCTGCCTGGAATTCTGTTTATTATTGCCGTGTTCGGCTCCGTTATTTTTCCTGTGCTTACCTTGCGAGAGTGCCTGTTGTCTGTTATTGTCACCTTCCTGAGCTCTCTCCTCCATAGCTTTCGCATATGTGGCCGGAAAAATGCTTGTTTCTGCCTCCCTGGCGAACGTTAGTGCAGCCTGTAAGTCTTTGGGCTGGGCTGGGAATACCACCGCTTTCAAGAATTTTATAAGACCTGATACGAAAGAGTGCAAAGCATCAGCTCTGACTTCTTCATTCATCAATGTTGCTGCATCTGGTTGGTGTGTCATAACGATTTTATTTGGAACGAGCGTCAATTTTCCCTCAACCTCATCGTAATATTCCATGAGGCTGGAGTTACCCTGCCTGACCATATCCAGATTTTGACGCAGGAGCCTAACGTCTTGTCTGCATATATGCAGTCCAATTTCGCTATTATAGCATACAAATTCAGTACAATATTATGTTACACCAAAAGCGTTCTTGCTGAACCCCTAATCTTGTTCCGAATTATAGCAACTGCTTCGTAGTGCGCGCTGCTACCAACAAATGGTTGAAAAAGTTCATGGGCATCTGTGGCGGATTGTCTCCATGCCACATAATCATCCTGAGTTCCATTGAACTCAGGTTTTGATTTTATAATGACCAGCTTGAAATCGCACCGGATGTCGGGATTCAATCTAATTTTCTGATAAAGTTCGACCTGAGGCGCTTCTATTTGCAATCTTTGAAGATCTTGTCTCATTACACCAATCTAAGCATTAAATCTGGCTTTTTGTGCCGTTAACGCCTGATTGACAGCATTCGATACCAATGCCTGCACTTGGTTCACGTCCATTTTTCTTGTCGGTTGAAAACCACTCGTTTTCACCTTCACTTTTACTATCAGTTTCTATTTCCATTTTGATTTCCCTATACGGGCCAAAACTAGTCATTGGCTTTTGCAGAGAAACAAAACTCTAAAATGACACTTTGCACTAAATTATGGCCGAGTACATATATTCAGCAACGGGCATTCCTTGGACAGAAGTTTATTATATTCCTACCTTTAGCAAATGGCGAATTGAAAAAACTGATAACAAAACAAGTAAGGAAACTCTAGTCGGAGGTGTCCGACTAGGAAATACCCTGAACCCCGCCTATCGGCGGCTTTAAAAGCACTTCAAAGTTTATATATATTTTAAATTAAATTAAAAAATTAAAAAAAACAAGTAAGGATGCTCTAGTCGAGACTGCTCGACTAAGAGATACCCTGAACCCTTCGAATAGCCGATATTCGAAGCCTGCTATGATTATTTTACATATATGTTGCAAGCAACACATACACATACGCACGCTCACGAACGTATTACGAGCACGAGCTCTGCTAACTGAGCAGCGACTGCGCTCGGGCTGCAATATGCCCATGATATGCGAAATTAAATGTTTAATAACTTTTTTTGCAGATGGACTTTCTTAATGAAATTTTCACAGTGTGTTTATGGCATTCATATGTGTGTATTTGCCAAAGCACAAGTCTCTAGTATTTGAAATACGGATTTTGCAAATTGTGGGCGAAGGGGGCGTGGCATCCAACATCCAAAAACTGCAAGTTGTCCGCATTCACTGCACCTATATGCACAGTAAATTTGAAGTCTCTAGCTTTAATGGGTCACTTAATTGAAAGTAAATTTATCGAAATTTATCGATAACTCGGGAACGGGATGAGTTATCGAAAAAATAAAACAAACTCGTATAGCGTATGGTATTCACGAATATTCATGTCAAATTTCAGATCTCTAGCTTCTGTGGTTTACGAGATCAGCGCGTTCATACAGACGGACGGACGGACGGACGGACGGACGGACGGACGGACGGACAGACGGACAGGGCTTAATCGACTCAGCTCATCGAGCTGATCAAGAATATATATACTTTATGGGGTCTGCAATGTCTCCTTCTGCCTGGTACATACATTTTCACAAAAACATTATACCCTGATTTCCCATTTTCAATGGGTTCAGGGTATAATTATATTTTATCTAAGAATTCACGATCACACTTGTGCAACTTATTTTATTCATTTATTTTTTAGTCGACGGTTTTTACTTTATGTATGTATGTATTTAATCTGTGTTGATTAAACATTCCACTTACATGCTATCTAAGTTGAGGAACGGCCCTTATTTCTTCTGGGTTTAAGGTCTTCTTTGGCAAGAACTCAACTTTCGCTGAGTCGGCACCTTAAGTTGGCTGGCATTTTATTCTGTTTATGTTACACAACATCGTGCGAGGGGCACTCGTTAACTTATATATATACTCATATTGACATACCAAGTTCAAAAAGCTATTTCAGACATATCTACGCCAACAGGGGGCGTGGTTAACTACACGAGTTTATACCACCAAAGATTTTATTGCTAAAAGCTTCCAAATTGTATGTTAGATTACTGGTGCCCTCTTCTATTGGGGCGTGTCCAATTTAAAAATACCTTGTAATTTACGCATTTTTTAGTGTAAGCATCTTAAATAAACAGTTACCTTGCCTAGACTGGTAAAAAATTATATGTCTACGCCCACTACGTGTTTGACCTTTGATTTTTTGGGTTTTACCACCATGTCGTCGATCACCGTTCCAATACCACCATTTCACTACTTGAGTGTAAGATAGCGAATTCCTAAGTAAAGTTATTAGCTAATGAGCTACTGCTACTGACCTACTCAACTTCTCCGTAAAATTCATCACCAATTAAATTTTGGTGTTCTTATGAAATCTTAGAATTTTCTAGATGCTTAAATTTTAGAAATCAAATAACTTGTATAAAAATACTTTTGACCTCGGCGTAGAAAATTGAACCTGGGGTTCCGAGCCGCCGAGCGCAGCTTCACCCAACATAGCCGTTGCTCTACTTGATTGTCAATTAGCGAATTCAAAAATAAATTTATCACTGAGCTACTGAGCTACTACTCAAAATCCATTCGAAATTTAACTTTTTCTATGAACTATTTCCTTTTTTTCTAAATGATCCTACTGCTGCTACCCCGTGCGTTTGGTAATAAACACTTTGTTTAATACCAATAGATTTTATCTATATATTATATTAACTTTATTTAAATGATATGACTTGTATACTTATTTTATATAAATGTCCATATAAGTTAACAAGTAACCCTCGCTTGCTAAACAATTAGTATTTCAGCTACCCTTGCATGCGCATTCCGCTGACACTTCATTGTCAGAGCAATGCCCCGACATAAAGTCAGTGCTGGAAACATGATACTTGATATAACGCAAGTTGATTTGTTTATCAGTTATGCTGAGCCGGCATTGTCGGCTATGGGCTTTGTGCAGCTAATGCTGCCGCTTCAGCTTTGCTTTTACTTTTAAGTCAATTTTGAAATCAGTTTGAAATATATATATACATTCACACCTACCGATGTCGTAAAAACTTCTTTAATAAATACATTACTTAGCCACAAGGCGGTAATTCCGTAGTTTAATAGCTACGCACCCTAATCTACTATTATTAGCATAGATTACATCAGCTGGCCCAATCCTGCGGATGTCTACAACAGATCAATATCTGCAACGTGGGACTGGACCACAACATTTTAATAACTGCCGCCCAACATGAATTTAACAGAACTGGGTAGGAACGTCTCAGAACATGTAAGTTCATTTATTTCAAGTCAGCATAATTGTTAAAAAAAAAAATTAACAAAAAAGAAATATAACACACAAACCGAGTTGTCAAATTTGGCGAGGTGCAATTTGAACATAACATATTAGATTTGACCTGCCCTAAAAAGCATTCAGGCTAATGAGCCGAGCTTACGAATTAATAATGCCCTTTGCGGGCAGCCCTTACAATAAGCGGTAACAATAATTCCAAGCGGTAACAATAATTCGAAATAAAATCCGAGGACCATCTAGAGCGTTGTTAATCTTACACAACACTGTGATAAACTTTGACTCTATCCTAGCAGATAAGATTGCACTTATTCCGACAAAACATCATTGCGCCCTTTACGGCAAGGACTAATTTTGATGAGATAGGGCGACTAAAGCCTTATGAGCTATTATGACGTAGTCAAATGAGAGCTAACGTTGGTGACAAACAAAATTGTCATGTTCCACTAACCCCAACATTATTACTTTATAATGAGGTCAGGGCAGATGCCATACATGCTTTCATTTCGAGCCTGAAGCAGAACCTGAGAGCAGTAGTATTCCCAGCGCAGACAAAAGACTTGCCGTCTGCTTTGGCATTGGCCCAACAAACCGAGGTTAGCATTGAGCGTAGCGCTTTCTCTGCATCATACGATAGAGCGTTGGAAGAAAAGAATCAGGGGAGCGAAAGTAGCAAGTACCGATCGCACTACAAACTAGGCAAACGCAATAGGAATGATACGGGTCAGGAAAATAACCCCTTTTTCTCTAAAAAAAAGAGCAGACTCACCAGAAGAATAAAAAAGAAAGCCAGGAAGAACATCCGGTGCCGATGGAAGTCGATACTTTCTCTGAGCTTAGACAGCGCACGGAGATTGGCAACAATCAGAATTTAGGCACAAAAACTCAGAAAAAGCAAACTCGTCAGAGTGTTTAACAGGTCAACAATATAACAGGTCAAAAACGTTTTAACGTGTCAACAACATAGCCCAAGGCCATGTTGATCAAAATAAAAAATACAATGAGACAGTAGAAGAAGCTGTAACCTGTATCGACAATGAAAGGAGCAAAAAGCCCTTCACTGTGAGCTCTATACACGGCTCCAGTTCAATAAAAAACAAATGCTTAGTAAATGTTTTTGGACAGACAGCCCCTTTCTTCCTGTTAGACACGCTCGCCTCGTTCGACGCAATTATAGGCTTCGACATGCTAACGGAGGCGAGAGTTATGTTGAACCATCGAAATATCAAGTTAAAATACTTAGGCAAGCAGAAGTTCAATGAGTGCTTTGACGTCAATTTCATCAATGTAAATGAAATAGTTGTACCAGACTCAATAAAAATTAAGTTTAAAGATATGGTACTAAGAGGAAAAAAGCATTCTCGACCTCTAACGAGGCGTTACCCTTTAATACCACCGTTGTAGCCACATTGAGAACTGTGGACAACAAGCCAGTTTACTCGAAATGCTACCCCCTGCCAATGGGCGTATCGGACTTTGTAAACAAAGAATTGCATGTTTACTCAAAGGTGGTTTAATAAGACCATCAAGGTCACCATACAACAGCCGAGCTTGAGTTGTTGACAAAAAAGGGACCGATTCCAACGGTGCCTTGTAATCGACTTTAGGAAGCTAAATGAACTGCCGAGCAGTACCCAATACCTAGCATCCCTATGATTCTAGCGAATCTAGGGAAGGAAACATTTTTTACAACCTTGGACTAAAAGTCAGCGTAGAAAGAATATAAAACTTGTTTCTTTGTTTTAGTACCCATTCATAATGAATCGATCAGTCTTTATTTAAAATTGACTTAGCCTAAAGTATATAAGAGATTTTAGAGCTGTGTAGCTCAAAGCAGCGGCAGAACGGGAGTATATAGCATGACATATGTATTTATATATAATATTACATCTACTTGCTTATACGAAATGAAATGCGCTTGAGACCGAACGGTCAAAACGTTATAGTGCTTACGCTGCAGATCTCACGCTACAGGCCAGTCCACATATAAGCGGCTGATCATATTACATTTTTATGTAGTTATTTAATGTTATATTGTATAATTATTAAAAATAATATTTAATTTATATAATGCAATATATGTTTTTATGTTTTGTATTACTATTTTTATACCCTGAACCCATTAAAAATGGGTAATCAGGGTATAATGGTTTTGTTGCAGCCCAAATGTATGTAACAGGCAGAAGGAGGCGTGGCAGACCCCATAAAGTATATATATTCTTGATCAGGACGATAAGCCGAGTCGATTGAGCCCTGTCCGTCTGTCTGTCTGTCCGTCTGTCTGTCTGTCCGTATGTTTGAACGCGTGGATCTCAAAACATATAATAGCTAAATACTTGAATTTAAAAGATTCGTTTTTAAAAGATTCGTGTATATCACGCGCAGGTAGAGTTTGTTTTAGAAATTCGATAACTCTTCTCGTTTTTTTTATCGATTAAAAACCAAATCGATTTTCAGTTTTAAAATTATACCTTCTATATCTTGATAGAGACTCCAAATCTTGTATTTAGCTTAATGGGACTTTTATACAATTTTGATTTGTTAAATTTTGGCTGGCCCAAATTTCCAAATCACTTACATATTTCAAATACTAGAGACTTCTGCTTTTGCACATGCACACATACGAATGATATAATTACGCTGCGCAAGTTTGATTAAGAAAGTCGATCTACAAAAAAAGTTATTAGGCATTTAGTTTCCCATAACACGGACATATTGGCGCAGCGCAGTTGCTGAGTAAACTGCGCAGTTAGCAGAGCGTGTGCGTGTGCGTGTGTATGTATGCGTTGCTTGCAATATACATACATACATATGTATGTATGTACATACTGTATGTATTTACATATATATAAAATAAGAGTAACATTGATATAACTTAAATAAAGTCAATATAATATACATACGAATAGATGAAATGCATTATGTTATTAATCGAAACGTTTACGTACACACGCGCGTGGCAACAGCAGCAGAAGCATCTAGAAAATTCTCAGAATTCATAACAACAACAACAACAAAGACAAATTGGGGATGAATTTTAAGCAGAAGTTCAGCAGCTCAGTAGCAGTAGCTCAATAGATCAATAACTTTACTTAGGAATTCGCTATCTCACACTCATGTAGTGCAATGGCGGTGTTGGTAGAAGCGATGATCGCCGACATAAAGTCTCGGGTTCGATTCTCTAAGCTGACATAAAAAAATTTTTTATGCAAGTTACTTAATCTTTTTTTTTTTAATTTTTTAATTTAATTTAAAATTATATACAAACTTTGAAGTGCATTTAAAGGCGCCGATAGGCGTGGTTCAGGGTATTTCCTAGTCGGGCACCCCCGACTAGAGTTTCCTTACTTTTTTTTTTTTTTTAATGATATATATAATATAATAATAATTATAGTTATTAAACAATTTTATATTATTTATATATTGTTGTATATGTCGGAGCGTACTGTACGTACGCACTGTATGTGATTGTTGCTGTGTACTGCACGTACACACTGTTTGGCTGTGTATGTGTGTATGGATATTCTGGTTTACACCAGAATCCTACATATGTCAAAGCGAACGGTATGCACGCACTGTGTGTTTGTTGCGGAGTATGGGAATTCTGGCTTTCACCAGATTTCCTAATTTCATCATATTAGTAATATTGCATCAGCCGCTAATTGCGCTCTGATTGGTCCTTTGCATTTTTGTCGCTTAAAGAAGTACCGTTTTAGCGGGACGACAGCGCTACAACGCTGTCATCGAGTGTGGTTCGGAACTATTCTAAGAAAATGACACTGGCGTTGTCAGGCAGTTTAGAAAGAAACGCGGAAGCAGAAGCAGCGAAACTCGCTTCGCTAAGTACGCTACTCTGAATCAAATCGATGAAGTTCCAACATATATATATACTTATATATATGTATATATATATATATATATATATATATATATATATATATTTTTTTTGTTTTTTTATTCCCCGAACCCATTAAAAAAAATGGGTAATCAGGGTGTAATGGATTTGTGAAAATGTATGTAACAGGGAGAAGGAGGCGTGGCAAACCCCATAAAGTGTATATATTCTTGATCAAGACGAAAAGCCGAGTCGATTGAGCCCTTTCCTGTCTGTCCGTCTGTGTGTCTGTCTGCCTATCTTTCTGTCCGTATGTGTGAACGCGTCGATCTCAGAACAAATAGATAGAGACTTCAAATTTTTTGTAGGCTCGTGTATATCACGCGCAGATCGAGTTTGTTTTAAAAATTCAATAACTCTTCTCATCCTTTTTATCTATTAAAAACGAAAATCGATTTTTAGTTTTAAAATTATATCTTTTACATTTTTAAAGTTAGAGACTCCAAATCTTTAGCTTTATGTTTTTAGTTTAAAGGGACTGTTATACAATTTTGATTTTTGTTAAATTTTGGCTGGCACGCCCTTTTCGCCCAAATTTCCAAATCACGTAATTCAAGCACTAGAGATTTTGCTTTTGCACATACACGCATAGTTATTTTTTATTTATTTTATTTATATAAAAAGAAATTTGACTAAAAACGTAAGTCAAATTAAAAATTACAAAATTATAAAAGTATAGGGAAATTAAAAAGCCAAATACTAAAAATATAACAAGGATATCACCAACCCGATGGGGGTGTTTTATTTGCCGGACCGAGCTATGCCCCAAAACACAGCCAAGAATGGTTAGTGATATCATTGAAACTAAGCAAGACAACAGAAGTTAAAAACAAGTAAGGAAACTCTAGTCGGAGGTGCCCGACTACGAAAAAATAAAAATAAGTGTAACTTGCATACAAAAATTTTTGACGGTAGCTTAGAGAATCGAACCCGGGTCTGCACGTCGGCGATCGGCGCTTCTACCAACACATCCGTTGCACTACATGAGAGAGAGATAGCGAATTCCTAAGTAATGTTATTGAGCTACTGAGCTACTGCTACTGAGCTGCTGAACTTCTGCTTAAAATTCATTCCCAATTTGTCTTGGTTGTTGTTGTTGTTATGAATTCTTAGAATTTTCTAGCTGCTTCTGCTGCTGTTAGCATGCGTGCGTGTGTACGTAAACGTTTGGTAAACGTTTTGTTAAATAACATAATAGATTTGATCTATACATACATACATATGTCTATTATATTGACTTTATTTAAATTATATCAACGTTATTTTTACTTTATATATATGTAAATATATACAGTATGTACATGTGTACATACATACATATGTACATGTATATTGCAAGCAACGCATACATACACACGCACACGCACACGCTCTGCTAACTGCGCAGTTTACTCAGCGACTGCGCTGGGCCAATATGTGCATGTTATGGAAAATTAAATGTTTAATAACTTTTTTTGTAGACCGACTTTCTTAATCAAACTTGCGCAGCGTAATTATATCATTCATATGCGTGTATGTGCAAAAGCACAAGTCTCTAATATTTGAAATAAGTGTTTTGAAAATTTGGTCGAAGGGAGCGTGGCATCCAAAATTTAACAAAAATCAAAATTGTATAAAAGTCCCATTAAGCTAAATACAATTTGGAGTCTCTAAGTATCAAGATATAGAAGATATAATTTTAAAACTGAAAATCGATTTCGTTTTTAATCGATAAAATTCAAGTCTTTAGCTATTATAGATTCTGAGATCCACGCGTTCAAACATGCGGACATACGGACGGACAGACAGACAGACGGACAGGGCTCAATCGACTCGGCTTGTCGTCCTGATCAAGAATATATATACTTTATGGGGTTTGCCACGCCTCCTTCTGCCTGTTACATACATTTGGGCTGCAACAAAACCATTATACCCTGATTACCCATTTTTAATGGGTTCAGGGTATAAAAAGGTAATAAAAATATAAGAAATATAAAATCTTAAAAAAGTAAAATATAATAAGAGAAATCACTAAACAAGTATGAGGAATTGCCAGGTGCATTCTCACTATTGAGGTGTGTGTGTGTGATTTCTCTGAAATATGCTAAAAGAGAAGATTTTATTAAGGAAAGAGAGAGTTCAGAACTAAATACATGAAAATAAGTATTGTACTTAGTACATAGACACGGAACGCACTGTACAAGGAATAGTTACAGTTACATATAGGTAAATAAAGAGGACAGAAGTGACGAGAAGTACGGGAAGGAACTAGGAAGTTGACTTGAAATAGAAGAGAAGGCGAATCAATACTACCGTTAATCAACTTATGTTGAAAAGTAATACCCACGACTATTCTACGATTGATTATTTTTTGTTTTTATTTTATTTTATTTTGTTTATATAAAGAAAATTGACTACATTCGTGAGTCAAATTATAAAATTACAAAATTAAAAATTATAAACAGAACAGGAAAAAGAAAAAGCCTAATACTAACAATATATAGCAATGATATCACCAACCCGATGGGGGTGTTTTATTTGCCGGACCGACGAGCTATGCCACAAATCACAGCCAGATATGGTTAGTGATATCATTGAAACTAAGCAAGACAGAAGAAGTTAAAAAAAGGTTATAAAAATATAAGAAAAAATAAAAATCTTAAAAAGTAAAATACGATAAGAGAAATCTCTACACAAGTAAGGAGAATTACATATGTGCATTCTCACAACTGTGGTGTGTGTGTGATTTCTCTGAAATATGCTAAAAGTGAAGATTTTATTAAGGAAAGAGAGAGTTCAGAACTAAATACATGAAAATAAGTATTGTACTTAGTACATAGAACACGAAACGCACTGTACAAGGAATAGTTACAGTTACATATAGGTAAATAAAGAGGACAGAAGAAAAGCAATACCCCAGACTATTCTAGCATTGATTAACGATGGAAGATCCAAAAGAAGGTAAACGAAGGTTACGATCCCAGTTTAGATTGCGCAAGGCAAAAAGAAGAAATTGCTTCTGAACCGATACAATACGGTCCTGATACAATTTCTGCTGTGGCGACCATATAATAGAACAATATTCTAAAATAGGACGTACCAGCGAGACAAAAAGAAGTTTAGTGACAAACGGATCATTAAACTATTTAGACCAACGTTTAATAAAACCAAGTACACTTTTGGCTTCATTAATGATTGTTAGTATGTGGGCATTGAAACTAAGTTTACAGTCAAAGAGCACCCCGGGATCTTTGATTGTAGAAATACGTTGCAAGGACACATTGTTGATTTTATATTCAGCAAAATATGGAATGGTACGACTGAAAGTCATTGTCATACACTTATTACAATTAAGATGCAACTGATTGGCTTTACACCAATACTGAAAGGAAATCAGATCATCCTGTAAGCGTAGATGATCTATTGAATTCTTGTATGAGAGGCAGAGCTTTACGTCATCTGCATACATGAATATTCTAGAGTAAGAAATACAGCTGGGAAGGTCATTTATAAATAGGGAGAAAAGTAGAGGGCCCAAGTGACTACCCTGAGGAACACCCGAAGAGACAAATATGACCTTCGAAATAGATGTTCTCAACAGAACTCTTTGGGTTCTACCCTTTAAATAGGAAGCAATCCAAAACAGAAGTTTAGGAGAAAATCCCAATTGGTCAAGCTTTTGAAGCAAGATGTCATGCTGAACAGAGTCAAATGCCTTACTGAAATCAGTGTATATAACATCTGTTTGCATTTTCTTTAAAAAGCTTTCATTGACTAGGGATGAAAATTCTAATAAGTTCGTGGAGGTTGATCGATTCTGAACAAAACCTTGCTGCGATGGCGAAATAATGTATTTACAAAAGTACTGTAAATTAGAAGTTATAATTTTTTCAAATAACTTCGGAATAGCAGAAAGCTTGGCAATGCCTCTGTAATTTGAAATATCAGATCTTCCTCCTTTTTTATACAGAGGAATAATAAATGATTCTTTCCAAATTGAATTTGTCAAGAGACAAATTAAAGAGTTTTAATAAAGGTGACCGCAAAGAAGCACTGCATTCTTTAATTAGACAACAAGGAATGCCATCCGCCCCCGGAGATACGTACGCATAGCGGATAAAAGAGAGACAGGAGAAATATTAGAAACGATAATGGCATTTCCATTTATTTTAGAATTTAAAATTGGAAATGAATTGGTTTCTGGAATGGCAGCTGAGTAAGTGGATTGGAAGAACTTTGCAAATAGATCTGAGGTATCTTGATCAAGTTCTGTCACAACCTAGGAAAAACGATAAAAACCCAGAAGATTTACGCTTACAAATGAATAAAATCTTTTGGGATCACGAGCAAACTGCCTTTTACAGCGAAAAGTGTAATTCTCATAACAACGAGAGTTTAAAATATTGAAATTGGCCTTAGCTAAGGAGTATTTACTTTTTAAAACATTTAGATTTAAAATTTTTTAAAGTTGAAAGAGTCGAAGTGAACCAGGGAGGTTTATTAGAAAGAGATTTGGGAAGACACATAGGAACACACTTGTCTAGAATAGCATTTAAAATATTGTAGAATGTTGAAACTGCTAAGTTTACACCAACTGCCTCATATAAAGGAGCCCAATCTGTTGCATTAATGAGATCATTAAGCAAAACAAAATTACATTTATTAAAACAACGCCGCTTTTTAGATTACGAGGGCGTAAGAATTGGTGGACAGTAAATAGGTATTAAAACCTCTAATGTAAATAAAATATAAATAAATCCTCAGGTACACTAAAGGGGGATGATCTTAAAATATTAATGCTGGCGTCATCATTAGTAAAAACAAGATCAAGAGAACGATTTAAATAATTAGAAATTGAGTTCATCTGATACATAGAAAGATTAAACAATTCGTCAAAAAAATAATGATCAATTGTTGGAATAAGATAATTCGAATTAGGAAATGAGGCCCAAGAAGTGTTAGGTGTATTAAAATCACCCAACACAAGAAATAAGTCATTATCTTGAACATATTCATACATTTCTTTAATACAAGATATATGATGACTATAAACTTGTAAATCGGAAGAGGGAGGAATATATGAACAAGTAACGTATAGGGAACAAGACTGAAAAGTTATTTTAACTCCAATAATCTCAACATTGTGAATTGATGAGAATGTAAAAGATTCAGAGAGGAAATGGGATTTAACAGCTATTAAAACACCACCACCTCTACGAGGCGCGCGATCAAGTCTATAAATAGTGAAATTATTTGAAAAAAACCTCACTATTATAAACATATTGGCTTAACCATGTTTCAGTGAGGGCTATAAGTTCAGATTGGACACTACAGCTATGCAGAAAAAGATTTTTTAATTTGGAATTAAGGCCTCGAACATTTTGATAAATAATAGATAGCTGCTGAAAAGATGGAATGAAACTTAGTTTTTTATACAGACTCAGATGCAGGTTGTACCGAAACGGGATTTAAAGACACTGGAGAAATTTTATTCCAAATCTTAGGTTTGAATTCATGTACAACTACATGATGTGGCCAAAAGTTTGGATCGCATATAGTATAGAAAAGTTCAATTGGTACATTGATTTTAAATGAAGCAATTTCACGAGGAGAAGCAAAATTAAACTTCGAGATAAAAACTTAAGACGAAATTTTACTTTCAATAAAAGCAGACACAGCCTCACATGTCGTATCTGATGAAAGCCTAGATAAGGAAACTTGCTTTCGATGAGACAAAACCAATAAATAGGGTAATATAGGAGTAGGAGACGGTGTTTGAATGTTGTTTTTAGTTTGAGCAACACTCGGAAAAACTTTAACTTTTTTAGTAGTGTGAGTGTCTATTATGACACTAGACACAGATATTTCAACTGAATCATCTGATATGGGAACTAGTAGTGATGGAGTAATCACTGTATTTAGCGGGGAATCAAAATTGTACTGATTTAATATTTTTCGTCCAGCTTTCGTACCTCTTCAAGCTGTTATTTACTTAGATTTGAGTACTGAATTATACATATTATATATACATATATACTAAAAACTTTGTAAATAAAAACAACAGGCACAATGTTTAGAATCAAAAATCACGGCAGTATCAAACCAAAAAGGCATTAATCACCAATATACATACATATAATGCGTACATATATAAAACAAATTAAGGAACAGAAAAAATAAAAGTACAAGCTTAAACAAAAATACGCCTTACTCTCATAAACTCAGCACTCTCTCTGAATGATATATGTATGTAATTACGTAGCGCAAGTTTGATTAAGAAAGTCGGTCTAAAAAAAAAAATTTTAAGCATTTAATTTCCCATAACATGCAAATTTTGGATGCCACGCCCCCTTCGCCCAAATTTTCTAAACCACGTATTTCAAATACTACAGACTTGTGCTTTTGCACATACACGCATATGAATGATATAATTACGCTGCGCAAGTTTGATTAAGAAAGTCGATCTACAAAAAAAGTTATTAAGCATTTAGTTTCCCATAACACGCACATATTGGCCCAGCGCAGTCGCTGAGCAAACTGCGCAGTTAGCAGAGCGTATGTGTGTGCGTGTGTATGTATGCGTTGTATGTTTACGTACATACGCACGTGGTAGCAGCAGCAGAAGCATCTAGATAATTCTAAGAATTCATAACAACAACAAAGATAAATTGGGGATAAATCTTCAGCAGAAGTTCAGCAGCTCAGTAGCTCAGTAGATCAATAACTTTAGTTAGGAATTCGCTATCTCAAATTCAAGTAGTGCAGCGGCGGTGTTGGGTGAAGCGCGGGGTTTAGGGTATTTCCTAGTTTTGCTTTTGTTCTTGTTCTCGTTACACAATGAGAAGTATTTCTTAATTGCTTCAAATTGGTTCTGGGTCATACAGGTTTTATGGGTGCAAACGCTTTTTGTCCCCAGTAACTTTTCAAATTTGGTTGGCGATATATTCACATGTAAATCAATATACCGATATAGTGATGAATATCTTCCGTTGTGTTTTTAAACTGGTTGGCAATATTTTCCTTTGAGGGTGCACACATTGTTTCCTCAACGATCATACTTATAATGTCCGAGTTTAAAAAATAACAAAATAGTTTGAAGGGGGTTTTCAGATTAGTCATTTTGGATGCCAACAAAAAGTCGCCTTGAAAAGCAACATTGTTTATGTGAAAATGCATAGATTGCTGTCGCCATATAACTTTGCCAGGTTCCTTTTTAATTGATTCGATACCTATTCATAAATAAATTACTGAGTTGTATTACAAATCAAAGTAATGATTTGTTTACCAAGCCCATTAAACCCATCAGAAGTCGGTAGAGATATACGTGTTGCTCCTTCAATAACTGGCAATGGTGATCGACGCCTTTTAGGTGTTTTTCGGGAAGGTTCATGGTTCTGCACAGTATTTTAGATGTTTTCAAGATTACTGCACATTAGAGGCATCTTCTAATGCAGTGTTTAGTGCTTCGTCTTCATCCTCGTCGTCACTCGATATACTCGAACTGTCCACGGGACTAATTCAAACAACTTCAGCTGTTGTTCATCCGTCATATCAGACCATTTAAAGTGAACTCTCAAAGCCATTATTCAATCTCTATTAAATAAATTCAACAATAAATAAAAATCACACAAGTGCAATCAGTTATGAAATAGCTTGTGGCAACAAATTTTTCCGTGGAGCCCCAAGAGTGCCTCAAGGCCCTTATCAGTTTTACGATGCTCCAAAGCACAACTTCAACATATTCGCACATATTAAACTTAATTTAAATAGTACATTAACTTACCTTTCACGAAAAAAAATATTGAGTTCAATTGGTTGTATAAATTCGTTTTTATCAACACAGCAAAAGACAATGTGTAGCAGCGAAATAACACATGGTTCGATCATATATTTATTAAAAGTGCCGTTTAAGTTTCCGAGAGCTTTAAAACTTGTTCAGTGATTTTTGGCAGTTATTTTTAACAGTCCTACATTTTTAAAATTAAATAAAAGCTATTAGTTATTTTTTTTAAATTAAAAATAAAATAAGTGCCACTCTTACGTCCCATGTTTTTTAAAAATACAATTAAAACTGATTCAAAAATCGTTCCACTTTGAGTTGGCTGATCATCTCAAGTATTTCAAGCTTTTTAAAGAACTGACCTGAGTCATCGCTAACATCAATTCTTGCTATAACTTTTCTTACCTGTTTCAAAAATCATGTTAGAACATAGATATATGGTCATATACATGTCAAATAGATATATGAAATGGCTAATTTCCCAGTGAATTTCTGCTGTTTTGTTGTTGTATTATTGTTGCTTTCACCTGTGGTGAACGAGCGTGAAGCATATGCAATAATGAGTTGTTGATCTTAATATTTTTGTGTTAGGATAGCTTCACAGGCGTGTTCAAGTTTTAATTCTTGATTGAAAACTGCATATTTAAATAATGTGTTTGTAATGTAATGGAAAATCAGGGTATAATGTTTTTAGGAAAAAGTATGTAGCAGGCAGCAAGAAGCTTCGCAGACCCCATAAAGTGTATATATTCTTGATCAGCTCGACGAGATTGCTCGATATAGATATATAGTGCGTCCGGCTGTGTGAACCCAACGATCTCGTAAGCCAAAAAAGATAGCTAATATGAAATTTGACAAGTATAATCGGGAATACCATACAGAATACGAATCCTCGTTCCTAATCCATAAATTTTGATAAATTGACGTCGATTTATGTGTACCGATAAAGCTAGGGACTTTAAATTCACTGTGCAGATACGAATACAAGGATTCCACGTCCCATTCGCCGAAAATTTGCAAAACATGTATTTCAAATACTAGAGACTTTTGGTTTGGCAAATATACATATGAATGCCAAAATCACGCTCTGAAAATTTGATAATGAAACAAATGATTAAACATTGAAATTCCAATAATATTGGCATATTTCAGACCAAGCGCAGTCGTTATTCAGGTAGCAGACCGCATTCACATTATTGCGTCCCTGTGTGTACGAATGTGTTGTTTGCAATATATAAGTTAACACATAAACATTGCACACAATATAACACATAAGTATCGCACACAATAACGTATAGCAATTTTGTATATCTATGTAATATCATTCATACGAATGCATTCGCTTTAAATACATTTCGCTGACGCATGAGTTCAGTGGCCTGATACCTGACTATGTTACAAGTATTTGCGTTATCATTTTTGCTGAGTCGGATTGCCGGCTGTAGCTCTGTAGTTTTGTAGCTTATGGATTCAGCTTTAGGTTTAGCATAAGATTCTGCTTTTGTCTGAATTCAGTTTTGTATTTGATGTTTACTGACAAGGCTCAAAATAAACTATACTACTCCGGCGACAGCCGTAAATAATCGTTTTCATATATTAAACATATTGCTGAGCCACAAGGCCAGTGATTGAGGTGAAGTCAAGTCTCCACCGTAAACATCCTAAGAAGGCTTAGGAGATTACTTCATCAAGATCATCACGACGACATCTGGGAATTCTTACGAACTTCACCGACGACGCGGGAATCCTAAAAATATTAATTGGCGTCCAACACAACATAATTCACACCTTTAGAATTTTTTCTCACATTTCATGTAAGCTCATTTAAAAAAAAGTTTTCAAATTGTTCATAACAGTGTAATTGTGAAAAAAAAAAATTATTGAGTCATATTTTATAAACGTTAACACATTCAAAATTCATTTTAATCATTGCTAATCGTTGTTTCGAATTTTGCGCTTGTTATAATCGAAATCACGAGCATATGAGTCGTTTTGACATAGGAAGACAGATAAAGGTAGAGTGCCCTAGTGATAGTGAAGAAGGTTGGGAAACAGAATATAATAGTGAAGTTCAGAGCCACAACCTTAGCCAAGTGCAGAACCCAACTACTAGCCAAGCACACAACCAAGTCCCAAACCAGGTACAAGCTTAATACAGAGTGCTATTAGTCTACACAAAACGCAATGACAGCCAAGATAGATAGCTTGTGCATTGAAGCTCCACAAGTAGAAAGTTTCCAAAGAATTTCAGTCCAACCTGAGAAAAGATGTGACATCCCACTTGATATCTTTAAGTCAGTTGCCGAATTTTCTGGGGGTTTCGACGAATATGTAGCACGGAGGCAGTCAGCCTGCGATGCTTATGAGCTATTTAAGCCATACAACGGCAGCAGTACTCACTATCAAGCGGTCACAATCATCAGAAACAAGATCAGAGGAGAAGCAAGAGCAGTTTTAGTATCACACAATACAGTGCTTAACTTTGATGCTATATTAGCTAGATTAGATTGTTGCTACGCTGAGAAGACATCGCTACGACTTTTAAGGCAAGCACTCGAAATGGTCAGACAAGACAAGGCCGACTCAATTAGCTCGGCTAGCACCAGTGGCAATCAAATGCAAGTTTATTTTCTTATCTGAACAGAATTGGCTAAACTTTCCACCCGTAAAACACCTACCTTGACCTTAGTACCTGGAATACCTTTTATAAAAGAATTTGAATACTTTGCCAACAATGAATGCAGTTTTATTTTGTCTTGACCCTCAAGTTCTGTATCAATATCGGTCGGCTCACTACCAATACATGAATTAATTATTTTGGATCTTGAGATTTTAAATTGGTTTGATGAAACAACAATATCGAAACCCTGATTTAGTATTTCTCGTCCAATGACAATATTGTTTTCCATGTGATCATCACTTATTATATAAAACAGAATTTCAATGCCATTGTCATCAATTTTTACATTACTTAATATCTGTACAGTACTACAAATTCCACCACTGCTTATGCCTTTCAGCATAACCACATTATTGAATCTTTTGCCAGAGAATTTTGTACTTATCTTTTCTTTCATCAGCGAACATTCTGCTCCAGAATCGAAGGTGATTTCAAAAATTTGGCCTCTATGATCCATGTGTCCCTTTGGTACTGCAACGCTGCACTGCTCGACTCGCTTTTCCTGGCTGACTGTCTTGTTCCTATTAGCTTCCTTCTTTGGGCATTGGGTAGATATGTGACCCAATTCTCCGCACTTGTAGCATGTTACGCTTGATGTTTCACGGTGATGACCTTCTTGTCTACCACGTCGTTCATTACCACTTGAAAAATGATTTTGTTGTTTCTTGAGTCGGCAGTCAATCATTTTATGGCCCAATTTGCCGCAGAAGTGTCACTCTATCGATGATTGTCTTTGCCGTTTGGGAAGTTTCTGGATTTATGCTCCATAAAGCCAGATTTCCTTTTATTAAAAGTGAACGCTTTTAATTCGGACTGCAAATCACTTCTTGTTTTAACATTCGACGTGAAGCTTAAACGCTGCAATCGATTATCGGAACTTGCTAGTAGCGCAAGAGTGACAGAGACAGCAATCTCTTCAACTCCCATTTGGCGCCATTTCGTCGTCAGCTCTGTAACCATGCGGCTTGCATGCACTGCGAGACACTCGCCGTCAGTCGGTCGATTCGACAGCATGCTTAGAAACATTGCGGCTGGTGTTTCTACGGAATCAAAGCGCTGTATGAACAGTTCTTTAAACTCGGCCCAGGTGATTTCGGCGTAACACACTTGCGAAAGCCATTGCGAAGCGCTTCCCTCTAATGCTGAGCTCAAAGCCATGACCAACGCGCTGCCTTTTAATGCATTTTCTTGAAGAATAATTTCAACGGTAGTACACCACGATGAAGCGTTGGCGCCCTACTTGTCTGGGTTGAATTTGGGTAGTTGCACTGACTTATGATGCACTGCACTGCCTGATGCCGTTGATTGTATGGCCCGAACCAGTTCAATTAAATTTTTATTTTGCAATTCCATTATGGTTTTCCAAGTTGCATCAATTGTTGAAGGTAGAGGGCCAGATCCCACTTCTGATGTCGGGTCACTATTATTTTCATCCATCATAGCGCAGCGAGTTTCGATGCTTATGCTTCCACGTTTCTTAACAACTGCCTGACAACGCCAGTGTCATTTCTCAGCATAGCGAACCACACTCGACGACAGCGTTGTAGCGCTGTCGTCCCGCTAAAACGGTACTTCTTAAAGCGACAAAAATGCAAACAACCAATCAGAGCGCAGTTAGCGGTTGATGCAATATTACTGATATGATGAAATTAGGAATTCTGGTGAAAACCAGTGCGTGTTTACAGTTCGCTTTGACATATGTAGGATTATGGTGTAAACCAGAATATCCATACACACATACACAGTTACATAGTGCGTACGTGCAGTACGCAGCAACAATCACATACAGTGCGTACGTACAGTACGCTCTGACATATATATATAAATAGAAAGAATTGACTTCCATATTCTTGAACATAGAACATAGAACTATTACAGTTAAAATAGATTGAA
This sequence comes from Drosophila fulvimacula, assembly GCA_035045555.1. Classification (NCBI taxonomy): domain Eukaryota; kingdom Metazoa; phylum Arthropoda; class Insecta; order Diptera; family Drosophilidae; genus Drosophila; species Drosophila fulvimacula. The sequence continues at coordinate 773,370 of JAWNOX010000064.1, read as the reverse complement.
ACTCTCAAATATACGTACTTCTGCCTCCTCAGCGTGTTGTTCCTTCAATGTCTTTCCTTTTCACACAACTTACACACACTGAGCCACACTCGACGACAGTACATACCTAATGTGCCGAATTCGCTTCACTTTTAAGTTCGAGAAACGAACATATGTGACAGCGAAATCATTGCGCTGCGAGCGTTCGTTCAGCAATTGTCCGTTTATGTATGAAGCTCTTTCTGTACAACTATGTATGTATTATTTTCTGATCTCTTCTCTCTTATATATTTTTATTCTCCGCTCTCTTCTCCTTCAAATATATCCCTCACCAGCAGCCGAGCAGAAAAATTTATATTTGCTGGCTGAGCTTCTTTTTGTTCTCTTACGAGAGTAGAGTATACCAAACTATTCAAACGGTTTGTCATGCTCATGCAAAATGTTCACGCTGTCATTATTAATATACGCGTTGTCTGGTTAGTGGCATTACTCAACACTACACTCGTAGTTCAAAATACTCCCAGTACCCAATTCTTTTTCCGACATTTATATATATATATATGTATATGTATATATATAAGTTAACAACTAAACGTTATCGGCATCTACTAAACGCCACACTTCGCTCTTTGTTAACACTATTGGAGGAGTGACTTTCCGATTAACACGTTGGCTCCACACTTAACATTCTTGGATTCTGTTAGCTAACAGAATAGCGCAATATGTGCAATGGACACTCGATACTCGCGATGCAACTCTGTAACGTCACGCTTGCAGAAACGAGGCTACAAGTTTCCGGTTCGCCGAACTCTCGTCCACTTTATTCAAGTCTGTTGCCGGATTAGCATAACCTTGGTGATTGCTCATTCAATTTATTCGGAAGACATAACCAAAGATCTTCACCGCTGGCTGGACAACGGAAGACATAACCAAATATCTTCACCGCTGGCTGGACAACGGAAGACATAGCAAGAGATCTTCACCGCTGGCTAGACGACGGAAGACATAACCAAAGATCTTCACCGCTGGCCGGACAACGGAAGACATAACCAAAGATCTTCACCGCTGGCTGGACAACGGACGACATAGCAAAGATCTTCACCGCTGGCTAAACGACGGAAGACATAACCAGGGCTCTTCACCGCTGGCCAGACGACGAGGTCATAACCAAAGATCTTCACCGCTGACTAGACGACGGAAGGCGTAATTAGAGGAACCACCGCGGACTAGGAGGCGGAAGACTTAATTGGCGCCCAACCAACAAATAAGAACCCATACCATGTAAGTTCATAAGTGATTTCATTTCGAAAGGTTATTCATGAACGCCACGCACCGAGACGTGCATCTTTATAAAGTAAAAAAGTGTAAAGTAAAGTTAGAAAATTGCTGCACACCTTTATTAAAATTGTTGCATACTTTTACAAAATTGCTGCATACTTTCACCAACGTCCCTGGTCAATAAAGCATTGCATACTCTCGGCAGCATTATAATTTTTGCTGCATACCCTTAACAATTTTTTATAACAATTATTGCATACCCCAAGATACACCAGTTTCCATTATTGCCAACAGTTTACCTGCCGATTTTTCCCGATCGACCTAAGTTTTGAAAAGTGCCAATCATAAGCCAATGAGTTGGGGCTATAGGGAAATAAAAGTTGAATATAATAGTGACGATAGCTGGGAAGGGGAAACCAACTGCTCAGTAGATCCTATTCCTGCAGATACCGTTGTAACTGAAGAAATGGACCCGATTCAAATTAAGGCTCTCATTGAGGGTGCCGTCCAGCACGCTTTAGCGCAACAACAAAATCAGTTGCAAGCGCAACTAACCGCTTTGACTGCACAAGTACAGAGTTTGCAGGTAGAAGCGCCGCAAATCGTCACATACGAGAAGATAACCGTTGACCCTAACGCCAAATGCGACATTCCCTTAGACATAATTAAATCTGTGCCAGATTTCTCCGGCGCACAGGATGAGTATGTAGCGTGGAGGCAAGCAGCCATCCACGCATACGAACTATTCAAGATCTATCCAAAGAGCACTGCACACTACCAAGCGGTAGCGATCATTAGGAACAAAATCAAAGGCCCAGCTGGAGCCTTACTAGTGTCTCACAACACTGTCTTAAATTTCGACGCAATACTGGCTAGGCTAGATTGCACATACTCGGATAAAACATCCTTACGCTTGCTGAGACAATATTTGGAGTTAGTTACGCAGGGCAAAATGTCCCTGATGCAATACTACGATGACGTAGAAAAAAAACTCACGCTCGTAACTAACAAAATAGTAATGTCTCACGACCAAGAAGGCGCCGATTTGCTCAACCGGGAGGTCAGAGACGACGCCTTGCACGCCTTTATCTCCGGTCTTAGAAAGCCGTGGAGAGCGGTTGTGTTCCCTGCACGACCAAAAGATCTACCATCCGCACTGGCCCTTGCCAGAGAGGCGGAAGCTAGCATTGAGAGAAGCATGTTCGCAAACTCTTACGCTAGAGCCTTACAAGACCGAGCGCAAATTGCCGAAAGTAACAAAAACCGTGCCCAAACCAAACAAACCGAATTTAACAAAGATGAGCAAAATCAGGAGAGAAACCCCCATTTTGTGAAACGCCAAAAGGGCGGTCCCCAGCCCCAGGCCCCTAAAGACAATCAAACCGAGGCCCCACAGCCCATGGAAGTCGACTCTTCCTCCAGATTTAGGCAGAGAACCGACTACAGCAAACGTCAGGCTAACGAGTTCAACGCACCAAAACGCAAGAATTCGTCAGACCGTTCAACAGGTCAAAGACGACAACGCGTTAACAATATCATGCAATCGGATTCCAAAGAAGCCATAAAGGAATTCGAGAAGGCGGCCAAAGAGGCAGTTGAAGAATTGGAGAGTGAGAACGAGTACGCACCTGGTGACGGCTCGATTAATTTTTTAGGGAACACTCCCGGCTTCCGTACATTGAACGGCGGTTGGCTGGGAGAACTTTGAAGATGTTGATTGACACCGGCGCGGCAAAGAATTATGTGAAGCCCTTAACAGAGCTAAAGACCATAACGCCGGTCGCCAAGTCATTCTCGGTAAACTCGATCCACGGGTCTACCGAAATCAAGCACAAATGCTTAATGAATATTTTCCAACATACTTCCCCGTTTTTTCTCCTCGACACCTTAAGTTCTTTCGACGCCATCATAGGCTTCGACTTGCTGACACAAGCCGGAGTCAAACTGAACTTGGCAAAAAACACTCTGGAATACCAGGGTACATCCGAAAAACTCCAGTACTATCAATGTGCTGATGTGAACTTCACCGATGTCAACGACATCGTAGTTCCCCCTTCCGTAAAAAAAGGGTTCAGGGATATGATCCTCAGAAACAAAAGAGCCTTCTGACTCGCACTGACTCGCACGGTAACCCAAAAAAAAGGTTAGTAATCGACTTCAGGAAACTGAACGAAAAAACCATACCAGACCGTTACCCCATGCCTAACATCCCCATGATCTTAGCAAATCTAGGAAAGGCGAAATACTTCACCACCCTCGACTTAAAGTCTGGATACCACCAAATCTACCTTGCGGAGCATGACCGCAAAAAGACTTCGTTTTCAGTAAGCACCGGCAAGTATGAGTTCTGTCGCCTACCTTTCGGCTTGCGCAATGCAAGCAGCATATTCCAAAGGGCAATAGATGACATCCTGAGGGAACATATAGGAAAGATTTGCTTTGTCTATGTAGACGACGTCATAGTTTTTTCTAAAAACGAAACGGAGCACCTTCAACACATTAACATTGTGTTAAAATGTCTAATCGACGCCAACATGCGTGTAGGCCCTGAAAACACTCGATTCTTCAAGGAAAGTATCGAATTCCTGGGTTTCATTGTAACCAAAGAGGGAGCAATATCCGATCCAAAGAAAGTTAAAGCCATTCAGGAATTCCCTGAACCAAAGAGTGCTTACAGCGTTAGGTCCTTCCTGGGGTTAGCCAACTACTATAGGATCTTTATTAAGGACTTTGCCGCTATAGCGCGGCCGATATCGGACATACTTAAAGGGGAAAATGGTTCAGTTAGTAGGCACGTGTCAAAGAAAATCCCTGTTGAGTTTAATGAGGTTCAACGCGATGCATTTCACCGTCTGCGAAATATTTTGGCATCAGAGGATGTCATGTTAATGTATCCAGACTTCCAGAAACCGTTCGATTTAACCACTGATGCTTCGGCCAGTGGAATTGGCGCGGTCCTGTCCCAAGGCAATAGGCCAATAACAATGATTTCTCGCGCCTTAAAACAGGCCGAACAGAACTATGCCACTAACGAAAGAGAATTGCTGGCCATTGTGTGGGCTTTAGGCAGACTGCAGAACTTTCTGTATGGTTCTAGGGAAATTAACATTTTCACGGACCACCAGCCGCTCACGTTCGCTGTGTCAGACAAGAACACGAATTCCAAGATTAAAAGATGGAAATCTTACATTGACCAGCACAATGCCAAAATGTTTTATAAACCGGGCAAAGAGAATCTGGTGGCAGATGCCCTTTCAAGGCAAAACGTTAATGCTTTGCAAGATGGGCCCCGTTCGGACGCTGCAACCGTTCACAGCGAACTTTCCCTGACCTACACGGTCGAAACAACAGATAAACCTTTGAATTGTTTTAGGAACCAGATTGTCCTAGAGGAGTCGCGTTTTCCGCTAAGGCGAAACTTGTTGCTGTTTCGCAGCAAAACACGCCACTTGATCAGTTACACTGACAAGAGCACAATTCTCGAAACTCTCAAAAAAGTTGTGAATCCTGGAGTCGTCAATGCAATAGACTGCAATCTTCCCACGTTGGCGAGTTTCCAACACGACCTGATTACACACTTCCCTGCCACCCAATTTCGGCACTGTAAAAATCTTGTAAAAGACATAACGGACAGGAACGAGCAGTTAGAAATCATCACTGCCGAGCACAATCGAGCGCACAGAGCAGCTCAGGAAAACATTAAACAAGTACTTCGTGACTATTATTTTCCCAATATGGCCAATTTGGCCAAAGAAGTTGTTGCAAACTGCAGGATCTGCACTAAAGCCAAGTACGATAGGCACCCGAAGAAACAAGAACTCGGGAAAACGCCTATACCAAGTTATACTGGCGAAATGTTGCACATTGACATCTTCTCGACAGACAAGAAACAGTTCTTGACCTGCATAGACAAATTCTCCAAATTTGCAGTCGTCCAACCGATATTATCCAGAACGATAATCGATGTCACAAGCCCTTTACTACAAATTGTTAACTTTTTCCCCGCAACCAAAACAATATATTGCGATAACGAGGCGGCCTTCAATTCCGAGACCATCACGTCGATGCTCCGGAATACCTACGGCATTTGCATTGTAAACGCGGCTCCACTTCACAGCACCTCAAACGGCCAGGTGGAGCGCTTTCATAGCACCCTGACCGAAATTGCGAGATGCCTCAAGTTAGATAAGAAAATCAGCAACACCACAGAATTAATCTTAAAGGCTACGATAGAGTACAACAAAAGTTTGCACTCAGTAACCCGCGAGAAACCAATTGAGGTCGTTCATGCAGCAGCTTACGATCGTCGCGAGAACGTCAAAGGCAGGATAATTAAGGCACAGCAAGACAATATCAAAAGATGCAACGCATCCAGGCAAAACCGCGTTTTTGAGGTAGGAGAAAAGGTGTTCCAGAAGAACAACAAGAGGCTAGGGAACAAATTAACTCCCGTATGTTCAGAACAAATAATCGAAGCAGACCTGGGAACGTCTGTCCTCATTAAGGGGAGGGTGGTCCACAAGGACAACCTAAAATAAGTTTTCCCCATAATTAGTTAGTAAACCAACTTAAAGGCGATTTGGTTGACACTCCTCATTTATTCGAGACACTGTTGGCAAGAAATAGAATACTGAACACAGAAATTCAAAATTTAATACTCACCATAACGTTGGCGAAAGCAAACATAATAAACCCTACATTCCTTGATCATACCGATCTGAAATCACTTATCGAACAAGATACCCCAATAGTTAGCTTAATAGAAGCTTCTAAGATCAAGGTCCTTCAGGCCGAGAATATTATCCACATATTAATAGCCTATCCTAAAGTTGAGTTTAGGTGCCAAAAGTCTCCGTCTACCCCGTTACATTAAGGATACAGAAGGCTTTGGACAACCTTAACATGACCGAGGACGGCCATCATCCTGAGGGGGGGTAGTTAACAACAAAACGTTATCGGCATCTTTTAAACGCCACACTTCGCTCTTTGTTAACACTATTGGAGGAATGACTGTCCGATTAACACGTTGGCTCCACACTTAACATTCTTGGATTCTGTTAGCTAACAGAATAGCGCAATATGTGCAATGGACACTCGATACTCGCGATGCAACTCTGTAACGTCACGCTTGCAGAAACGAGGCTACAAGTTTCCGGTTCGCCGAACTCTCGTCCACTTTATTCAAGTCTGTTGCCGGATTAGCATAACCTTGGTGATTGCTCATTCAATTTATTCGGAAGACATAACCAAAGATCTTCACCGCTGGCTGGACAACGGAAGACATAGCAAGAGATCTTCACCGCTGGCTAGACGACGGAAGACATAACCAAAGATCTTCACCGCTGGCCGGACAACGGAAGACATAACCAAAGATCTTCACCGCTGGCTGGACAACGGACGACATAGCAAAGATCTTCACCGCTGGCTAAACGACGGAAGACATAACCAGGGCTCTTCACCGCTGGCCAGACGACGAGGTCATAACCAAAGATCTTCACCGCTGACTAGACGACGGAAGGCGTAATTAGAGGAACCACCGCGGACTAGGAGGCGGAAGACTTAATTTATATATATATATATTTTTTTTTAAGGAAATAATTTATATACATGTATGATGATGTACGCCCATGTAAAAAAATTTATATATATGTATATATATATTTTTTTTTTATTATATTAAGTATATATTTTGTCACAAATGGTTGATCAAACCATTTTATGATTCATATTAAAATTTATGTTTTAACTTTTAGCCAATCCTTATGAACTGTTTGTTCCTTATTCTTCCTATTAATAGTTATAATATTATATATATATATATATATATATATATATATATATATATATATAATATATAGGCTCTAGCTGGTGTCCTGCTTCATTCTTTAATAGAACTTTATTTCCTATTTCTAGTCTTCTTAAATTCATTAGAGTAATCATCTACATTATATAACAGAATTATTATAGTGTTTTTATTAAAATCTATGAACTGTCTTGGTATTCTTCCAAATACATGTTCGTATGGACAATAGTCATGTGTTACCAAGGCTGTTGTGTTGAAACAGTATGTGAAATATTGTGTCCAAACATCCCAATCGGTTTAGTCTGCAGATATGCATGAACGAAAGTATTCATTGAATGTCCTATTGTACAGAAAGTTTGGTGATGATGCGCAGTACACGTTATGTTGTCTATCTTCAAATGTTTGCACAAATCATTTATTTCTGAATTTTTATATTCTGTTCCCATGTCCGTAATGAACGTCTTCATTGGACCGTACTTGAAAATAAAATTGTCAAATATAGTTTTGGCAACAGTTGTTGCACTTTTATTTGGAATCGGAATGGTTACTAAATACATAGTTAAATCGCATATTAGCATAACTGCATATTCTTCTGAGCGTGGTAGCGGACCTATTGTATCTACTATCACTCTATCAAAAGCTTTAATTGGTGTTTCAGTAAAAATCATTGGGGTCTTTATATGAGTTGTTGTTTTGGACGTTTGGCATTTTTGACACTTACGTACGTACTCTTTGATATGACGAGTCATATTTTTCCAGTAATGTCGTTTTATTTTAACTAGCGTTCTTGTAATGTCCTTATGACCTCCTTGAGTTGGATCATCATTAAATTTAGACAGTATAGCTTCTTGATCTTTTTTATTCACCGGCTTGAGTAGCGCTACTCTTGAAATATTAATGTTTTCCTGCCCATATTTTTTAAAGATTCAATTGAAATCAATTCAAAGATCTTATCGCTGGGAGCCGGTTTGAGGTTTCTGATCTTAAGTATATCGGCTTGCATTTCAAGCCTTTGGGAGAACTGACCTCAGTCAAGATTTCCATTGGTGTACAGATCGCCAACATCTATTCTTACTATTATTTTTCTTCCATGTTTCAATAAACATTCTGATTTCTTATTAGCAATGCCACTACTTTTCGTACTTCATCATTAAAAATGACATCATATATGTTGGGCTTTGACGCGTTGTCAAGAGTTTGCATTGGCAAACCTTTTTGATCTTTTCTTGCGCAGGATTTTTTCTGTCTATACTGTTGCCTGGTAGTGACTTTTAGGACTTTTGTATGTAAGTAATCTAGGTCTGAGAATACGTGGTGGTCCAGCGGTGATATCTACTGGTTGTTCCTAATCCAGTCGAGGTATTGCTAAGACGTTGGTCACGCAATGGCCTTCCTGGTTAGGTACTCCTGATCAGATTAGAAAGATTATGATGGAGGACTGGACTTCGTCCCCTTTGTTGAGCTCTGGCCTTGCGGCTCAGTAATATTGAGATAATGAATAAATGTTACGGCTGTTGCCGGATTATAATTCGTAGACTTGTTGTCTGGTCTTTATTGTAAATAAAACTAAAGCTAAAGACAAAGGTAAAGCATAGATCTACCCCAAGAACCAAAATGCATCACGCCATTAAGCTACAGTCGCCACGCCGACTCAGCAGATTCTCAGCGACACAACGCTTCGATATAGGAAGGGTCGTGTTACGCAGCTTGTTGTAGCTAGTGCAGAGCACTGAACCACAATTTGGCGCGTTAGCATTGTTTACATAATCATACTTAGTTGTGGTGTTATTTGTTAACCCATTAACTGGGTGAATGGTAACGTTTTTACATCTGGAGTCGACCTTTGGAAAGGCTATTAAAATGGGGATTATATGATCGGACTGTAGCACTATTAACTTTTGAGGCTTCTATTAAGCTAACTATTGGAGTATTTTGTTTGACAAGTGCGTGATTTAGGATTATGGGGTTTACTATATTAGGTTATTGTTTTGAATTTCAGTGGTTAGCATTCTATTCACAAATACCTAAAATAAATTGTCGCTGATCAACCAGACGTTGATATACAAAGTCATTCTAGCACCCATTTGGAGAATTGACATTCAGGTCTACGGCATAGCTGCAAAATCGAACCCCAACTAAATACGTGTTGTGCAGTCCCAAATCCTACGTAGAATTTCTGGTGCGGCATGTTACGTGCGCAACAGCGACATCGACAACTCCATGTGTCGGAGATGTGATCAATCGCCAAACTACTGTATACCTGAACAGGGCTTGACAACACCCTAATTAGTTGGCGCGAAGGCGTCTAAGAAGGCTACGCATCCGCGGAGTCAGGCAGAGAAGGAGACTCAAGGGAGTTCACCCAAATGAACAGTCCCACAGGACCATTTAAACTTCCCCTTTCCCCACTCAGTACTCCATTATCTGGGATGAAATATGTACAGATGTATATATTTTGTTGAAATTTTATCATAACACTATAACATAAGTTGCTAAAAACAGTAACAGTAGGCTATATAAGTTGAAAATGAAAATAAACAAGTAAGGAAGCTCTAGTCGAGACTCCTCGACTAAGAGATACCCTGAACCCTTCGAATAACCGATATTCGAAGCATGCTATGATTATTTGACATATATATTGCAAGCAACACATACACATACACACATACGCAAGCATACGAACGTAATATGAGTACGAGCTCTGCTAACTGAGCAGCGACTGCGCGTGGGCTGCAATATGACTATGATATATAATTAAATGTTAGATGGTCTTTCTTAATTAAAATTTCACAGTGTGTATTCACACTGGCATTCATACATATGTGTCTATTTGCCAAGTCTCTAGTATTTGATATACTGGCTTTGCACATTGTGGGCGAAAAACCTTAACAAACCGATACCTCGGCCAACGGAATTGGTGCGGTACTATATCAAGAAGGTAGACCAATAACCATGATTTCACGTACCCTAAAAAATGCGCCACCAATGAAAGGGAGTTACTGGCCATTGTGTGGACTTTAGGTACATTGCAGAACTTCCTGTATGGGTCCAGAGAAATTAATATTGTCACGGACCACCAACCGCATACCTTTGCAGTGGCGGACAAAATCACTGATGCAAAAATAAAGAGTGGAAAGCTTGCATTGACCACCCCAATGCCCAAGTTCGCTATAAATCAGGCAAAGAATATTTTGTAGCTGATGCCCTATCCAGACAAAACCTAAACGCCCTACAAAACGAGCCTCAATCAGACGGTGCAACTGTGCACAGCGAACTTTTACTGATCTACACAGTCGAGGCTACGGAGAAACCATTGAATTGCTTCAGAAACCCAATCATTCTATATGAAGCTCGTTTTTCATCGAAACGCAACTAGATCTTGTTCCAAAACAAGACCCGGCCTTAATCAAGACACTCAAAGAGGTTGTAAATGCAGAAGGCGTAAACGCCATCCATTGCGACCTCCCCACACTAGCAACCTTCCAACACGAGCTAATTTCCCACTCTCCTGAGTAGCGGGAGTTCTGCAATAGAGCAGCTCAAGAAAGGCTTGACATTTCAAGTCCTGCCAACCTAGCCAAAGAAGTGGTCGTAAACTGCATGGTTTGCACCCAAGCAATGTATGATAGGCATCCCAACAACATCCCAGACATTCCATACCGTACTGGCTAGACGCTTCACATGGACATTTTGACAACTGATTAGAAAAAATTCCTAACTTGCATAGACAAGTTCTCCAAGTTCGCCTTGGTACAACCGGTAATTTCCAGAACAATTGTCGCTATAAAAGGCCCCTTGTTACAAATTGTAAATATGTTTCCGAACATTAAAACAATATACTGCGACAATGAACCCACATTTAACTCAGAAACCATCACGTCCATGTTGACAAACCAATACAACATTAAAAACGCACCTTCTCTTCATAGCTCATCCAACGGCCAAGTAGAACACTATCATAGTACTTTAGCCGAAAAAGCTAGGTGCCTGAAAATGGACAAAAAGATTGAAGATACAATCGAATCAATCTTAAGAGCAACGGTAGAATACAACAAAACTCTACATTCGGTCACTCGTGAAAAACCACTCGAGATAGGAATAGACCAACTAAAGCCCAAAAAGACACCATGGAAAGATGCAACGCAACCAGACAACACCGCATCTTCGAAGTAGGAGAGGAAGTATTCCTCAAAAATAACTCGAGGGTAAGGAAAAAGTTAACCCCTCTCTGCACTGAACAGAAAATACAAGCACACCTCGGAACGTCTGTCTTAATTAAGAAGAGGTTGGTTCACAAGGGTGACGGTAGTGGTGGACACCACAGATGCCTCCGATTTTCTAAGAATCAGAGTAACAGAAGCCCAACTAATCGAATCAAACTCCAGGCAGATAGTTATAAACTCCGAAACTCAGAAACAGATAAATAAATTTCCAGATACCATAAACTATATAGTAAAATCCAAAAAGAACAATTTGGCTGACACCCCACACTTATATGAAGCGCTTTTGGCAAGGAATAGAATACTAACCACTGAAATTCAAAACAATAACCTAATATAGTAAACCCCATAATCCTAAATCACGCACTTGTCAAACAAAATACTCCAATAGTTAGCTTAATAGAAGCCTCAAAAGTTAATAGTGCTACAGTCCGATCATATAATCCCCATTTTAATAGCCTTTCCAAAGGTCGACTCCAGATGTAAGAACGTTACCATTCACCCAGTTAATGGGTTAACAAATAATATCATAGCAACTAAATATGATTATGTAAACAATGCTAACGCGCCAAATTGTGGTTCAGTGCCCTGCACTAGCTACAATAAGCTGCGTAACACGACCCTTCCTATATCGAAGCGTTGTGTCGCTGAGAATCTGCTGAGTCGGCGTGGCGACTGTAGCTTGATGGCGTGATGCATTTTGGTTCTTGGGGTAGATCTATGCTTTACCTTTGTCTTTAGCTTTAGTTATATTTACAATAAAGACCAGACAACAAGTCTACGAATTATAATCCGGCAACAGCCGTAACATTTATTCATTATCTCAATATTACTGAGCCGCAAGGCCAGAGCTCAACAAAGGGGACGAAGTCCAGTCCTCCATCATAATCTTTCTAATCTGATCAGGAGTACCAGGAAGGCCATTGCGTGACCAACGTCTTAGCAATACCTCGACTGGATTAGGAACAACCAGTAGATATCACCGCTGGACCACCACGTATTCTCAGACCTAGATTACTTACATACAAAAGTCCTGAAAGTCACTACCAGGCAACAGTATAGACAGAAAAAATCCTGCGCAAGAAAAGATCAAAAAGGTTTGCCAATGCAAACTCTTGACAACACGTCAAAGCCCAACATATATGATGTCATTTTTAATGATGAAGTACGAAAAGTAGTGGCATTGCTAATAAGAAATCAGATATGTTTATTGAAACATGGAAGAAAAATAATAGTAAGAATAGATGTTGGCGATCTGTACACCAATGGAAATCTTGACTGAGGTCAGTTCTCCCAAAGGCTTGAAATGCAAGCCGATATACTTAAGATCAGAAACCTCAAACCGGCTCCCAGCGATAAGATCTTTGAATTGATTTCAATTGAATCTTTAAAAAATATGGGCAGGAAAACATTAATATTTCAAGAGTAGCGCTACTCAAGCCGGTGAATAAAAAAGATCAAGAAGCTATACTGTCTAAATTTAATGATGATCCAACTCAAGGAGGTCATAAGGACATTAAAAGAACGCTAGTTAAAACAAGTAAGACTGCTCGTCTAAGAGATACCCTGAACCCTTCGAATAGCCGATATTCGAAGCCTGCAATGCTTATTTTATTTTCTTAATGAAATTTTCACAGTGTGTTTATGGCATTCATATGTTTGTATTTGCCAAAGCACAAGTCCCTAGTATTTGAAATACGGGTTTTGCAAATTGTGGGCGAAGGGGGCGTGGCATCCAAAATCCAAAAACTGCAAAATGTCCGCATTCACTACACCGATATGCACAGTAAATTTGAAGTCTCGAGCTTTATTGGGTCACTTAATTGAAAGTCAATTTATCGAAATTTATCGATAATTCGGGAACGGGATGAGTTATCGAAAAAATAAAACAAACTCGTATAGCGTATGGTATTCACGAGTATACATGTGAAATTTCTAGCTTCTGGGGTTTACGAGATCAGCGCGTTCATACAGATTGACGGACGGACGGACAGACGGACAGGGCTTAATCGACTCAGCTCGTCGACCTGATCAAGAATATATACATTTTATGGGGTCTGCGATGTCTCCTTCTGCCTGTTACATACATTTTCACAAAAACATTATAACCTGATTTCCCATTTTCAATGGGTTCAGGGTATAATATAACACACGACATTACTGGAAAAATATGACTCGTCATATCAAAGAGTACGTACGTAAGTGTCAAAAATGCCAAACGTCCAAAACAACAACTCATATAAAGACCCCAATGATTTTTACTGAAACACCAATTAAAGCTTTTGATAGAGTGATAGTAGATACCATAGGTCCGCTACCACGCTCAGAAGAATATGCAGTTATGCTAATATGCGATTTAACTATGTATTTAGTAACCATTCCGATTCCAAATAAAAGTGCAACAACTGTTGCCAAAACTATATTTGACAATTTTATTTTCAAGTACGGTCCAATGAAGACGTTCATTACGGACATGGGAACAGAATATAAAAATTCAGAAATAAATGATTTGTGCAAACATTTGAAGATAGACAACATAACGTGTACTGCGCATCATCACCAAACTTTCTGTACAATAGGACATTCAATGAATACTTTCGTTCATGCATATCTGCAGACTAAACCGATTGGGATGTTTGGACACAATATTTCACATACTGTTTCAACACACCAGCCTCGGTAACACATGACTATTGTCCATACGAACATGTATTTGGAAGAATACCAAGACAGTTCATAGATTTTAATAAAAACACTATAATAATTCTGTTATATAATGTAGATGATTACTCAAAAGAATTTAAGAAGACTAGAAATAGGAAATAAAGTTCTATTAAAGAATGAAGCAGGACACCAGCTAGAGCCTATATATTATATATATATATATATATATATATATATATATATATATATATATATATATATATATATATATATATATAGCACCATTTGAGGTAATACCTACCTATAGATAATAAAGATAATATTACAACTATTAATAGGAAGAATAAGGAACAAACAGTTCATAAGGATTGGCTAAAAGTTAAAACATAAATTTTAATATGAATCATAAAATGGTTTGATCAACCATTTGTGACAAAATATATACTTAATATAATAAAAAAAAAATATATATATATATATAAATTTTTTTACATGGGCGTACATCATCATACATGTACATATATAAATTATTTCCTTAAAAAAAAAAAAAAATATATATATATATATATACATATACATATATATATATAAATGTCGGAGAAAGAATTGGGTACTGGGAGTATTTTGAACTACGAGTGTAGTGTTGAGTAATGCCACTAACCAGACAACGCGTATATTAATAATGACAGCGTGAACATTTTGCATGAGCATGACAAACCGTTTGAATAGTTTGGTATTCTCTACTCTCGTAAGAGAACAAAAACAAGCTCAGCCAGCAAATATAAATTTTTCTGCTCGGCTGCTGGTGAGGGATATATTTGAAGGAGAAGAGAGCGGAGAATAAAAATATATAAGAGAGAAGAGATCAGAAAATAATACATACATAGTTGTACAGAAAGAGCTTCATACATAAACGGACAATTGCTGAACGAACGCTCGCAGCGCAATGATTTCGCTGTCACATATGTTCGTTTCTCGAACTTAAAAGTGAAGCGAATTCGGCACATTAGGTATGTACTGTCGTCGAGTGTGGCTCAGTGTGTGTAAGTTGTGTGAAAAGGAAATACATTGAAGGAACAACACGCTGAGGAGGCAGAAGTACGTATATTGGAGGTTAACTTCTTAGAGCTTTTTTGTGATGGCTCTGAGGGCATCAAAGTCTCGAACGTATATGCGCAAATTTCTATTACGAACAACCTTAAACTCGTAAGAGTCAGAAGAAACCGCCGAATTCAGAAGCCTCTCAAGGGCTGGTACATCACTGACAGCCAGTACTGTGATTTGGCAAGGTTTTAGCGTTTTTTTTCCGCTGGTAACTGAGTCTTTTTCCAACCATCATTGCCGAATTCGTCTTCGACAACATCCATGTCAACATCAGCTTGACAAGGATCTAGATTTGCATGGGCGGCATACCGTTTCTCTACATGTATCGTAGCACTTTTGTTCGCAGTTTTGGGTGACTCAGGTGACCTTCTCTTATTTGGAGGGATTTTCTGCCAGGTGACTGCGAGCCGCCTGGGACACAGGCTTGTTAGCGGTTGTATCAAGTTGAGGGAGTAGTTCCAAAGTTCTAGTTATAGTTCCAAATGACTGCTGGTTAGTTGATCAAGTTAGTTGGCTTGAGCTGCTGACTACTATTGGCAGGTTGCCAAATGATAAAGCACCTCCAGATAACACGCAACATGTAGCTGAAGTTGGAGCTACCGAGAATGTGACTGCCGATTTAGTGGGAACAACAGCGGCATAATGTACATGACTTGATGCAGTGCGTGAGGCGCCTTGTGAGGCAAGGTCTTCTATCAGTTGTGATTTTAGTTCAGAAGTTGTTAGACCTGCTCTTTCCCACATTTTCTGGCTGAAGGGCAAGGAGGTGCTCAAATGGGCAGTAATTGTAGTTCTTGCGCACTACTTTCTAGTCTTTATTCGTTACCTTTTGCCGGCACCGTTATAACGCGGTTCCCAACTGGTCACTGTGCTTTTTTTAACACAGAAATAAAAATTTTTAAAATTAAGTTCGAAAAACGTTGATTGTGCGTGCGATGTTTACTCACAGCAGAACTTAGACAAACTATTATCATCGCATCGAAAAAAAAAAAGTTAAATCATGCCCCATTAAAATAAACAATTAACAATTATATACCTCTCCGTTCCCTGCATCCAAAGCGGCCTATTAATTGTGCTCCACAAAAATATATTCGTATATGTGTTAACGTTAGCCAATGAGTTGGGTAAACGCTTATAGGGAAATTAAGACCGACTAATAAAGTGAGGATAGTATGGAACAACATCAGGTTGGCTGGTGCCACAGTTTTCTGGTGTCCATGGCAAATATGTTGCCTAAAGACAGGCAGCAGTATATGCATACGATCTGTTCAAGCCCTTCAACGGCAGCAGCGCACACTACAAAGCAGTAGCCATCATTAGGAATATGATCATTAGGAACAGGATTAGGAACTGGATCACATCCTTGCGCCTATTGAGGCAAAATCTAGACTTGGACCGACGAGGTCCAAAAAGATTGGCTCAAGTGATCAACAAGGTTGTAATGTCGCACGAACAAGAAACAGACGACTTGATCAATATTGAAATTAGGACCGAAGCGTTGCACAACTTTGTTTCTGGCCTGAGAAACCAACTGAGCAATTGAGAGCAATTGTATTCCCGGCACAACCCAAAAGGGTTGGCTTCGGCACTAGCTCTCGCCAGAAAGGTGGAGGCTTGCGTAGAGAGAAGCATGTTTGCTAAAACTTATGCCAAAGTCGTTGAATAACGAAATCAAACCGCTGAAAGCATTTAAACCCTATAACAAATCAATTTAGCAAAGATAGCCAAGCACAAGCTCCACAACTAATGGAGATAGACTCCCCGACCAGGTCAAGACAACGTACAGATTATAATCAGTACCAACAGAACGGGTCAAACGATTCCATAAGGAGAAACTCCTCTGAGCGTCAAACTGGCCCAAAACGGCAACGTCTTAACAACATAGTTCAGGAAGACACTGAAGAACAAAAACCAGCGTACGAAAATGCAGCAAAGTCGAAGAAATCGACAGCGAGGACGAGTACTCTCAATCCGACTCTGTCCATTTTTAATGGAATGTTCCCGGTTGCCGTTCATTGAACATTAAAATTGCTAATTGACACTGGCGCGGCAAAAAAAATTATGTTAAGCCTGTAAAGGAGCTAAAAAACATAAAGCCGGTCGCAAAACCATTCTCAGTGAACTCGATCCACGATTCCACGGTTCCACGGAAATTAAGCAAAAATGCTTAAAAAACGTCTTTAAGAACACTTCCCCATTCTTCATTCTAGACACTCTCTGCTCGTTCGATGCCATTATACGATTCGTCTTGTTAACACAAGCCGGAGTAAAGTTGAACCTAGCAGAAAACGCACTAGAATATCAGGGCATATCTGAAGAAGAAGGCTCCTGAATCCATTAAAAAGGAGTTCGGAAAAATGAGTCTTAAAACGAAAAACGCCTTCTCAACAGCAGGATTAGCCCTTCCTTTTAACAAAGCTATCTCCGCCACAATTCGCACGGTAGTCAACGAACCAACATATGTCAGGTCCTACCCCAACTTAATGGGCGTTACTGACTTCCTAAACAGTGAAGTCAAAAAAATTGTTTAAAGACGGCATAATCAGGCCATCAAGGTCACCCTACAACAGCCCAACATGGGTTGTTGACAAAAAAGGCACAGACGCCTATGGTAACACTAATAAAAGGTTGGTCATTGACTTCAGGAAACTGAACGAAAAAACCATACCAGACCGTTACCCAATGTCTAGTATTCTCATGATTCTAGCGAACGTGGGAAACGCTAAGTTTTTCACTACCCTACCTATTACCTTGCGGAACACGACCGCGAAAAGACCTTATTCTCCGTTTGCGATGGCCTAATGAATGCCGGTAGCATTTTCCAAAGAGCAATCGATTATGTCCTAAGGAAACATATTGTTAAGATATGTTACGTCTACGTAGATGATGTCATAGTCTTCTCAAAGAATGAGTCAGACCATGTTAACCAGCCGATATAAGAGTAAGCCAGGAGAAAACTAGTTTTTTTTTAAGGAAAACGTAGAGGACATGGACAGTGCCATTCAAGAATATCCCGAACTCAAAAGCGTCTACAGTCTACAGAGTCTTCATAAAAGACGTTGTAGCAAAATCTAAACGCCCTACAAAACGAGCCTCAATCAGACGCATTCACCGCGAACTTTCAACGACCTACACGGTAGAGGCTACGGACACACTCTTGAATTGCTTCCAAGACCCCATTAAAGACACTTAAAGAGGTTGTAAATGTAGAAGGCGTGATTGTCGATATAAAAGGACCCTTGTTGCAAATTGTAAATAGGTTTCCTAACATTAAAACAATATACTGCGCCAATGAACCCACATTTAACTCCAGGCAGATAGCTATAAACTCCGAAACTCAGAAACAGATAAATAAATTAATAGATACCATAAACCAGATAATAAAATCCAAAAAGAACAATTTGACACCCCACACTTATACGAAGCGCTTTTCGCAAGAAACAGAATGCTAACCACTGAAATTCAAAACTTAATCCTCACAATAACCTTGGCAAAATCTAATATGCAGATTTGAGTTCACTTGTCAAACCAAATATTCCAATAGTTAGCTTAATAAAAGCCTCAGAAGTTAGAGTCCTACAGTGCATCCAGACGCACAATACCTTTTGCGAACATTCACGACGCATCCTGTGCGAGTTCGCTTTACGCGGGAAACACTGTCCAATGCCATAAGCAGCCCAGTCACATGAAGGAAATAATGCTCATCAATGACGGCGTCATCATTATCAACGAGGCAACTGCATGCATCCGCACGGATGACGGCAAGAGGTGCTCGTAAAGGGAACCCACCTAGTAACGTTTGAGGAACTAGCGACCATAAATGGTACCGAGTTCATAAGCGAACGAAAAACCGTGGGAAAACTGCATGGCATCGCGAGGTCACCGCTCCTAAACATCATCGGCCATGACCTAACTAAAAGTATTCCATTATTACATCGAATGAGCAATGAAAACGTACGCTCCATCCAGGATGTAAAGAAAGACATTGATGCGGAAGAGTCTCCCAAGCTCTGGTTCATCGTAGGAACAATACTAAATGTGGGTCTTGTTCACTCATCCTATTCCAGCATGACCAAGGACAGTCATAATCCTGAGAGGGGCAGTTAACAAATAACAGCATAGCAACTAAGTATGATTATGTAAACAATCTCGACGCGCCAAATTGTGGTTCAGTGCCCTTCACCAGCTACAACAAGCAGCGTCACACGACGCTTTCTATATCGAAGCGCTGTGTCGCTGAGAATCTGCTGAGTCGTCGTGCCGACTGTATCATTTTGGTGTGATGAATATTGGTTCTTAGGGTAGATCTAGGCTTTGCCTTTGTCTTTAGCTCAGTATGATTTACAATAAAGACCAGACAACAAGTCTCTGAATTATACCCCGGCAACAGCCGTAACATTTTTTTATTATCTGAATATTACTGAGTCACAAGGCGAGTACTCAACAAAGGGGACGAAGTCAAGTCCTCCCTCATAATCTTCCTAATCTGATCAGGAATACCTAACCAGGATGGCCATTGTGGGACCAACGTCTTAGTAATACCTCAATACCTGGATTAGGAACAACCATTAGGAATCACCGCTGGACCACCACGGACTCTCAGACTTAGATAATTTATTTACAGACGAAATAAAACAGAAGTTAGAAAAGACACAATTCGCAAAGATACAGCCCAGTAATCGATGTGAGCGAAAAGTGTTCACGAAGACAAATAAAAGGCTAGGGAAGAAGCTAACCCGTTTGTGCAAAGACGAAATTGTACAGTCAGGGTGGTCTACAAATATAACCTTAAATAGCGGTTACCTAGGTTGTCATAATAACAGTTAAACAGGTTTTTTCCCCGCAAGGTTATTGGCTTAGTTATCGCCTTGCGGGCGCCGGCAAATGCTCGGATCACCGATTACACCTATTCCAGATATGTACTGGTAAGGGAGCAAAGGATAGTAAAAAACAGGCACACTATCCAAAAATAAGTAAGTTGACGGGTATTTCGGCTTCTCAATTACTCAACATTATCAGCCATGAAACGATCCTTAGTGTGCATAGTATGAATTACAATAGTCGTAATAGTAATATCCGACAACTAAAAGAAAGCGCAGATGCTGTGGGATCACCCAAGACAGGACGCGCCGTGTTTTTAATATTATCTTAGAGTTAGGATGAATTAAAACAAGTAAAAACGTTGCAGTCGGGCGCTACCTACTGCGAAATACTCATTCACATCGCAAGCTCCCAGTTCTTTTTTTTCGTTTATTTCTTTATTTTTTTGTACTAAAATATATTTTTTTTACATATATAATATTTATCAACTCAATTAATATGGTAAAACACCAAAAAGTCAATAAATTTCCTGTTTATAGCTAAAAAATAGTGGTTTAATTCAATTTTCCCAGTGGGCGTAGACATACAATTTTTGGCCAGTCCATGATAAAAAATGCGAAAATTATAGGGTAATTTTGAATAGGCCTCGCCCTAAAAGAACGTAAAAATAATTTGAAGCCGATCGATAGAATATGTCATTAGTAACCTACCAATCCAATTTTGCTTCTAGCACTAAATCTGTAGGAGCTATAAGCTCATGCGGTTTGCCACGCCCGCTGTGGGCGTAGATATATAATTTTTTTGTCGATCTTTATAGGATTATAATAGTTACTCACGTGCCAAATTTTGTCGTTCTAGCTCTAAAACTGTAGAAGATACAATTACACCCGATTTGCCACGCCACGCCAATGGGCGTAAATATATCTGCCATAGCTTATTCAACTTGGGATGTCAACGTGAGTATACATTCCAAATCGCAACACTCTAGGACTACTACAAGTAGTATTTCTGACATATAAGAAAATTCATTTTCCAATTTGCCACGCCCCAAGTGGGAGTATCTTCTCTAGCTTCAATAGCATAGAAATGGTTTGCGTTCATACGGACAGACGGACACCTGGACGGACATTGCACAAACCCAATATACTCATTTCACTTTGTGAATGAGTATAATTTATCATCATAAAAATAATTTATGGGGAATCACATCAAATTGTGTCGGCTGCTTCATTAGTAATGCGGTGCTGTACAAGATCCCGTGACATCAAATCCTCATCCTCCAGCTCGAAATAATTATGCCATAGTTTTTATGGCAAGTGTATGTATGTATATGTTAAATAAGCACGTTTTTTAGTAACGGCTCTACGGAGAATTCGGGGAATAACATAGTCGATCAGTCTCGACTAGAGCATTCTGACTTGTTTTCTTAGTTGTGAGACTGCCTACGAAAAATATAATTGTCATCAATAAGAGGCCTACTCAATGGACTGTTTTAGCTGTGTCACATTTTGTGGTGGTAGTATTCCAATTCAAGCTTTGAATTGGTCGTGTATTAATTTTAATTTCTGTTGCTCAATTAAAACCAAGATACTCTATTCTAGTTGTGAGAAAGGAACATTTGCTGACATTAAATGAAAATCATGTAATACTTAAAGCCTATAGTACTATCTTTTGCTTACTCATTAGTCTGATTTCCAACTGACCTGTGGTGACCCTAGTCTTTGGTATTCCTTAAATAAAACAATGAGAATAACATTTTAAAATATTTATCCTGCTGCTTTATCCAAATTATCTAGTTTTTTATTCGATCTAATAACATATTCATAATTGGCAATTATTATATTCTATTATTTTATAATTATAACAGAATTTGGATTTTCAATATCATTAAAAAGGTACCAGTTATCATTTTTTTTTTTTTTAATAAACTCGATTTGAGCGACCAATACAGGTCTTAAGTCTCTAGCTCTTATAGGCTCTGAGATCGACAAGTTCAAAAATACAGAGATACGGACATACAGATGAACAAGACTCAATCAATAAAACGATTAAAAACGAAAATCGATTTTCAGTTTTAAAATTATATCTGCTACATCTTTATAGTTAAAAACTCCAAATCTTGTATTTAGTTAATTGTGACCTTTATAAAGCTTTGATTTTTATAAAATTTTGGATGTCACGCCCCCTTTGCCTAAAATTTCTAAATCACGTATCTCAAATACTAGAGACTGTTTTTGCACATATACACATATGAGTGATATAATCACGCTGCGCAAGTTTGATTAAGAAAGTCGGTCTATAACAAAATTTATCAAGCATTTAGTTTCCCATAACATGCTCATATTGGGCCAGCGCAGTCGCTGAGAAAATTGCGCAGTTAGCAGAGCGTATGTGTGTACGTGTGTACGTACATATGCGTTGCTTGCAACATACTGTATATATTATGTATATATATTAAGAAAATACATATATGTCGGAGAGTACGTTTGAGAGTGCGTGTATGTGTTTTCGGGTATTTCACAATAATAATAATTTCATCATTATAGAAATATTGCATCAGCCTCTAATTGAGCTGCGATTGGTTGTTTGCATTTTGTAGTTTAAGAAGAACCGTTTTAGCGGGGCGTCAGCATTCTGTCGCTATTGCCGAGTGTGGTTCGGTGGAAAACGCGCACAAGAATTGTGCGTCTCGAGTCAGTCGTTGTTAGAACTCGAGTGCTACCGAAACTCGCTACGCTAACAAAATGGATCAAGAAAATAATAGTGTTCTGACATCAGAAGTGGGATCTGGCCCTTCACCTACAGCATTAGATGGACCATAGAGGACAAGTTTTCGAAATTACCTTCGAAAGAAAAGCTAAGTACCAAATTATCTGGTAAACGATTTACGAATATTGTTATGCTTAAAGGCATAGGCAACAGTGGAATTCTGTACTTCTGTAGAAATATTAAGTAAAGTAAGAATTGACGATAACTGTATGGAGATTATGTTTTATGTAATAGGAGACGATCAAATGCAAAGCGAAATTCTTATTGGCCGAGAAGTCACTGTTGACAAACAACTCAGATTCTTTTATAACAGGTATTCCATGTACTAAAGTTAAAATTGGTGAAATGAAAATTAGACAAATTGATTCAAGAAAAACTGTTCAAAGGAGACCATACCACCTACTGAGTCCATGTGAGCGAGATTTAGTTCGAAATAAAGTTGACTTACATAATAAGACCCAGCGGCTCACCTTATGCTAGCCCCATATTATGAGTAAAAAAGAAGAATGGTTCGGATAGGCTCGGTGTTGATTATAGAGAGTTAAACTCAAATACTGTGGCTGATAGATACCCGTTGCCACTTATAAAAGATCAAATAAATAGCCTTCAAAGAGTTTATTATTTTACATGTTTGGACATGTCTAGCGGATACTATCAGATTCCCTTACATGCAGATTCTATTTAGTGTACAGCGTTTGTGACACCAGATGGACAGTTCGAATTTCTATCAATGCCATTCGGACTTCGAAACGCACCGTCTGTCTTTCAACGATTAGTAATACAGGCTTTAGGAGATTTATCAAACATATATGTCATTGTCTATATGGACGAATCAAGCACAAGTGGAAAACATAGTAATGTCTGTTTTGATCATGTCGTGTGGGGCATCGAGAGGTAGATGCCGATGAGAGATTGCTGTGGCACCAGGGAGGTAATTGCCGAAAAGTTTGACTGAATCTATTGGTTCCTAAGAATTGTTGTGTTGGTATAAGGCTGTAATATTTGTAAGACTCTGTTGTAAGATGGTTTTGTATAGAAATATACTAATAAAAACAAAAGTATTAAATGAAGAGGTTCACGAGGACGTGTTATTGTCAGTATGACCGTGTCGGTTATTAAGGAAAAAAACGAGTTACCATTGACTGAACACGAGGACGTGTTACTGTCAGGATGGCCGTACGTTAGAGAGTGCGTGTGTTTTCGGGTATTTCACAGTAATAATAATTTCATCATTATAGAAATATTGCATCAGCCTCTAATTGAGCTGTGATTGGCTGTTTGCATTTTGTAGTTTAAGAAAAACCGTTTTAGCGGGGCGTCAGCGTTCTATCGCTGTCGTAGCTGTCGCTACGCTAACAAAATGGATCAAGTAAATAATAGTGTTCCGACATATATATAAAATTTATTAAACATTTAATTTTTCATAACATACGCATATTGCAGCCGGACCACAGTCGCTACGCAAACTGCGCAGCCAGTAGAGCGCGTGCCTATTAACGTACATATGTATGTATTTATGTGTCGCTTGCAATATATAAATATTCATGTTATAAAATATCGGTCCTTCAGAGGGTTCAGGATAAGTCCTAGTCGAGCACCCACGACTAGGTCTTTATACTTGTTTATGTTTTATATTAATTAATGAAATAAGTATATATATTTAATATTAACGTTTTAAACGTTGACCGCATTCTGAAGTGCGCTTTTATCATCTACAATAATATTAGCAGCTGCTGTGGTTGTGTTAGAGCTAAGTAACTGCTTGGTCGATGATAGCTGTCACTAGAACTACGCGTAGAAGCCGAATTTCCGCTTACTGGGCTGTCCAGCATATCTGAAAATTGAAGGTGTTTTATAGACTTACAGATCAAAAATTTGACAAGCTTACCGGGAAGTGAGCTTACATTATTGCTCTTTAAATCCACTTCAGCATTAGAAGGAGCTACAGAATTAGGGCCAACAATATTGCCCACTGACGTTGATTTTTTTTTTAGATTCAGATTCCTTTTTACCATTGCGTTAAGACCTACTACCAAGTGCATGCAGTGCATTTATTTCGCAATTACCCTGATTCAAAGCAGCGCAGCTACAACATAATGAATCAGTGCTCTTTATCCGGTCTGAAGAATAGAGCGGGCTAAGTATATTGCTTTGAATGTCGTCAGGTGTATAATAATCAGAATCCTCGGCACTCAAGTTTGTTGTCAATACACCTGGATCTATCGCTGACATATTAGAATCGGAATGCCCCAACTCATGTATAACGATTCATTGTTTCTTGGGTTAGACTCATGCAATGCATCACACCCTCTATCAATACTACCGCATACTGTAGTATCATTCATCACTAGACTGTCGAGACTATCTAAAACTAGCTTAACTGATTTATTTAAGCTATTCTTGCGGTAACTTTTCACTCTCACTATCTTCATCATCGTCTTGAATGTCAGCGCTGCTCTTCTAGTATTTCAGGCCATTTCGCTCGTTGATTATATGCATATCTTTTTTTTCGGAAGATAAACAAAGTGCTGCCTTGGGAGAGATGTAGGTAGCCGGAGACTTTTTCGAATTGCTTTCTATTTCCATCACTGTAAAGATGGAGCTATCTCCTGTAGCATTCGTAAGTGTACCCACTTCATTGGTGGTGGTGGACGTTGAAGCATTCTTTTTGCTCTTTGGACGGCGTTGGCTACCTGATTTAATAGGCGAAGTGGATTTTATGTTACCACTTGTCATCGTTGAAGCAGCCATCGAATTTATTTCCATAACGTCTTGGTCATTTTTTCTATAAATATATATCACACATAAACAGCTCTTTAAAAATAGAAATACAGGGTATAACGTGTATAGGTTTTGTTAAGGTGTAATAACAATATTCAGATAATGATCGCCATCAGGTAACGTATTTTTTTAGTTATTCGCTATACCCTGAAAATCTGAAAACAGTGTAAATGTTTATAACAGGCAAAAGAACCGCCTCATAAAGTATATACATACGCATATTCTTGATCTGCGAGAAGAGCTGGTTCTATTAGTCCCTGTCCGTCCGTATGTTTAAACACCTCAGAACCTAAAAATACCATTTTAAAGTATAATGCAAATTAAAAGTCAGTTGTATTATATTATATATTTTACATATTTGGAGTTAGAGCCACCTAATTTTTCTATGGGTAGAAAGTATATATATTCTTCGTTAATACAAGTATATGTACCAAGTCTCAAGTTTCTACCACTAATAGTGTGAAAATATAACAAAGGATGCAAAATTGATATATATTCAGATCCGATTTGTCATGCCCCCAGTGAGCGTGGATATATAAATCTTGATAGAATCACAACAGTTACTCACGTGCCAAATTTGGTCGTTCTAGCTCTAAAACTGTAGAAATTACAGTTTCACCCAATTTTCCACGCCCCCAATAGGCGTAGATATATCCGCCATAACTTTTTTAACTTGGGATGTCAACGCGAGTATACATTTTAAATCTCAACACTCCAGGACTGCTACAAGTAGTATTTCTGACATACAGGAAAATAAATTTTCCAATTGGCCACGCCCCTAGTGGGCATATCGGAAAAATCTTAAAACTCTATCTGACGAAATACACGCGTATATATTCTAAATTTCAAGTCTCTAGCTTCAATAGCATAGAAATGGTTTGCGTTCATACGGTCAGACGGATAGACGGACAGATGGACGGACAGCAAGACGGACATTGCACAAACTCAATATACTCATTTTAATTTGTGAATGAGTATAAAAAGAAAAAAACACTATTATTATTATTATTCATTGCGCCGTGTCGAGCATATGACGTTATTATATGTATAATACATAACATTGCGTCGGGTATATTAACTATTCTATGAAACATACTCCAGGGTAATAACAAGCCATATTGCCCAATAAGTTTGAGATCTCATATAATAATAATTTTGTTTTATGGACTTTCTTAATCAAACTTGCAGAGTGTGATTAATGTATTGCCAAAGCATACGTCTTTAGTATTTGTTTTGTAAATTTAGGACAGGGGTTGCGTGGCATTCAAAACCAAAAAACTACAAAATGTATCGATATCGATATCGATCGATGAAAAGGGATGAGTTATCGAAAAAAAAAATAGTAATAAACTCGCACTGCTCGCACTCAGGAAAATGTATGTCAAATTTGTTCTCTAGCGTATGATATTCGATGAAAAGGGATGAGTTATCGAAAAAAAAAAAATAATAATAAACTCGCACTGCTCGCACTCAGGAAAATGTATGTCAAATTTGTTCTCTAGCGTATGATATTCACGAGTATACATGTCAAATATCAGATCTCTAGCTTTTATGGCTTATAAAATCGGTGCGTTCATACAGACGGACAGACATACAGGACAGTATCGACTCAACTCTACGAACTGATCAAGAATATATGTATATACTTTATGGGGTATGCGACGAGACGTCTGCCTGTTACCTACATTTTCTCAACAAACATTATACCCTGATTTCCCAATTTCAATGGGTTCAGGGTATAACAAGTAAGGAAACTCTAGTCTGAGGTTCCCGACTAGGAAATACCTTAAACCCCGCTTATCGGCGATTTTAAATCACAGTTCGCATAGAATTATAAAATGACGGTACCTTAGAGAGTCGAACCTGGGTCTCCATGTCGCCGATCGGCGCTCCTACCAACCCCCTTTGCACTACTTGAGCGTAAGATAGCGAACTCCTAAGAAAAGTTCACCCCCAATTTAATTTTGTTGTTGTTCTTCTGCTTCTGCTGCTAATTACTTACTAATTTTATTTAAATTATATCATTTGTATACTTATTTTATATATATTGTAATCAACGCTCTGCTAACTGCGCAGTTTGGTCAGCGACTGCGCTGGACCAATATTTGCAAGTTATTTATTTATTTATTTATTTTTATATAAAGAAATTTGACTACAATCGTGAGTTAAATTACAAAATTAAAATTATAAAAAGAATAGGGAAAAGAAAAAGCCTAATACTAACAATATATAGCAATGATATCACCAATCCGATGGGGGTGTTTTATTTGCCGGACCGGCGAGCTATGCCCCAAATCACAGCCAGGTGTGGTTAGTGATATCATTGAAACTAAGCAAGATAGAAGAAGTTAAAAAAAGGTAATAAAAATATAAGAAATATAAAATCTTAAAAAAAAAATACAATAAGAGAAATCACAACACAATTAGGGAGAATTGCCAGGTGTATTCTCACTACTGGGGTCTGTGTGTGATTTCTCTGAAATATGCTGAAAGAGAAGATTTTATTAAGGAAACAGAGAGTTTAGAACTAAATACATGAAAATAAGTATTGTACTTACTACATAGAACACGAAACGCACGATGCAAAGAATAGTTACAGGTACATATAGGTAAATAAAGAGGACAAAAGTGGCGAGAAGAAATCCCAATTGGTCAAGCTTTTGAAGCAAGATGTCATGCTGAACAGAGTCTAATGCCTTAGTTAAATCAGTGTATATAACATATGTTTGCATTTTATTTTTATAAAATGCTTAATAACTTTTTTGTAGACCTGCTTTCTTAATTAAACTTGCAAAGCGTAATTAAATCATTCATATGTGTGTATGTGCTAAAGCACAAGTCTCTAGTATTTGATATACGTGTTTTGCAAATTTGGGCGAAGAGGGCATGTCAAAAATTTAACAAAAATCAAAATTGAATAAAAGCCTCATTCGTTTTTAATCGATAAAAAATACGAGAAGAGTTATCGAATTTCTAAAACAAACTCGATCTGCACGTGATATACACCAATCTACAAACAAAATTCAGTCTCTTGGTCTCATAGGTTCAGGACAGACGAACGGACATACAGACGGACAGGGCTCAATCGACTCGGCTTGTCGTCCTGATCAAGAATATAGATACTGATACTATAGATTTCAGCCGCAACAAAAACATTAACTCCTGATTCAGGGTATAATTATTATATAATTCGGATAAAAGATAAAGCTTACCAAAAGCTTTTTTCATAAGCTGCAAACCTACGAGGCTACAGTCATCAGGCCGACTCAGCATAAGCAATAACACAGATACCTGCAGAATTGTCAAGTATCCGGATTATCGCTGCACACCGATATGACCAGTCCGTTGAACTCATGTGTCAGGGGAATGTGTATGTAGCAAATGTTATGTATGATTCTTATATATTGCCTATGCGCAATTCTTATAAACAGGCAAACAGGCCGATACACGGGTCCAAAGCATCAGCGGATGAACAAATTGACCGATTAAAATGTAAAAAAAACAGATGAAGCTAACCAATATTACGAAAAGATAAAATTTGAATAGATAGATTTGATTATGACGTAGGTGAGTTTGCTAACGTAAATTTTCAAATTTTAGGGCAGTCCTTTAAATAGGACTATCAATCTAGCCAAGCAACATATCACATTTGACTCTGGAATTGAATACAAGAAATTCCCCCAATAGAATATATGTATGTATAGTTATCCCTATTCCCAAACCGAACTCCCACAAAAAATCACTGACCAACTATAGTCCAATCTCCTTAAACTGTTGCCTATTAAAACCCTGAAAACAAAGTAGCAAGTCGGTGTCAGAGAGTCTGCTTACAGCAGACTACCTAATAACCAAGTCGCTTTGCAAAAAAAAGCACACTTATGTCATTGCCCTTGATTTTCCAAAGGCTTTCGACAGGGTCGGAGTGCACTCGATGACCCACTAATAGAATGAAAAATGGGCGTCAAAATTATTAATTTCATAAAAAACTTGATGTCCAATAGGAAAATAAAAATCAAAATGAACAATACAGTCAGTTCCCCCTTCCCACTCTTCAACGGTAATCCCCAGTGTTCACAAATATCCGTTATCGTTTTCCTAATCGCCCTCAACAAACTAGCAAATATTATCAGCCTACAAAAAGAAAAAATGTTGGTGCTTATGCAGACGATTATTTACTTATAGTTCCACTCAATAGAGAAAAAACCAAACCCTCAACATTGACTCCCTTTTCGCAAACATACAACATGACAACGACGCCAACACCCACACATTTGCAGAAAACAAAACTACAAATGAATTCTATCCTGAAACAACATTGCAATCCCCGAAGTAGCCCAACTTAAAATACTAGGACTAATAATAAACAAAAAATACAGATGGCACTTACACATAAAACACATCCAACCATCCCACAACACCCACACACTTGTGAACATAACAAAGGCAACTCTCATAGTCAAAATAGATTACGCGATATTCATTTCTTTATTCAAATTTACTGTGCAGATAGATGTGGACATTTTGTAGTTTTTGGATTTTGGATGCCACGCCCCCTTTGCCCACAATTTGCAAAGCCCGTATATCAAATACTAGACACGTGTGCGTTGGCAAATAGACAAATAATCACACTGTGAAAATTTGACTAAGAAAGTTCATCTAGAAAAA
The DNA here is from genome assembly GCA_035045555.1 of Drosophila fulvimacula. Lineage (NCBI taxonomy): Eukaryota > Metazoa > Arthropoda > Insecta > Diptera > Drosophilidae > Drosophila > Drosophila fulvimacula. Next base: position 743,286 of record JAWNOX010000064.1, on the reverse strand, counting down.
AAGTTGTTAAGCATTTCATTTCCAATATCATAGACATATTGCCTATGAGCGCAGTCGCTGATCAGTTATGTAGCAGAGCGCGTGCTCATATTACGTTCGTGTGCGTGCGTATGTGTGTATGTGTTGCTTGCAATATACATATATGCTTCCAATATCGGCTATTCGATGGGTTCAGAGTATCTCTTAGTCGAGCAGTCTCGACTAGAGCTTCCATACTTGTTTTATATATGTTAATTTACTTTTTTATCATTATTAAATTTTTTTCTAATCATATTTTTAACAATAATTTGAATATTAATTGTAGTTTTTTATTAATTAATTAAATTTTTTTAAACTTCAATTTTTATATATATATTTTTTTTAATATTTATTTATTGCAGCTTTGGTCTTCAACTCATCAGCGCAATTACATGTATACCTTATATGTATATGTATATGTAAACCTTAGAGTATTGTATTCGCTAGGTGCCTACTTGAAAAATTAACTTATTTTACAATTAATTAATTAATTTGTGAGATCCAAAGGTTGTACTTTTCTCAGCCTTTTGCTGATTGTATTTAAGATTAGGTTGGCTGTAAGCTTGTTTGGGTGGGGAGATAGCCGGTCCGCGTACCTCGAGCTATGTCTTCCAATAATTTTAGATATTGTTGGTACGTTAAGGTCCCTGTGTAGAGTTTCGTTTCTAACGTGCCAATCAGCTCCCAACCATATTCATAGAGTCGTGTTGTGCATAATTTGAATTTTGTTATGAATGTTTTTGACACAGTTACCCATACTTGCATACTTGAAGACCGGAAGTATAGAGCTATAGAGCTGTATATTGTTTTTTTTTTTTTTTTTTTTGCTGATTATTGACAGTTTGATACCGCTTTTGAGTCCAATCAACCTTTCGAAGTTTTGCTCGGCACTTTTTGGATATTTGGCTAATGTGCGGCCCGTATGCCAGTTTTTTATCAAGTATGACTCCCAGATATTTGACTTTATTGGCATTTGGGATTGATTGGCCTAGTGTTACTTCTGGACACTATCTAATTCCGGCTTAGGATTGCAGTGCCAGCGTACGTTCCGATGAGCCTAAAGTATGAAGGGTGGCTAGCCCTTATCTTCTCAAGGAGTCCAGGTTGCCATACCCTGTCAAATGCGTGTCTCACATCGATGAAAACAGCAGAGCAGTGTATTTTGTGTATTTTGATGACTCCTAAGTCGAAATTGGTGGTTAGGGATTGTTTGCCGCAGAAGTATTCGTTCAAATACTTTGGAGAATACCGGTAGCAAGCTGATGGGTCTATATGATCCGATTTCTTTGTTGGACTTTCCTGGTTTTGGAAACATCACAATCACAGCCCTTTTCCAGCACACTGGAAAATGTTGGATTCGAATGATAGCGTTGCACAGCACTACAAGGAACTCGATTGTTGAATCTGGCAAAGCTCGGAAGACTTTGCCATTAATGCCGTCATATCCTGGCGCTTTTTTTTGGTTTTACTGTTTTTATCCATTCGACGATCTCAGTCTATGTGCAGGGTTCAATTGGGGTGTCTTCTTGAATAAGCCCGCTCATCGCTCTTCGCGTGTCTTCTACCTCAAATGGTTCGGTGGTCAGAAGTGGTGAGAACTGCTCTTCAAGGTGTTCAGCAAAAGCATCGGTCTGGGCTTCATCACCGACTATCTAGACGCCATCCACTCTGCGAAGAAGAGGTCTTCGCAGTGATTGCCTCTTGATTTTACGCGTGCATCGCCATAGTTGAAACTCCTGCTGGTGTACTGCCTCTTTCTAATACCTTTGCTTCGAAGCTCTGCCAAGACATTTTTAGCTATCTGCCCAGAGCAGTGCGTGTGCGCATCCATTTGCGCCTCGACCATCGTTTGTACGCAAGTAGTTCCTGTGCATTCGGAGTGAGGAGAACACTGTGTGTTGATGGGCTTGCGATTGGGAGGATGGCATCTTGTAGTTTGTTTGCTACAAGCTGAAACTATATCTTCATAAAGCAGGGAATGTAGCGTGCGATTAAAGACCTCTGTGTTCGTTCCTTTAGGCAGTAAGCGTTGTCAAGTAGGGAAGGGCTGTGGCTGGCCATGAATTGTAATTTCGTTTACTTGCCCGTATGGCCTTCTTCAGTTGAATTCTTGCCTCCTGGTAAGCCAGCTGCTTTTCCAAATACGTAGGCCTTCCTCTGGCCCGTTGATAGCTTCTTCTCGCGTGGATGCACTTTCTTCGAATTTTACTTATTTGTTCATTCCACCAGAACATAGGCGCTTGCTGTCTCGTGTACTGCTTGCGCCGCTGCATGCTAGCATTGCAGGCATTTTGTACTTGAGATATCATCTGACAAGCTCTGATCTCAGCATCCCAAGAGGTACTCAGCAGCTGTATGGCCTCCGAGAAGATTATCGGGTCATACGTATCCAGTCGGCAGGCAAATGACACGCCGATTGAGAACAACAGAGCAGAGTGGTCACTGCCCGTATAACTGTCGCAGAGGCTCTACTTTGCATCTCGAAAAAGGGATGACGTGACAAAAATGAGGTCAATTGTGGATCCATATCCTGCCCTGCTATATGTGAACTCCTTTCCAGAGTTGAGCAGAGCCCCATCCAGCGTCGCGACGGTCTCCAGGAGATGGCGACCTCTGGCATTTCTTGACTGGCTGCCCCATTCCAGAGCCCATGCGTTGAAGTCGCCACCTATAATGGCCTTCCGGCCCCTTGCATCCTCCGCAAGATCTTCGAGCGGCGAAGTGAATTCGTTAAGCTGTATACTGGGGGCCAGGTAACAGCTGTAAATCGACAGGCTGCAATATCGAGCGCGTTCGAACCCATTGAATGACTTTACATTTGAGACTACATTCACTGAGTTGCCGCAATTTCTACTTATTTTCTTTCGTCGATAAGCTCTTGTTGCTGAAAAGTGAGCAGGTGCAGTCTTTAAAATCTGCAGTTCCTGCAACTATCTTTAAGGTAGTACCTAGTAAATTATGGCTCCTGATGTGTCTGTGATGAAAATTACAGGGCATTTTTAAATGGGACACGTTCCAAAAGAGGCGTAGATATATATGAACGGCGTTGGCTACCTGATTTAATAGGCGAAGTGGATTTTATGTTACCACTTGTCATCGTTGAAGCAGCCATCGAATTTATTTCCGTAACATCTTGGTCATTTTCTCTATAAATATATATCACACATAAACAGCTCTTTAAAAATAGAAATACAGGGTATAAAGTGTATAGGTTTTGTTAAGGTGTAATAACAATAGTCAGATGAAGATCGTCAGCTGATTATCGTCATCAGGTAACGTATCCTTTTAGTCATTCGATATACCCTGTAAATCTGAAAACAGTTAAAATGTTTATAACAGGCAAAATGAGCCGCCTCATAAAGTATATACATATGTATATTCTTGATCTGCGAAAAGAGCTGGTTTATTAGACCCTGTCCGTCCGTATGTTTGAACACGTCGACCTCAGAACCTAAAAGAGCTAGAGACTATAAAATGTTTATGTAGGTCCATATATAGCAGCCGAAAAAATCGAAAGTATATATATTCTTGATCAGCTCAAAGAGCTGACTCCAAATAGCCATGTCCACCCGTCCGTTAATCCGTCTGTCTGTTATGTAAGTAACATGCAGAAAGATTCGCGGCAAACCCCAATAAGTATATATCTTCATTATAAAGACGACAAGCCAAGTCGATTTAGCCCTGTCTGTCTGTCTATCCGTCCTTCTGTCCATATGTTTGAACTCGTCAATCTCAGAACCTATCATAGCTAGTGACTTGAATTTTTTTTGGAGGTTCGTATATATCACGTAGATCGAGTTTGTTTTAAAAATTCGATAACTCTTCTCGTTAATATTTTTCGAAAAAAAAATAACAAACAAAAATCGATTATCAGTTTTAAAAGTGTATCTTTTACATATTTAAAGTTAGAGACTCGAAATGTATTAAGTTTAATAGGAGCTTTATACAATTTTAATTTTTGTTAAATTTTGCCTAAAATTTTTAAAACACGTATTTCAAATACTAGAGACTTGTGACTTGGCAAATACACACATATGAATGATGTAATAATGTAATGTACGCTGTGCAAGATTGATACAGAAAGTCGGTCTACAAAAAGTTATTAAGCAATTTAATTTTCCATAATATGCGCATATTGACTCAGCGCAGTCGCTGTGTGCGTATGTATGTATGCGTTGCTTGCAATATACAATCATATGTGTATACGTTTATATGTATAAAATAAGTTTAACATACATAGATATAATTAAAGCAAAGTCAATATAATATAGAGATAAAATCTATTATGTTATTAAACAAAACGTTTTTTCCCAAACGCACGTGATAGCAGCAGCAGAAGGAACTAGAAAACTCTAACAATTCATAACAACAAAGATAAATTGGGGATGAATATTCAGCAGAAGGTCAACGGCACAGTAGCAGTAGCTCAGTAGCTCAATAACATTACATAGAAATTCGCTATCTCTCACTCAAGTAGTGTGCAGTGTTGGTAGAGGCGGCAATCGGCAGCATGGAGATCCAGGTTCGATTCTCAAAGCTGCCGTCAAAACTTTTTTTTATGCAAGTTATTAATTATTTTTAATTTTAATTTAAAATTATATAATTCCAATTGGCCAATTGGAAAATTAATTTTCCTGTATGTCAGAAATACTACTTGCAGCAGTCCTAGAGAGTTAATATTTAAAATGTATACTCGCGTTGACATCCCAAGTTAAAAAAGTTATGCCGGATACGCTACGCTTATTGCGGGCGTAGCAAATCGCGTGAAACTTTATTTTCAACAGTTTTAGAGCTAGAACGACCAAATTTGGCACGTGAGTAACTGTTGTGATTCTATAAAGATCGACTAAAAATTTATATATCCACGCTCACTGGGGGCGTGGCAAATGGAATCTGAATATACAATAATTTTGCATTTTTTGTTACATTTTGAACACTATTGATGCTAGAAACTTGAGACTTGGCATATATACATGTATTAACGTCCCACGCCCACAGGGGCGTGGAAAAACGCACGTGTTTACAGCTCCTACAGGCTAGAAGCTTCAAAATTGGTTTGGTAGGTTGCTGGTTGGCTTAAAATTATTTTTACGTTCCTTTTGGGGCGTGACCTATTCAAAAATACCCTCTAATTTTTGTATTTTTTGAGTGTAAGTGTCCAAAACTCACAGTTACCTTGCTCTAGACCCCTGTCATGGACTGACTAAAACTTTTAGAATTATAGAATTAAAACACTTCACCCGAGGCTCGAACCAAACCAAGGGTGTCATGTTCGCCGTTCGTCACTTCTATTAGCAACGCCACTGAACCTCATAGTAACCGAGAAACTTAATGAGCATATGATTCACGCTGAATTCTATTGTTTTTGTTATTTCTTAGAACATGGAAAAATGTTCAATGGGCAACTTTGCAGCACATTTGTCAATTTCCTAAACGTTTTGTTGAATAACTTCTGTGTTACTTAACAGATTTTAATGAAATTTTCAGCATATTAATTATAATTTCAACTGAAATGTAAGAAATTGTGGTATAGCAAAAACCAAAATTGTATTAAATACACATGACACTAAATACAAAATTTGGGGATAATTAGAAGTGTGGCAAATTGATAAATTGGTTTGTTAGAATATTATGGAACTAGAAGCTTGCGGTGTCAATAAGTAGTTCGCAGTCGGTAGCGCCCGACTCCAACGTTTTTATTTGCTTTTTTAGATTCTGATTCCTTTTTACCATTGCGTTTAGACCTACAACCCTAGAACAATGCAGTACATTTATTTCGCAATTACCCTGATTCAAAGAAATGGAGCTACAACACAAAGAATCAGTGCTCTTTACCCGGTCTGAAGAATAGAGCTATTAAAGTATGTTGCTTTGAATGTCGTCAGCTGTATAGTAATCAGAATGTTACCACTTGTCATCGTTAGAGCGGCCATCGAATTTATTTCCGTAACGTCTTGGTCATTTTTTCTAGAAATATGTATCACACATAAACAGATCATAAAACAGAAATACAGGGTATAAAGTGTATAGGTTTTGTTAAAGTGTAATAACAATAGTCAGATGATGATCGCCATCAGGTAACGTTATTCTTTTAGTTATTCGCTATACCCTGAAAATCTGAAAACAGTGTAAATGTTTATAACAGGCAAAAGAACCGCCTCATAAAATATATATATATATATATATATATATATATATATATATATATATATATATATATATATATATATATATATATATATATATATATATATATTTGTGGACTGGTAGACCACATGGGTCACAGACCATTGTGCCTTTGCAGGAATATGTGGAGATTGGGTTTTTGGTGTCGGTAGCTGACATAATATATATATATATATATATATATATATATATATATATATATATATATATATATATATATATATATATATATATATATACCAGTCCACAAACCACCTCAGTGCACTCGTACTTTCTGCGCGAACTGTAAGGGAAAACATGCGGCTAGCAGCAAATTCTGTCCCAAATTTAAAGAAGTACAAGAAATAATTAAAATAAAAACCACTGAAAAATGCACTACGTACGAAACCAAAACGATGTATCACAAACAATACACACGTAAAAATTAGAAAAAAAAAAAACATTTTCAGAAATAACCGCTACCCAAGCATCACAAAAAGAAAACGAGACAAAAATTGTATTATCCACCTCCAATAAAGAAAACAATACTAAATACAAGTTAAAAACTAAAAGCACACCCGAAAAACCTTTTGACTTCACAAACATAAAATATGCAAAAGCAACGCTAGAAAATAACTTAAGCAAACTGAAAAAACAAGGACTCAAGATAACGAAACACTCAACTTACAAAGCCAATAACACCTCAAGCGACATAGAAATAGACACAGACACAAGAAACAAATATAACACCAACAACCAAAATCACTCAACTCTCTCTGATACGGACAATGATACTGCAGATGTTGACATGTGATAAAACCTCTGAAAGCCCTTCTAGGCTGCGCTCCCTCTCTCTCTCGGTCCTTGCGAAAGCCTATAATGATCTATTGCATTAAAGCGCAGCTTCGCTGAACCGAGAGAGACTTCGAGCGAAAGAGAGATTAAAAAACAAACACAAAAATCAACGCAAAACGAATGAACTCAACTCACTCTCCTTATGTTTAATGACTTTATATCCATTTATGTTCCATTTTAATATTTTTAAAGACAAATACCATACCTTTTAATAAAAAACCAAAATCCACATATAATAGCACTAAAAAAAACTCATATAACGGACTCATATAACGGATCCTAACTCAAAAATTCCCATACCAAACCAATTCTCACTATATCATAAAAATGATATCAATTCTAAAGTTCCTAAAGGCAGCAGAGTAGCACTTCTAATATAAACAAGTAAGGAAACTCTAGTCGGAGGTGTCCGACTAGGAAATACCCTGAACTCCGCCTATCGGCGGCTTTAAAAGCACTTCAAAGTTTATATATATTTTAAATTAAATTAAAAAATTAAAAAAAAAAGATTAAGTAACTTACATAAAAAAAGTTGACGTCAGCTTAGAGAATCGAACCCGAGACTTTATGTCGGCGATCATCGCTTCTACCAACACAGCCGTTGCAATACATAAGAGTGAGATAGCGAATTCCTAAGTAAAGTAAAGTAAAGTACTGAGCTACTGCTACTGAGCTGCTGAACTTCTGCTTAAAATTCATCCACAATTTATCTTTGTTGTTGTTGTTATGAATTCTTCGAATTTTCTAGAGCTTCTTGCTTGCTGTTGCCACGCGCGTGTACGTAAACGTTTGATAAACGTTTCGTTTAATAACATAATGCATTTCATCTATTCATATGTACATATGTATGTATGTATATTATATTGACTTTTTTTTAAGTTATATCAATGTTACTCTTATTTTATATGTAAATATATACAGTATGTACATACATATGTACATACATATGTATGTATATTGTAAGCAACGCATACATACACACGCACACGCATACGCTCTGCTAACTGCGCAGTTTACTCAGCGTCTGCGCTTGGCCAATATGTGCATGTTATGGAAAATTAAATGCTTAATAACTTTTTTTGTAGATCGACTTTCTTAATCAAACTTTCGCAACGTAATTATATCATTCATATGCGTGTATGTGCAAAAGCACAAGTCTCTCTTATTTGGAGTCTCTAACTATCAAGATATAGAAGATATAATTTTAAAACTGAAAATCGATTTCATTTTAATCGATAAAAAAAACGAGAAGAGTTATCGAATTTCTAAAACAAACTCGACCTGCGCGTGATATAAAAAATAAAATGTTTAAATAGTTTAAGAAAACACCTAAGCACAGAACACATACTAATGTACAAAAAAACGAACGCAAAGTTTAAATACAGCAAAAATAGCACAAAGAATAAGCTTTTCTAAATCTACAGAAGACATAAGCCCTAGCACAACAACCAAAGTACTCTGGGACAAAGTTCATAGGCTTTCGGGAATTAGTAAAATGACACACATTTCTGCAATTCAAACAGAAACAGGAAACACATGCGATCCAACAAAAATAGCCGAAGCATTTTGCGATACATGGTCAAATTATTCAAATGACTCAAATTTCTCAAACATGTTCATAATTAACAAACAACAACATATAGCCCAAACATACATCACATATACTCCAAGGAACAGAGCCCAAATCATTGAAAAACCCATAGCACTTTTAGAACTGCAATCTTGTCTAGATACCCTTAAGGGGTCCACTCCTGGACATTATAATATCACGTATCAAATAATAAAAAAAATAACACCATCTGCAATTAACAAACTCTTAGACCTAACATTATACTAGACACCAGCATTATCCCCAGCAATGGAAAATTGCAACAATACTACCAATAAACAAACCAAAACACCTACTTAATAGTTATCGCCCAATATCTCTACTCCCTTGCACTTCCAAACTACTGGAGAAAATCATAACAAAAAGAATTACGTGGATTCTTAACCAAGAGAACCTCCTATCTCCTAATCAATATGCATACAAGAAAAACAGGTCGAACACGGATCCCTTACTTATTATAACAACTATAACAACTTTATCCGTAACAATTTGGAAATTTGGCCCAAAAATCATTAGCTATATCCGAATCTACCTAAATACCCGTAGAATACGAGTTAAAGTCAACAACACCCTATCTAAGGAAATGAACCTAAAAAACAGCATCCCACAAGGCTCCCCACTTTCAGTCACGCTTTTTATCATCCCCTTCAATAAATTAAATCACCTTATAAATCAAAATACATTTTTCAAACACAGCATGTACGCAGGCGACCTTTGCATCTTTTTCAAACCAAACTTCGGCTATAACAACCAAATAAGTAATTTATTCTCGAAAATCCACGATTGGTGTAATATCACGGGAACAAAAATATTAGCGGAAAAATCTATTCACCTACATATATGCAGAAAACATAATTGCACCAACCAAGATATTAAAATAAACAATTTAAACATACCGAAAACACAACGCCTCAAAATTCTAGGTTTAACATTTGATAGTAAATATAATTGGAACAAACATGTCAAAGCTCTAGCTCCCTAAATAATAGACTTAATACAATTAAATATTTAAGTAACTATAAGTTAAAAAGCAATACCTCATCTCTAATTAACATAGCTAAATCAATTATACTCGCCAAAATTGACTACGGTCTCCCAATTTACGGGAAAACAAATAATAAATTTTTTAAAACTATCCACCCCCTACCATTCCTCCATAAGAATGGCATTAGGCGCTAGATTCCAATGGAGCATTGGAGGACTGATTAAAAACATAACCAACTGCATCTTCCCCACGTACCACACTGCTCAGGCAACTTCAACGGATAAATGCAATAAAAAAGTCATCAAGCTTAGAAATTATCATCAAAGAAGCTGCAGCTCTAAACATATTCATCTCACCAGAACGCAAATACTAAGAAAAATTTCCACCATGGACAATAAACAATCATTCTACACTCTTAGAGTTCTTGATATATAAAAAAGACAGTACCCCATGCGAAGTCTACAAAAAGGGTTTCGACAAAATCAGAAATGAATACAAGTCCTTTCTATACACAGACGCATCAAAATAGAACCACTTGACTGCATTCAGCGTGGTCACAGAAGACAATCAAATATTAAAATCAGCCGGCACTCTTCAATATTCACTGCGCAAGCGGAAGCAATTCTCTGTGCAGTAGAATTCGCTCAAAAAGAAACAAAAACTAAATTTGTTATCTGCACGGACTCACTCTCCACCTTACTAGCCGTCAAAAACCCAAACACACATGAACACACAATCGCAAAGATTCGAGACAAACTTAATTCAACGCACAAAAGGATTAAGCTGCTCTGGACACATGTCAAAATAAAAGGAAACGAACTAGCAGACACAGCAGCAAAAATGGCTACACTTTCACCATTGCACTTACACAACATCAACAATAAAAAAAGATATAAATAAATTAAATAACCTTAAAACAAAAGAAACACTTAAAAAAAATCTGAAACGATTACACGCATTTCTACAAAACCAAAAGCACCAACACATTTTCCAACTAAAATTGTCAGAAAACACGCAATAAAATACACAAGATTCAGACTAGGACACACAATACTAACACACGAACACATTTTCAGTACAACAATGGCACCTATTTGCCCATTCTGCAATAGTGATACCCTGACAACAAAACACCTGACACTCCAATGCCAACACGTAATAAATATCTGCAAATCCCTTGATTCTCTCGCACTCAACATCCTTATCTCAAAACCCAATATACCAAATATAGAAAATTTTATAAAAATTATAAATAAACTACACTTAGAAATATAAACTGTATATATTGTAAATGCTCTGGCTTTAACTAATATTCACAACTTCAACGCTTGGGCACTGAAATACGGCAGCCAGCCAACAAATGCCAGAGATCAAGCTCAACTGTGAAAACGAATTCACCTTTAGCCGGACAGAGTATGGGTCAACATATGACCTCACTTTTGTCACCGCATCCCTTTTTCGCGATGCAAAGTGGAGCCTCTGCGACAGCTATACGGGCAGCGACCACTCTGCTCTTCTGTTCACAATCGGCTAGCGCAATTCCTGTGAAAGGCCTACCGGCTGGATACGTTCGACTCGATAATCTTCTCTCGCTGAGTACCTCTGGGGATGCTGAGATCAGAGCTTGTCAGATGGTATCTCAAGTACAAAATGCTTGCAACGCTAGCATGCACTTCCTCGACTTGTGTGACTCCGCCGAATTCGACCCCTGCGGCATATAAAACGGTGATTAAAAGGCTGTACGCCGGCATGCAGGTGCAGCCATTGGATCGTTGGAGCTTAAAACAATCGTGGAAATGCTCTCTCCAGATAAACTGAGCCCCATACATGAACCTGACCATACACCACCAGATCAAGACTCGACCATCGATCCCACCGTTTTAGTCACCGATGAAGAAATCGTTACTGGTGCCAGAAATCTAACAGCCAACTCTGCTCCAGGACCGGATGGTATACAAAATCGCGCGTTGAAGCTAGCATCCATTTACGGAGTTATACAATGCATGTCTAACTACAGGTCAATCTATCTCTTAGGCACTATGGAGAAGGTGTTTGAGAAACTGATCTGCTCCAGATTGGAGGCTGCAATTGCTAGTGCCGGCGGCCTGTCAAACCCAAACCAATTTGGCTTCCAGAAGGCTACGTCAACAACGGATGCATTGAGCAAAGTTCTTGGCCATGCAACTTCCGCCATTAATGGCACCAGATCAAAGCAATACTCCATGGTATTGCATAGGAAAGGATCAAGGATACAGAGGATATGTGAGACTGGCTGACAGGAGCTGGATTCGACCTAGCTGAACACAAAACGGAAGTCGTACTTGTCAGAACTCGCAAGAAAGTGAAGACGGCCAATGTGACGATTGGCAACATCAAAATTGCATCAAAGAGGGCAATAAAGTATCTTGAAGTCATAATTGACACCAGATTGACTTTCCGTGAGCAATTGGGAAATATGCATAAAAAAGCAGGCGATTCCTGTAGAGCCCTCAATCGCATCATGCTGAACACGCGGGGACCAAAACAACAACGACGCCTTTTTCTGATGAGCGTCATGACGTCCGTCATTCTCTATGCAGCGCCAATCTGGTCAAGAGCATTGCCCACTCCCAGCTACAGTCGAGGTATACGTGCCACCTACCGACTAAGCTGCTTCTTCAGGACAGTCTCTGATGACGCGGCATTTGACATATCCGGAATGCTTCCACTGGAGAACTTGGTCGCCGAAGTTGTGAAGCGGAGTACGACGCAATATCCTGTACATGGCTCGCACAACAACCAGGGCGAGCAGCATATCGCGATGGCAGAGATGGTGGAATACTTGGACGAGAGGACGAGGGATACATGCGCTAACACCTGAGCTTGAACCCTGGGTCAATCGTGAACATGGCAAAATTAATTTCTATCTTTCTGTCTGGACACGGACTCTGCCACAGTTATGCTGGAGATGCGCAGAATCGAGCGAAGCAGACGGCAACATTTTGAAGTTTAAGGTAGCCCAAAGCGCTTGCGAAGCAAAGCTGTACGGCCGCCACGCAAGCACTTAGCGCTACTCTTGAAACTACTCTTAAAGCAAACTACAAATTACAAATCCAATTCTACTAATAAGCAATTAAAAAAAACTTGACATAATAAAGTCAGTGACAAAGACTGGACTGGACCAATAGGTTGCCTGCAGACAGGCAGCAGTAAATGCGTACGAACAGGCATCCACAAGCAATATTGAAAAAAAGTCACAGGAACGGCTGAAGCGTTGCTCGTGTCCTATAATACGGTGGCTAGACTAGACTACACCTATTCCGACAAAACATCTTTGCGCCTACTGAGGCAAAACATAGATATGGTCAGGCAACGTGATATGAGACTCATGCAGTATGATGAGCTCGAAAAGAGATTAACTCTAGTTTTGTAGTGTCATGTCGCACGATTTGGTCAATTCTAAAGTTAGAGCCGACGTCTTACACACCTTTGTTTGGGCCTGAGAAAACAGTTCAGAACTATTGTATTCCCGGCGCAAACCAAAAACTTTCCTTCGTTTCCATTTCAAGCGCAAGAAGACCGTTCCACAAGACTCCAACGTCTTGATAATATTGTTCAGGAAGATTCTAAATAACAAAAGGAAACGTACGAAAAGGCAGCATATGCCGCAGTCGAACAATTCGACAACGAGGTCGAGTACGTGCAATCCGACTCTGTCCATTTTTTAGAGAATGTTCCCGGTCGCCATTCATTAAACGACGGTTGGCTGGGAGAACAATAAAAATGCTAATTGACAAAGGTTCGGCAAAAAATTATGTTACGCACGTAAAGAAGCTAAAAACCATACATCCTGTCGCCAAGTCATTCATTGTGAATTCGATCCACTGAAATCAAGCAAAAATGCCTAATGAACATTTTAAAGCACACTTCCCCATTCTTCGTTCTAGATACTCTCACCTCGTTCGACGCCGATATAGGATTCGACTTGTTAACACAAGCCGGAGAAAAGTTGACCCTAGCAGAAAACTCACTAGTATCAGGGCATATCTGAAGAATTTAAATACCAAAAATGCACTTACATAAATTTCACCGATGTAAACGACATCGTGGTTCCTGACTCAATTAAAAAGGGTTCGTTGTCTACAGTGCGAATTGTGGCGGAGACAACAGTGTTAATATGGATGCTTTCTCAACAACGGAATAAATCCTCCCATTTAACACCGCTGTCTCCGCCCCACTTCCATCACCTTACAACACCCCAACATGGGTTTTTGACAAAAAAGGCATAGATGGCCTATGGTAACACAAAAAAGAGATCGGTCATTGACTTCAGGAAGCTAAACGAAAAACCCATACCTGACCGTTACCGAATGCCTATCAATCCCATGATTCTAGCAAACCTGGGAAACGACAAGTTGTTCACTACTCTTGAATTAAAGTCAGGGTTTCACCAAATATACCTTGCGGAACATGACCGAAAAAAGACCTCATTCTCCGTTTACGATGGCAAGGTCTGGACCCAAAAAAGTCAAGGTCATTCAAGAATACTACGAGCCCAAAAACATCTACAGCGTTAGATCCTTCCTGGGTCTGGCAAGCTACTGCAAAGTCTTCATAAAGGACTACGAACCCATAGCTCGGCCAATAACGGACATTCTTAAGGGAGAAAATAGTTGGGTAAGTAATCATTGGTCTAAAAAAATTCCAGTCAATTTCAATAAATCCCATCGCAACTCATTTGAACGCCTGTGCCACATCTTGGCGTCTGAGGATGTCATTTTTATGTACCCCGACTTCCAAAAATCTTTCGATATGACCACCGATGCCTCGGCAATCAGAATTGGTGCGGTACTATCTCAAGAGGGTAGATTTCACCTACAGCCGAGTTAAATTACGACACCAATGAACGGAGTTACTGGGCACTGTGTGGGCTTTAGGTGAATTGAAGAAATTTATGTATGGCTCCAAAGAAATTAACATTTTAATGGACCACCAGCCGCTCAGCTTTGCAGTAGCGGATAAAAACACTATCGCCAAAATGTAGATGTGTAAAGATTACAGTGACCAACACAACGCCAAGGTTGGTTATAAACCGGGTAAAGAGAATTTGGTAGTTGATGCTCTATCCAGACAAAATCTCAATGCCCTACAAAACGAACCTCAATCAGACAGTGCAACTGTGCACAGCGAACTTTCACTGACCTGCACAGTCAAGCCTACGGAGAAACACTTAAATTGCTTCAGAAACCAAATCATTCTGGAAGAAGCACGTTTTCTATTAAAGCGCAACTTGGTCTTGTTTCGAAGCAAACCCCGCCCCTCATCAACTTCACTGATAGAAATAGTATATTAAAGATACTTAAAGAAAACGTAAATCCGGAAGTCGTAAACGCTATATATTTGGACCTCCCCATATTAGCAAGCTTCCAGCACGCGCTAATTTCTCTTTTCTGCTACTAAGTGTTGGTTCCGCAAAATTATTATGAAAGATATAACCGATAAAGGTGAACAACTAAAAATCGTCACTACATCCATGTTGAAAAACCATTGTAACCGCATTAGCATTGTACACGCAGCTCCCCACTATAGTTCGTTCAATGGCCAAGTGGAACGTTTTCACAGTACCTTAGATGATATCGCTGGTGCTTCAAAATGGACAAGAAAATCGAAAACATAAATGAACTAATCCTGAGAGAAACGGTAGAATACAATAAAACTCTATATGCGGTTACTCGCGAAAAACCAAACGAGATTCTTCCGTATTCCTCAAAAACAACAAGAGGTTAGGAAATAAGTTAACCCCTCTTTGCACTGAGCAAAAAATACAAGCAGACCAGGTAACGTCGGTCTTAGTGAAGGGGAGGGTGATCCACAATCACAACCTAAAATAGTTTTACCTTTTTAATTACTTAGAAATTAGGATAATCAAAATAAATCACCATTCTTTCACCCCACAATACAAATTACAGGTTCACCCTCGTGAACCCCATCATCCTAGCGGTAGCAAACGCTCGGATTACCGACTTCTCGAATGCTAACTACATCCCAGTAATAGACGGTGCAATGTCTCAGAAATCATTAGCATTATAGAAGAAAAATAAAAGTTGTCCGATTCCTTTCCACAATCACATATGCGCAAGCTGTTAGATTGATTGATTCAGACCACATAATCCGTCCTTAAGGTACACCATAGAATGAGGAGCTTAGCATTGAAAGTTGTGGCTGGCACTCCAGATGCCTCTGATTTCCTAAAAATCAGAATAACAGAAGCCCAGCTAATTGAGTCAAATTCTAGACAGATAGCAATAATTTCCGAAACTCACAAACAGATGAATAAGTTAACGGATATCATAAATCAAATAATCAAATCCCCAAAAAAAAAAAATTTGGGTGACACCCCAAACCTATAGGAATCACTTTTAGCAAGGAACAGAAAGCTAACCATTAAGATCCAAAATTTAATCCGCACGATAACCTTGGAAAAAGCCACACAACACTTAATCATTCAGACTTGAGTTCACTTGTCAAATTCCAATATGTAATAGAAGCCTCGAAAATTAGGGTCCTACAGTCCGACAATATAATCCATATTCTAATAGCCTCCCCAAAGGTTGAATCCAAATGTAAGAAGGTCACCATTCATCTCATCTCAGTCATCTCATCTACCATCATACCATTCTACGTCTGTGCGAAAACACGCTGGCCGTAAAATATCTTTTGAGTACTCAATTCATAAACGAACGGAGGACCACGGATAAGCCGCTTGGCATCGTGAGGCCACCGATCCTAAACACCATTGGCCATAACCGAGCAAAAAAAACTTACTCTCCATCCAGGATGTAAACGAAGACATTGATGACGCTGGGTCTCTGAAAGGAAGAGATAAGCGTCGATAGAGATACAACGTGTGATCGACAACTTCAGCACGACCGAGGACGTCATAATCCTGAGAGGGGCGCAGTTGACAAATAATACTATAAATACCCTAGCAACTAAGGAGCCAAAGTATCATGTAAACAATGTTGATGAGCCAAATTGCGATTACAGTGCTCTGCACTATCAACGATAGTCAGCGGTAATCTGGCATTTCTTATTCTGAAGTACTGTGTCGCTTAGAATGCTGAGTCGGCGCAATCCTCGAAGTAGCCCAACTCAATATACTAGGACTAACAAAAAATAGTAAATACAGATGGGATTCACACATAAAATACATCCAACCATCCCTTAATTCAAAACTGAAAATAATAATATATCTAGCAAGCCCTAAGTTCAGTTGCAACACCCACACACTTGTTAACATAACAAAGGCAACACTCATAGCTAAAATGGACTTCGCCATATACATTTATGGGCGCCAACGTCTACGCAAAACAATTTAAAAACAACCAATAATGGAGGAAACACACAGACCCTGGCGCTTTTCAACACCCATCCTACCCAACCTACTTTACGAAGCTTACCTACTTGCAATAGAAAAAAAAGGGATCCCATGACAGCATTCAAAACAGTGCTAACTCTCCAATCCACAAATCGGTCACACAAGACTCACCCAACAACACTACATCAACCCGAACGACATAACACCCTGTTCAAATTGCAACGCACCATTAAAAAAGACATAATCCACATACTCAAAAACTGCCCTGCAACCTCACACATTCGGGAACAAATCTTTAAAGAATTATGCCCCATAACAATTCTAGCAAACCCAATTCCAACAAACCTCCTGCTGATAATTAGATACCTCAAAAAATCCAACTTCTACCACAGATTTAAGATATAGAAAATAATACCACATAAATGTAAATATGTAGATATGTATATAATTGTGTATAGGATTAATACAATACACAAACCAAGCCGATAGCCCTAGCAGTCAGTGCTTTCAGTAGTTTGGATTAATTTTAATCAATCCCAACTTTAAGATAAATAAATATTAAGAGAAGTTAAAAATCGTTAAATGCGAGCGTCTAGAATATTCTAGGAAATCGCAAATACCATTAAATTGTGTTTTAATGTAGTTTCGAAATTATGACTGTGTATCCAAACAGCGATGTTAGAAGAGCGGCGCATTTCTCCTGATACGATTCCCAGGCTCTGGCCGTAAAATTTATTTTTATAATATGTATATAAAGAAGGTATAATGGTTTTGTTAAAATGTATGTAACACACAACAGAAGGCGTGATAGACCAAGCATATATGTATACATACATATCTATATATCGATAATCGATTAAAAAAACGAGAAGAGTTATAGAATTTTAAAACAAACTCGATCTGCGCGTGATATCACTAACCATACAACAAATAGACGCGCCATCTAGTGCACCGCTTTTCAGCCCATAAAAATTAATAAATATTCGTGAATAATTCGATCACACAATTAAAAGTTGAGGTAGCCACGCTCCACACCCAAGTCTCACAAGCAATAGAAGATGCAGCTCTTACTATTTCCACTGGCAGTTAAAGTTTCGCTCACATATGTGAGGAACTGTAACGGCCAGTTTCTTATACAGGAACACAAATCCTCATACATGTAGCAAGTGTAACGGTAAGTACTGAAAGTGTGTGTGCATGCTCGTCGTGAAATAATATTATTTATGTGCCTCACATTTGCATACCCTTTTCGCGTATATTAATAACGACAGTATGAATATTTTGCATGAGCATTACAAACCGTTTGAACAGTTTGGTATACTCTACTCTCGCAAGAGAACAAAAAGAAGCTCAGCCAGCAAATATCAATTTTTGTGCTCGGCTGCTGGTGATGGATATATTTGAGGGAGAAGAGAGCGGAGAGATCAGAGAATAAGCATACATTTGTACAAAAAGAGATTCTTGCATAAATGGACAATTGCCGAACGACCGCTCGCAGCGCAATGATTTCGCTGTCAAATATGTTCGTTGCCCGAACTTAAAAGTGAAGCGAATTCGGCGAATTAGGCGATCGGGCGTCAGAGCTCACTTTTTATGGGCTGAAAAGCGGTGCACTAGATGGCGCGTCTACGTGTTGTATGGTTAGTGGTGATATACACGAACCTACAAAAAGTTGTCTGTCTGTGTGTCTGTTAGAGCTGGAAAAACATCGATATACTATCGATACATCGATGTTTTTGTATTTTTATCAAACATCGATGTTTGGATAGCACTATCGATGTTTTTTCATTCTCTTACAAGTTTTCTAGGGAAAAGCATCTAAGAATCTTTTTTGTATTTTGCAATTTAATTTATTTTATTTTTATCCTTTTGCAGAATTTAAGAGGAGCGACTACAAGTGGTGTTGGTTGGGAAGTTTGCGAAAAGGATTCTTAAAAATGGACAAGTATCTTCAAAGTAAGTTTTATTTGTAAAAAGCTACGAGCATCAAGCATTTACACTTGCTCTCATATCTCTGCGTACAACACCCAAGACAATTTTTGTATTTCAAGTTTGACCATTAATAGCGCTCAGTAGAAACAAGATACCGAATTGTTTTCTTTTCTTATTTGATTTTTAATTATTAAACTTAATATTTAGTATGATTTCATTTATCAAAACAAATAACTAAATTATAATATACCCATTTGAAAAAAAAAAAAACAACAAAAAAAGACCTTCCAAAAGTCTGCGTACATGCTTAGAATTCTGCGTACGTTATGTACGTTCTATATGATCACACATATATACATATGTATATACCAATTATGCATTAATACAATAAGCAAACACTTTTATGTAATAAATTGACAATTTTTACTTTTCTAGTAACATCTTCAACTTACAAGGAAAATGAAAATCCAAGAGAAAAACGCAAAAGAGAAGCTGTCTCTGCGGTGTGGAATTTTTCAAAAGTACCCGGGATGCAAACATAGTTTATAATTAAAACATAAACCCAAATCTTTCTTAGTCGCTTTGTTTTTATTTAATATCGCTTTAACTATTGATGCTATATCTCTTTATTCCAGCGTTGCATATGAACGAAGAGTTTAAAAACATTAAGATTAATGAATGACGTTGAAAACATCGAGGTTTTTACAGCTCTATCGCAGCACAATGATTTCGCTGTCACATATGTTCGTTTCTCAAACTTAAACGTGAAGCGAATTCTGCGATGGGCCGTCAGAGCTCACTTTTGATGGGCTGAAAAGCGGTGCTCTAAATGGCGTGTCTATGTGTTGTATGGTTAGTGATATCACACACAGATCGAGTTTGTTTTAAGAATTCGATAACGCTTCTTGTTTATTTGTTATCGATTATAAACGAAAATCGGAAAATTTACTTTTAAAACCTATTACATCTTTAAGGTTACAGAAGTTTTGTATTTTTATGGGACTTTTAGACAATTTTGCTTTTAGCTATATTTTTTCGTTGCATCCAATTTTCAAAACGTGTATTTTAAGTAATAGACTTCAGCTTTGACAAATACACATTTATTAATGACAATTACGCTCAAGTTTGATTAGGAAAATACATCTACAAGTTATTGAACATTTCTTAATTTTTCATAACATAGGCCTATTTCAGCCGAAGCGCAGTTTTCAGAGCACGTGCTTATGTGTACCTTTGTATATGTGTTGTTTTCAATATATAAAATAACCATATTTTGGAAGGTTCAGGATAACTCCCGACTAGGGGAACTCTCGACTAGAAATTTTATAATAGCTAGACTTGAACTTTTTTAGAAGGCGCGTAAAATTAAAATCGAAATTCAGTTTATACATCTTTAAAGTTCGAGTCTCCAAATCATATATTTAGACTTATGAGACTTTTATACAATTTTGATTACATATGAATGATATAATTACGCTGTGCAAATTTGAATAAGAAAGTAAATATGTATATAAAGTTATTAACCATTTAATTGTTCATAACATACGCATATTGCAGCCGAAGCATAGTTGCTACGCAAACTGCGCAGCCAGTAGAGCGCGTGCTTATTAACGTACATACACTCTGTCAGGAAACACTTTACACAGTGGAAAAAATTCAATTTTTGTACTTTATGTACAAAAATAAAGAGTTTTTGTTTAATTTAACTAACTTTTTTAAATGGTTAACTGTTTAATATGTATTTTTAAATCAAATTATAAAAAACAGAAACAAAAACAATATGGGTGAAACTAAAAAAACAACAAAAACTTAGATTACTCATATTTGACGCTGTCAAGAAACTACACGTTTTGTTCTCTTGATCTGTTGTGCTCTCATTTTAAGAAGTAACGGGACTTTACCGTTAACTATGCTTTGAGAATCTCTATGCATCTCTATTTTTGTGTTTATTTTTCACTTTGTGAGAAATTTGGCTGAGTACACAAACAAAAAAGCAATTAAAATTTTGATTAATAATGCACGGAAATAGATTAAGCTTCGATGTTATCCAATTGATCTTCTACAATAGGCGGTTGGGCAAATCAGTTCCAGAATTAGTGGAAATGTTTTCCCTGTCGAGAAAAACAATATACAACGTTCTCAATCGCGCGGAAAACGAGGGAAGAGTTGAGGCAAAGGGTGTAGGTGGCCGGAAATAAAAGATATCTGATCGGGCAAACCGCCTTATGAGGCAAAAGATCAAAGCAAATCCTCAAATTTCGACCGGAACTCTTGCCAAGGACGTCAAAGAAGAGTGTGACGTGGATGTGTCCCACGAAACGGTCCGTCAGGCCATTCTACGTCATGGGTATTCTTCGAAAGTCGCACGTAAGAAACCCTTGCTGTTGTCGACAAATGTGGAAAAGCGCTTCTCTTTTGCTCTCACTATGCTTAGGCACCCAGAGGAGTATTGGAAGGACGTTGTATTTTGCGACGAGACCAAAATAATGTTATATTACAACGAAGGTCCGCCCAAAGTATGACGAAAGGTCTCTACAGCTTACGATAAAGCGAATATCATTCCAACAGTCTAATTTGGAAAACTGTCGGTTATGGTTTGGGGCTACATATCCAGCCAGGGAGTCGGTGAACTGGTATTCATAGAAAACATCATGAATGCTCAACAATACCTCGAAATTTTGAAGTCAAATTTACACCAAAGTGCAACCAAATTTGGCTTTATAACCGAAAATCGGACTACGTTTAAATTTTACCAGGACAACGATCCAAAACATAAGGAGTTTAAATTACGAAATTGGCTGCTTTACCACTGCGGAAGGGTCTTGGACACACCAAAGCCCATATCTCAACCCAATCGAACATGCGTGGTCGTATTTGAAGAAAAAGGTTGGAAAAAGGAATCCAACAAACCGTGGACAGCTAAAAGTTTTCATAATGGAAGAGTGGCAGAAGATACCCCTAGAATATATTCAAAACTTGATTAACTCTATGAAAAGAAGACTCCAACATGTACATAATGCTAAGGGGGGCTATACTAAATACTAAGTTTTTCAAAATTACTTATAACTAGTTTTACATTTTAAATTTAGAACAATATATATGAAGTGTGTAAAGAGTTTCTTGACAGTGTCAAATATGAGTAATCTAAGTTTTTGTTGTTTTTTTTAGTTTCACCCATATTGTTTTTGTTTTTTATAATTTGATTTAAAAATACCTATTAAACAGTTAACTATTAAAAAAAATTAGTTAAATAAAACAAAAACTCTTTATTTTTGTACATAAAGTACAAAAATTGAATTTTTCCACTGTGTAAAGTGTTTCTTGACAGACTGTATGTATTATGTGTCGGTTGCAATATATAAATATTCATGTTATAAAATATCGGTCCTTCAGAGGGTTCAGGATAAGTCCTAGTCGAGCACCCACGACTAGGTCTTTATACTTGTTTATGTTTTATATTAATTAATGAAATAAGTATATATTTTTAATATTAACGTTTTAAACGTTGACCGCATTCTGAAGTGCGCTTTTATCATCTACAATAATATTAGCAGCTGCTGTGGTTGTGTTAGAGCTAAGTAACTGCTTGGTCGATGAGCTAGATGAGTAGCTGTCACTAGAACTACGCGTAGAAGCCGAATTTCCGCTTACTGGGCTGTCCAGCATATCTGAAAATTGAAGATGTTTTATAGACTTACAGATCAAAAATTTGACAAGCTTACCGGGAAGTGAGCTTACATTATTGCTCTTTAAATCCACTTCAGCATTAGAAGGAGCTACAGAATTAGGGCCAACAATATTGCCCACTGACGTTGATTTTTTTTTTAGATTCAGATTCCTTTTTACCATTGCGTTAAGACCTACTACCCCAGGTGCATGCAGTACATTTATTTCGCAATTACCATGATTCAAAGCAGCGCAGCTACAACATAATGAATCAGTGCTCTTTATCCGGTCTGAAGAATAGAGCGGGCTAAGTATATTGCTTTGGATGTCGTCAGGTGTATAATAATCAGAATCCTCGGCACTCAAGTTTGTTGTCAATACACCTGGATCTATCGCTGGCATATTAGAATCGAAATGCCCCAACTCATGTATATTGCACTTTAACGAGTCATTGTTTCTTGGGTTAGACTCATGCAATGCATCACACCCTCTATCAATACTACCGCATACTGTAGTATCATTAAATCGTTCTATTGTTACTATATTCCCTTCATCACTATTGTCGAGACTATCTAAAACTAGCTTAACTGATTTATTTAAGCTATTCTTGCTATGTGACGACAACAATGGCGATAACTTTTCACTCTCACTATCTTCATCATCGTCTTGAATGTCAGCGCTGCTCTTCTGGTAATTCAGGCCATTTCGCTCGTTGATTATATGCACATCCTGTTTTTCGGACGATAACCCAAGTGCTGCCTTGGGAGAGATGTAGGTAGCCGGAGACTTTTTCGAATTGCTTTCTATTTCCATCACTGTAAAGATGGAGCTATCTCCTGTAGCATTCGTAAGTGTACCCACTTCATTGGTGGTGGTGGACGTTGAAGCATTCTTTTTGCTCTTTGGACGGCGTTGGCTTCCTGATTTAATGGGCGAAGTGGATTTTATGTTACCACTTGTCATCGTTGAAGCAGCCATCGAATTTATTTCCATAACGTCTTGGTCATTTTTTCTATAAATATATATCACACATAAACAGCTCTTTAAAAATAGAAATACAGGGTATAAAGTGTATAAGTTTTGTTAAGGTGTAATAACAATAGTCAGATGAAGATCGTCAGCTGATTATCGTCATCAGGTAACGTATCCTTTTAGTCATTCGATATACCCTGTAAATCTGAAAACAGTTAAAATGTTTATAACAGGCAAAATGAGCCGTCTCATAAAGTATATACATATGTACATTCTTAATCTGCGAAAAGAGCTGGTTTATTAGACCCTGTCCGTCCGTATGTTTGAACACGTCGACCTCATAACCTAAAAGAGCTAGAGACTATAAAATGTTTATGTAGGTGTGTAGACTATAAAATGTTTATGTGCTATATATGCAGCCGAAAAAATCGAAAGTATATATATTCTTGATCAGCTCAAAGAGCTGACACCAAATAGCCATGTCCACCCGTCCATGTCCGTCTGTCTGTTATGTAAGTAACAGGTAAATAAAAGGTAATAAAAATGTAAGAAATATAAAATCTTAAATCTTAAATCTTAATCACTACACAATTAGAGAGAATTGCCAGGTGCATTCTCACTACTGGGCTCTGTGTGTGATTTCTCTGAAATATACTGAAAGAGAAGGTTTTATTAAGGAAAGAGATAGTTCAGAACTAAATACATAAAAAAAAGGATTGTACTTAGTACATAGAACACGAAATGCACTGTGCAAAGAATAGTTACAGTTACATATAGGTAAATAAAGAGGACAAAAGTGACGAGAAGCAGTTTAGATTGCGCAAGGCAAAAAGAAGAAATTGCTTCTGTACCGATTCAATACGGTCCTGATACAATTTATGCTGTGACGACCATATAATAGAACAATATTCTAAAATAGGGTTTACCAGCGAGACAAAAAGAAGTTTAGTGACAAACGGATCATTAAACTCTTTAGACCAACGTTTAACCAAGTACACTTCATTCAAGTTTACAGTCAAAGAGCAACCCGAGATCTTTGATTGTAGAAATACGTTGCAAGGACACATTGTTGATTGTATAATCAGCAAAATATGGAGCGGTACGACTGAAAGTCATTGTCATACACTTAGAATAATTTAGATGCAACTGATTGGCTTTACATCATCCTGTAGGCGTAGATGATCTATTGAGTTCTTGTATGAGAGATTGTAGAAATACGTTGCAAGGACACATTGTTGATTGTATAATCAGCAAAATATGGAGCGGTACGACTGAAAGTCATTGTCATACACTTAGAATAATTTAGATGCAACTGATTGGCTTTACATCATCCTGTAGGCGTAGATGATCTATTGAGTTCTTGTATGAGAGACAGAGTTTTACGTCATCTACATATATGAATATTCTAGAGTAAGCAATACAACTGGGAAGGTCATTTATAAAAAGGCTGAAAAGTAGAGTGCCCAAGTGACCACCCTGAGGAACACCCGAAGACACAAATATCACCTTCGAAATAGATGTTCTCAACAGAACTCTTTGGGTTCTACCCTTTAAATATGAAGCTATCCAAGACAGAAGTTTAGGGCAAAATCCCAATTGGTCAAACTTTTGAAGCAAGATGTCATGCTGAACAGAGTCAAATGCTTTACTGAAATCAGTGTATATAACATCTGTTTGTATTTTATTTAGAAAGGTTTCATTGACTAGGGATGAAAATTCTAATAAGTTCGTAGAGGTTGATCGATTCTGAACAAAACCATGCTGCGATGATGAAATAACAGATTTACAAAAGTGTTGCAAATTAGAACTTATAATTTTTTCAAATAACTTTGGAATAGCAGAAAACTTGGCAATGCCTCTATAATTTGAAATATCAGATCTTCGTCCTTTTTTATACATAGGAATAATAAATAATTCTTTCCAAATTGAAGGGAGTACCAAGGTATCAAGCGACAAATTAAACAGTTTTAATAAAGGTGACCACAAAGAAGCACTGCATTCTTTAATCACACAACTAGGAGTACCATCCGCCCCCGGAGAGAATGACGATTTCAACGTACACGTAGCGGATAAAAGAGAGGCAGCAGAAATATTAGAAACGCTAATGGTATTTCCATTAATATTAGAATTTAAAATTGGATATGAATGGGTTTCTGGAATGGCAGTTGAATAATTGGATTGGAAGAACTTTGCAAATAGATCTGAGGTAACTTGATCATTGCAAGTTCTGTCACCACCTAGGAAAAACGAGGATGGAAACCCCGAAAATGTACGCTTCAAATTTACAAATGAATAAAATCTTTTGGGATCACGTGCAAACTGCCTTTTACAGCGTATAAGGTAATTCTCATAACAACGAGAGTCTAAAATATTGAAATTGGCATTAGCTAAGGAGTATTTGGACCAGTCTACGACCGAATCCCACTTTGTGAATTTTCTAAAACATTTAGATTTAAAAGTTTTTAGAGTTGAAAGAGTGGAAGTGAACCAGGAAGATTTATTAGAAAAAGATTTAGGAAGACACATAGGAACACACTTGTCTATAATAGCATTTAAAGTATTGTAGAATGTTGAAACTGCTAAGTTTACATCAACTGCCTCATATAAAGGAGCCCAATCTGTTGCATTAATGAGATCATTAAGCAAAACATTTATTTAATTACATTTATTAAAACAACGCCGCTTTTTCGATGACGAGGGCGTAAGAATTGGTGGACAGTAAATAGGTATTAAAACCTCTAATGTTGGATGATATAAATCCTCAGGTATACAAAAGGGGGATGATCTTAAAACATTAATGCTGGCATCATCATTAGTAAAAACAAGATCAAGAGAACGATTTAAGTGATTGGAAATTGAGTTCATCTGATACATAGAAAGATTAAACAATACATCAAAAAAATAATGATCAATTGTTGGAATAAGATAATTCGAATTGGGAAATGAGGCCCAAGAAGTGTTAGGTGTATTAAAATCACCCAACACAAGAAATAAGTCATTATCTTGAACATATTTATACATTTCTTTAATACAAGATGACTATAAACTTGTAAATCGGAAGAGGGAGGGATATATGAACAAGTAACGTATAGGGAAGAAGACTGAAAAGTTATTTTAACTCCAATAATCTCAACATTGTGAATTGATGAGAAAGTAAAAGACTCCGAGAGAAAATGGGAACGAGACAAGCGAACAAGTCTATAAATAATGAAATTATTTGAAAGAACTTCACTATTATAAACTTTTTGGCCTAACCATGTTTCAGTGAAGGCTATAAGTTCAGATTGGACACTACAGCTATGCAGAAATAGATTTTTAAATTTAGAATTAAGGCCGCGAACATTTTGATAAATAATAGATAGCTGCGGAAAAGATGGAAAGAAACTTGGTTTTTTGATACAGCCTCAGATGAATGTTTTACCGAAACGTGATTTAAAGACACTGGAGATATTCTATTCCGAATCTTAGGTTTGAATTCATGTACAAAAACATGAGGTGGCCAAAAGTTTGGATCACATATTGTATCGAAAAATTCAATTGGTAAATTGATTTTAAATGAAGTAATTTCACGAGGAGTCGCAAAATTAAACTTCGAAATAAAATCTTTAGACGAGATTTTACTTTCAATAAAAGCAGACACAGCCTCACATGTCGTATTTGATGAAAGCCTATATAAGAAAACTTGCTTTCGAGGAGACACAACGGTGTTTGAATGTTGTTTTTAGTTTGAGCAACACTCAGAGCAACTTTAAATTTTTTTAGTGATGGTCTTTTCAGTGTCTGTTATGACACTTTCAACTGAATCATCTGATATGGGAATTGATAATTCTTGACAAGGTGTTGACAAGTTAGGAGACGATACTTGAATGGAGGAGGGAACTAGCAGTGATGGAGCAATCACTGTATTTAGCGGAGAATCAAAATTATACTGATTCAATATTTCTTCTCCAGCTTTCAGTTCGTCTTCAAGCTGTTTTGAAAATTTGCTCAGATTTGAATACTGAACCCGCACTGAATTATACATCTTGGAAAAACTTAATTGTTTTTCCAAACAATCCGGGCAAGACCAGCGTAATCCACCACACCCACTTTTGGGAGCAGCCATGACTCTATCACAGTCACGCGTCGAGATGCCAGCACATTTAATGTGCATTAGATTCTCACACAACCAGCAACCAACAAATTGCATTTGTCCAGAACCAGTCACATGCCGAATATAAAATGTTTATGTAGGTCCATATATAGCAGCCGAAAAAATCGAAAGTATATATATTCTTGATCAGCTCAAAGAGCTGACACCAAATAGCCATGTCCACCCGTCCATGTCCGTCTGTCTGTTATGTAAGTAACAGGTAAATAAAAGGTAATAAAAATGTAAGAAATATAAAATCTTAAATCTTAAATCTTAATCACTACACAATTAGAGAGAATTGCTTACACAACCAGCAACCAACAAATTGCATTTGTCCAGAACCAGTCACATGCCGAAATATATGTACATGATTTCTTACAGCATATCATATTGGCAAGCAGGGGAGATAATCAAAACAAAAATACAAACAGATTAAGATAGAAAAAATAAAAGACAAAACTGTGTTGTGAGAAGAAAAATCCCAAACAGAAACACTCAACTATTACAGAGATCAAAAGAATAAACAGTTGATGAAGAAACAGAAAATAGAGCGGGAGAGAGCTATACTACAAACGAAATAAATTTCGTAAGAAACAAAAACAAACACTAAGCTAAGCGTGAGCAAGCGATAGCGAACACACACACTAACCAGTGTAAAATAAACAGGAAGCAAATAAGAACAACGAAAGAAGAGAAATACTAAAACGAAAATTGCAATTTAGATATGTATACACCAACGCTCACAAAACTATTGTAAATAAAACAAAAAACACAATGTTTAGAAGCACAAATCACGGCAGCATCAAACCAAAAATGCAATAATCACAAATATTAAAATAATGTGTAAATATACAACAAATTAAAGAACAAAAATAATTAAGAATACGGAGCGCAAACAAAAACACGTCTTACTCTCACAAACTCAGAACTCTCTAGAGACTTGAATTTTTTTGGAGGTTTTATATATCACGTAGATCGAGTTTGTTTTAAAAATTCGATAACTCTTCTCGTTAATATTTTTCGAAAAAAATAACAAACAAAAATCGATTATCAGTTTTAAAAGTGTAACTTTACCTAAGAGTTCGCTATTTGGCAGTCATGTAGTGCAACGGCGGTATTGGTAGAAACCCAGGTTCTATTCTCTAGGTTGCCATCAAAAATTCTGTTTCATGCAAGTCACTTATTTTTTACATAATTAATTAAAAATTGTAAAGTATATGCAAACTGTAAAAACGGAAATTTGGATGGGTTCAGAGTATTTCCTAGTCGGACACCTCCGACTTTAGTTTTCTTACTTGTTTTTATTTTTACCACCTCTCTACGGTATTATTCTGGGACCATTGAACAATTTTTTGACATTCGAGCCGAAAAATTAAAATGAAGAGTTGAAAAATTAAGAAAATGCAGTTATTTGCTATTTATAGTGTAGTAAATGTCGAAAAATTTTATATTACAATTTTATTTCTACTCCACAAAGCATAAGCACTCTGGTTTAATTTTCCACTAAAATTCTATTCTAAGCATACAGGCAACAATTAGAGTAGTTCATTGAATGCTGATTTGATGTAACCTTTACGCTATCATGTAACTTCAGTGATATAATACAAAATTTAAAACTGATCGATTTTATCTAGTTGGGCTGTTTATTTATAAATATGTACACATATACATAATGTATATATGTACATATGTTTACATAACTATTCATATATACATAATTCAAGTTACAAAAGATCCCCCGTGTATTTTAAAAATGTCTGCCAAAAACCGGATATTTCGTTCAGGATGCAACTGATGGAAAATGCCTTCTTAAATCAATGTAGCTCTTATTAAAATGCATTATTACACGTTAAGCTTTCAAGATATCTTTAAAAAATCATTTAATTAAATTACAATGACAGTTTAGTTGATACGATGAGGTATATAAAGTTGGTAATATGTTATTTGCAGGATAATGTAAAACTGCACATGCTACTTGTTTTATATAAGTATATATACCTGGCACGAGCTGCATACTGAGGAGGACCATTCAGGGCTTCTATAAGTGAGACGGGTATATACCCAGGAGGAACATCTGGAGGGGCGTGCTCGCCAGCCACTGAAGTTGGCGTATTCTGGTGCATCATGTTCGTGCTGATTCCCTTTTGAACGGCTCGTATTTGTAAGAGTGCACGAAATGGCGATCGACATATTGGACAGTTATTTGCTTGGTAACGCAGAGAGTCGGCACACGAATTACACAGACACAGATGGCGGCAAGGCAAAATAAGCGTATCACGGGTCTCACTCATACAAATAACGCATTCACTTCCATGATCGTCGATTTCTTCATCCATGGACGTTTTGTTTACTGCTTTGTTTTCAATACCGTAGATCTCTTGCAATAAGTAGCATAGACCGTCAACAAAAATTTTCTGCTTAAGCGCACGTAGCACATAACTACATGTTTCTGGATGGTGGTCTATCACGCAAATTGTAGTATGCGACTGACGACATTCTTCATTACCTTCTTCAATGACACAATGTATAGCTACGGGGTATTGCTCGCGTCCTGAATTGTATATGAGATCATCTTCAGGTATTAACTGTGGGTTAAATACATGGCTGGGTTGCGTGAAACTTTGATTGATACCTTTCTCGTAATAGTACGTATCAGATGTGAGCGAAAATCCTTCGCGGGGTGTGAGTTTAATGCCACTCGAACTAACATCTTCTGTGCAAAAATAACATACGGTTATAGCACATTTTGCGTCCGAATCAAAGGTAAACTCAATGTTGTACAAAAAATTTGTTGGAACCGTCTCTGTCCTACCTACTTCACCCGAATTACAGAAGACATTGCCGTCCACGTCCTCAATAGATGCTGCTCCTGTAATTTCCGCTAGTTTCTTATTATTTTCATTTTGTTCAAAGGTCTCAGCATCAGTACACTTCCAATTTTTGTCGTTTGGTACTCTCACAAATCGTACCGATTCTTTTCTAATGTTGACGAGACTTTTTAGAGTTTTGGTAGGTTCGTTAGCTTGCGGCGGTGGATAGGGAAACGCTGTGGGGCGATTCCCCAAGAAATTAAGATCCGCATTCTCGCCAAATAAGTATGATTCTGGTTGGGGCGTGTCAAATCGCTCACCACCCATTATAAAGTGGGTGCCAAAAAAATTGCCAATACGAGGCGGATATTTATAGGCATGATGGGTAACATGGTCTGCTTCCTCGACAGCTGCATTTTGTCTGCTCACGAAATTACCCATTTCTTAAAAAATACTTAATAGTTTCTACCTTTCACCCTGCACTGTTTTATGTTACTTAGCTTTCTATTGTAGTAGCGATGAAACTATAATCGTCGATTATTACTTTATCGATATCGGTTGTTTTGTCGATATAAAACAGGAATAATTATTTTCAGTTTCCATTCATTTTTCAAAACGCAGATGTAGATGTAGATGAATGATAGATATAGATGAACGGAAACTATTCCGTTGGCAGAAACAAGTTTTATTACAAAAATATTTAAATGATAAAAGAAGTCAATAACGAAAGAAGTAACATAAAATTGTTACAGTGCCAATATGAGTAGAACCACTAACCATACAATACATAGACATCCCATATAGCCCACCGTTTTTCAGCCCATCAAAAGACGCCCCATCGCCGAATTCGCTTCTCTTTTAAGCAGGGCTGCCAATTTGGCTACTTTCCCGTCACATCTGGCGTTTTGAAAACCCTAAATGCGGGAAGATATGCTATCTGGCGGCTAGCGGGATTTATGGCTATTTTGAATCTTTGGCTGGATTTCTTTAAAATCTTAACATTGTTAGCAAAATTACACCATTGCATAATTTTCAATCGATAGTTAACGTAGTCGATGTAGCTTCATCATCGGTATTCATACTTTTCTATCACAAGCAGCGTATTTCACCGTTTTTAAGATTTGTTAACTAGTGCTGCTAAACAAGTAAAAAGCTCTACTCGAAGGTGCCCGACTAGAAATGACCCTTACCCCTCCAAAGAACTGATATTCCAAAACATATTTAACATTCATACATGGTAAGCGACACATACACACATACATACGTACTTACATAAGCACGCGCTCTGCTGACTGCTTAGTTTGCGTAGCTACTGGGCTTCGGCAGCATTATGCGTATGTTATAGAAAATTAAATGTTGAATAACTCTTGTAGACGAACTTTGCTAATCAAATTCGCATAGCGTGATTATGCCATTTATATGTGTTTATTTGCCAAAGCACAAGTCTCTAGTATTTAAAAGACGTCTTTTACAAATTTGTGGCAATGGGTCTGTGTCATTCAAAATTTAACAAAAATCTAAATTGTATAAAGGTCCTATTAAACTAAATACAAGATTTGGTCTTCATAACAAAAAAATGAGCACAATTATCGAATTTATAAAATAAACACAATCTGCGTGTGATATACACGAACCTACAAAAAAAATCTATACCTATGAATTGCCTCTAAAGTGCCTCAAATTCATAGGTATGGCATTGCTCAAAGAATAATAAAAAATCTCATTAAATTAAAATAGCATTTTTCTGGCGTTTTTGAATGAACGTTTATCTGACGGGTTGAGTTCGGGTTGAATTCGGGTTGAGACGGGTTTTAAGTTCGGGAAACGAACATACATACATACACTTACATATCTCTGCGTACACCCAAGAAAATTTTTGTATTTCAAGTTTGACCAT
Organism: Drosophila fulvimacula; assembly: GCA_035045555.1. Lineage (NCBI taxonomy): Eukaryota > Metazoa > Arthropoda > Insecta > Diptera > Drosophilidae > Drosophila > Drosophila fulvimacula. The sequence continues at coordinate 710,888 of JAWNOX010000064.1, read as the reverse complement.
TAATAGCGCTCAGTAGAAACAAGATACCTAATTTTTTTCTTTTCTTATTTGTTTTTTAATTATTAAACTTAATATTTAGTATGATTTCATTTATCAAAACAAAGAACTAAATTATAATATACCCATTAGAAAAAAAACATAGCAAAAAAAGACCTTCCAAAAGTCTGCGTACATGCCTAGAATTCTGCGTACAATGAGGGACTTCGCGATTACCGTTAACTTTTTCAGCTTCTTCTTTTCATTAATTATTTTCTGGTGTATGTATGAAGCTCTTTCTGTACAACTATGTATGCTTATCTCTGATCTCCTGTCTCTTATATATTTTTATTCTCCGCTCTCTTCTCCATCAAATATATACATATGTATGTACATATTTATGTGTGTCTATCAACTCACTAGTAGCCGAGCAGAAAAATTTATATTTGCTCGCTGAGGTTCATTTTGTTCTCTTGCGAGAGTAGAGTATACATACATATGTACATAGTATACGTACATACATACATACATAGTTGTACAGAATGAGTTTCATACACAATTGCCGAACGAACGCTCGCAGCGCAATGATTTCCATACAGTATGTCCATTAATTGTTTGCAAAACGAAAAAACGCACACAAGTTCAACTTTAACATCATATTTTAGTAGGAAAGGCACTTTTCAGTACTTTTTTTTACAGTATTGTTCCTTTATATATTCTTAAATAAAATAAGAAACAAAAATCATAAGAAATGAAAGAAAAACATTAAAAATAATTCAAAACAAAAGAAAACAGCAAGTTTTAGCTGTCCATTAATTGTTTGCAAAATACAAACACTGGTTGAAAGAAGAAAGGTAAAAAGTAAGAAAGCTCTAGTCGGTGCTTCCCGACTAGCAAATGTCCTAAACACCGCCTATCGGCGATTTTAAATGCACTTTACAGTTTGCATAGAATTATATATAATTTTTAATTAAATTAAAAAAAAAAAAAAACAAATTACTTGCATAAAAAAAAACTTTACTTCTCCTTAGAAAATCGAAACTGCGATTTCATGTTGCCGATCGCCGCTTCTACCAACACTGCCGTTGCACTACATGAGTGTAAGACAGCGAATTCATAAGTAAAGTTATTGACCTACTGCTACTGAGCTGCTGAATTTCTGCTGAATATTCATCCCCAATTTATCTTTGTTGTTGTTATGAATTCTTAGAATTTTTTATATGCTGCTGCTACCACGTGCGTGTGTACGTAAACGTTTGGGTCACGTATTGTTTAATAACATAATAGATATCATCTATACATATGTATGTAAATTATATTGACTTTATTTATATTATATCAATGTTATTCTTATTTTATATACATGTAAATATATACATGTATGTATGAATATGTACTATATTGCAAGCAACGCATACATACATAAATACAGTTATTCCAATCTATTTGATCGGATTATGATGAGACCGAAATGTTAAGAATAAAACAATCGGACTTATTCAAATGAGCTTTATTTAAGCTGCGCGATCGCGTCTGCTTGCATTCAGAAATAAAACCTAACCTAGAGACGATTTTATTCTTAAAAAACCAGCCCTAACCTGTCGCTCTGACGGAAGTCGCCATTTAAGAACGCTGACCCTCCACATTGCGCCAAATCGCGTTTCACGCTCGTGGGACAGGGATGATTTGGACGAATGTCGCTGTTCCAGCTCCTGAGACAGGGAGGGAGTGGGCGAGTGTCACGTTTCACTCTTGTTAGACGAATGTCGCGGTTCCCGCTCGTGAGACATTGAGGGAGTGGGCGAGTGTCACATTTCACTCTCATGGGGCAGGTATGAGTTGGTCATCCGTCCGTTATTTCGAATGTGTCCTGTACAAGTCTGACGTACTCCGTCAAATTTGTTGAATGTCTCAAGAATTTAGTCTCGTTCCATATTACCAAGGCGCCGTCGATAACCGGAATATAGTCTGCGTGGGAGTAGTCCGTCAGCTTGGCCGTCGAAAGCGTAGCCAATAAACTTAGCCCTAGAAGGTGCCTGAAAGAATTATAGTTTTAGTGAATAACCACTACTAGCTTACCTAAACTGTACTTCGCTTATTGCTGCTTATATTTTGTATTATATTAAAATTTTGTTTGTTTTTTTGTTTTTTATTTACTTATTTATTATACCCTGAACACAATAAAAATGGGTAATCAGGGTATAATGGTTTTGTTGCAGCCCAAATGTATGTAACAGGGAGAAGGAGGCGTGGCAGACCCCATAAAGTATATATATTCTTGATCAGGACGACAAGCCGAGTCGATTTAGCCCTGTCCGTCTGTCTTTGTGTCCGTCTGTCCGTATGTTTGAACGCGTGGATTTCAGAACCTATAATAAATAGAGACATGAATTTTTTTCTCATTTGTGTATATCATGCGCAGATCGAGTTTTTTTATTTCGATAACTCTTCTCGTTTTTTTATCGATTAAAAACGAAAATCGATTTTCAGTTTTAAAATTATATCTCCTACATTTTTATAGTTATACTCTAAGTCTTTTATTTAGTTTAATGGGACTTTTATACAATTTTGATTTTTGTTTAATTTTGGATGCCACGTCCCTTTCGCCCAAATTTTAAAATCACGCATTTCAAATTGTTCTTTTGCACATACACACATATGAATGATATAAATACGCTGCGCAAGTTTGATTAAGAAAGTCGATCTACACAAAAATTTATTAAGCATTTAATTTTACATAACATACACATATTGGCACAGCGCAGTCGCTGAATAAACTGCGCAGTTAGCAGAACGTATGTATGTGCGTGTGTATTTTTGCGTTGCTTACAATATACATATGTGCATACTGTATATATTTAAATATATATAAAATAAGAATATCATTGATATAATTTAAATAAAGTCAATTTAATATATACATATATGTATATATTAAATCTATTATGACATTAAACAAAACGTTAACCAAACGTTTATGTACACACGCACGTGGTAGCAGCAGAAGAAGCATCTACAAAATTTTAAGAATTCATAACAACAACAAAGATAAATTGGGGATAAATTTTTAGCAGAAGTTCAGCAGCTCAGTAGCTCAACAACTTTACTTAGGAATTCGCTATCTTACACTCATGTAGTGCAACGAAGGTGTTGGTAGGAGCGCCGATCGGCGACGTAAAGACCTGGGTTCGATTCTCTAAGCTGCAGTCAAAATTTTTTTATGCAAGTTACTTATTTGTTTTTGTGAAAATGTATGTAACAGGCAGAAGGAGACATCGCAGACCCCATAAAGTATATATATTCTTGATCAGCTCGGCGAGCTCAGTCGATATAGCCCTGTCCGACTATGCGTCCGTCCGTCCGTCTGTATGAACGCGCTGATCTCGTAAACCACAAAAGCTAGAGATCTGAAATTTGACATGTATACTCGTGAATACCATACACAATACGAGTTTGTTTTTTTTTCTGTAACTCATCCTGTTTCCGAATTGTTGTTTTTTTTTCTATAACTCATCCTGTTTCCGAATTATCAATAAATTCACTTTCAATGATGTGTACCATTAAAGCTAGAGACTTCAAATTTTTTGTGCAGGTGTAGTGAATGCGAGCATTTTGTAGTTTTTGGATTTGGGATGCCACGCCCTTCGCCCACAATTTTCAAAACACGTATTTCAAATACTAGAGACTTGGGATTTGGCAAATAGACACATATGAATGCCATAATCACACTGTGAAAATTTGATTAAGAAAGTACATCTAGAAAAAAAATTATTAAACATTTAATTTCCCATATCATAGGCATATTTCAGCCCGAGCGTAGTCGCTGCTCAGTTAGCAGAGCGTGTGCTCATAATACGTTCGTCTGCGTGCGTATGTGTGTATGTGTTATAATAATAATATACATATATGTAAAATAATCATAGCATTCTTCCAATATCGGCCATTCCAAGGGTTCAGGGTATCTCTTAGTGGAGCAGTCTCGACTAGAGCTTCCTTACATGTTTTTTTAAGTTTAATTTAAAATTATATAATTCTATGCACACTGTGAAGTGCATTTAAAATCGCCGATAGGCGTGGTTTAAGGTATTTCCTAGTTGGGCACCTCCTTACTTGTTTTGTTTTTTTTTTTTGTATTTTGTTTTATTATAGCTTAATTACTACCTTAGGTTGTCATTATGGACCATCCTCCCTTTTATGAGAGCTGTCGTTCCCAAATCTGCATCTATTTTTTTCTCTACATACACTTAGGGTGCTATGAAACCTTTCTATTTGACCATTTGACGTGCTGTGGAGCGGAGGAGCATTAACAATATCGATGCCGTGCTGATTTTTTAACATTGATCTTATTGTCTCTGAATTACATTAGGCTTCGTTATCGCAGTAGACCGTCTTGATTGTCGGGAATAACTTAACTATCAATAATATTGGTCCCTTTATGTCCGATATCGTGCGTGATGCGCTGGGCTGAATTACAGCAAACTTAGAGAATATGTCTGACAGTCAAAAAATGCTTTCCTGCAGTAGAGTAAATATCCAAGTAAGACGGGACCGGGATAGCTCCGAACATTGGTGTTTTGGGGTGCCTATCATATTTGGCCTTAGCACAAATTTTACAATTTACAACGACTTCCGCCGCAATTTTGTTCATATTTGGAAAAAAAATATTCTCTAAGCAGCTGTTTTTCATTTTCTTGCGCTGCTCTGTGAGCTCGATTGTTCTCAGCTATGACTATTTCCTTCTGTTCATCCTTGTTAAAAATGTGTCACTTTGCTTTTGCTGTACCAAAATTTGGTAGAAGGGAAAGTTTCGACTAGCGCATGCTGTATGCGTGCTAAAATTGGTAACTTGAAGTCTGGGCTAACCGCCTCTTTGACTACATCAATAATAGCGACCCAGTCTTTGAAAAGTATTTCATGTCGCACTTTTTGCTTGAAAAGCACTGATGTGTGTCAAGTTTTCAATGGCGTTTATATTTTGCCTGAACGAGGCATCTGCCACATGGTTCTCTTGACCAGGTTTGGCCCCGTGTTCATCGATGAACGCTTTCCAGCGCTTAATTTTCGAATTTGGATTTCTATCCGACACGGCGAACGTCAAGGGCTGATGGTCGGTATAAATACTTAAGTTGTCCACACTATAAAGGTAATGGCGTAAATTGCCCAATGACCCTTACCAAGGTTTCCTAGTATCACATTGATACTAGGCATAGGGTACTTATCAGCGATCGTTTTTTCGTTAAGTTTACGAAAAAGCTCATTAGGGTCTGCAAAAGCCAGTATGTTTTTTTTTATCATGGTTGTGAAATCTTTTAAGGGACCTCGATCTCTTCTGTCTTGTGTCTGATCTGGTCGGAGTGCCTCTCAGAGGTGTTTGTCCTCTTTAGGTTAGGGTGGCTGCATTCTGACCAGATCGCGAGAAGCCGTTTAACTGGCCTTGTTGTTGTTTTTGGAATTGGTGGACTGTCGAAACTTCGATGATGACGGGTCAACATCCATTTTTTCAACGGCGTCTTGCCGCGGATTGTCCCCAGCTCTTATTTAAACTAAGTGTTTTTCACGGGTTAGGTATTTATTTGGCGTTTTATATTCGCTTCGTGACGCGTGCGTCTATAGAAACGTATCAGATTTTCCCTATATGTTGCGTAAGTATGGCGTTTAAAGCCATGATGGAGCATTTTTGAGACCAAATGGGGGTCGTATAAAACTCATATATTTTAATGGAGAAGGCAGTTTTTTCAATATTTTTTTCTCTTAAAGGAATTTGGTGAAATCCAATTTTTAAATCGAGTACAGAGAAGATCCTGTTAACTCCTAATAGAGCCAATACCTCATTGATTTCTGGTATAGAATAACGATCTGCGATAGTTACAGAATTTAGTTTTCTGTAATCTATAACTAATTTGTATTTTTTCCCCCATATGCATCTAATTTCTTGCGTACTATTATAACACGTGAATTATAAGGACAGCGGGAGGGACGAATTATGTCGTCGTCTAGTAACTTTTGAATTTGTGTTTCACTTCTTGATGTAAACACATGGGGTATGGGTAATATCTAGTATAATTTGGTAAATCTATGTTTGTTCTACCACAGGGGGTAAACGATAGTCTGTCATTGGGTTTTGAAAATAAGCTCTTTAATTTACATGTGAGTTTTGTAATGCTACTGTTTTGTGCTTTCGTCATGTGTTCTAATGTTTAGACTACTAACTGCCTGTATTATCTTTTCCTTAATTGGAATGTTGAATTTATTTTTCAATGTCATAATTTTTTCCTTAGAGTAGATTACAGCGTTAAGACTGCTTAAGACTGTCAGTCCTTAGAATGGCGTCGAATGATTCAAGAGCAGCACTCAAATTTGATTCTTACGTCTTTAACACCGAACAAATTCGCTTCTGCGTGTTGAGTTATCCTTTTGTTACCTCCTACGGAAATTGCTTCAAGAGGTTCTTTCGGTTTTGTTACTAAGTCTCCCTTAAAATAATTATTATTCGAGCCAGTGTCAATTAGAGTTAGAATTAGAATTAGAGGGTATTTCCTCCTCCAATCTTACATTCGAAGTATGGAATTGAGGATTTCATTCTAAAAAATGTGCCTGAATGTCCAGTTTAGTCGTTGTCACCCGAGTATTCGTACTCTAATGGCGAATTGTCTGCTAGATTATCTACGTCGATATAGTATTCGTTAGAGTAATGTTCAAGTTCTGCCTGGTTTGCTTCTTCTGAATTATTACTGTTTTCTGCTTCTGCTGTTTCTATATTAAAATTTCTGGGTCTTTTTAGGTCTGGTGCTACATATATCAAAGTTAGGGCGATTAACATAATTAACTTGCTTTGTTTGTATAGACCTGTCTATGTCCATGGGTTCAGGGCGTGGGTTAGGCTTAGGTCCAAGCGGACCTGCTATAGGAAAATGGTAGTAGTTCGGCTGTCACTCTATTTTGTGGAATGTTGGTTTGTATTATTGGTGGTGATTGGAATGATTGCGGACGATCTTTCTGGTTAGTTTGAGTGACAACGTATTTTTGATTCTCTAGTTTGAGGCATAAATGGTGGACTTGTCGTAAATCGGTGGGTTCTTTGATTCCTAGAAGTCTAGGGAGCTCACTTTGGAGTCCTCTAACGAAAGTGTAGAATGCCTTGTCGCGATATAGTTTAGTCAACAATCGTTCAGATTCTTTGGCCACGTTTATACAACCCACTTTAATAAGAATAAGTGACAAGTGGTTATAAACTGTTGAATGAAATTCTTCGACCTGCATTAGTCCGGTCATCTGATATTCTAGAGTTGTTATGTCCCTCTTGTCAGCACTTGAAAATGGCATTCCATTCAAGTGGCACGTTGTAGGATTTTAATGATGTATGTGCTAATCCAACTACTTTGTTTCTTATAGTATGAAGCATGGCGAAATATCTAGGGCTGCCTACCTGTCCTGCGCTTTTCTTTCATGAACTAAACTCGACTGGATTTCAATTGAATTCTCTTAAACCCTTAACTTGGAACTTTGTCTAATTCCGTCACTCTATTGCTATACTCAGGTCTGATTGATACGTCAGGGACGTTGAAATGGCATATTAATGGTCTGATTGTTTTGGCTGTATTATTTTTGCTAGAGTGTCGAAATAAGTTGTGTTAGTTGGTCAATGTTCAATGGAGAGTTAATAGGGGAGGTTGATCGTGAGTATGACGTATCGTCGGTTAGCAATGATGGTCTTATTAGATTACTTGGGTTTGCCATGATGATGTAACTGTTAATTCTTAGGATTCTTTGTGTTAAACTTGTTTTTATAGCCCGAACCCTGAATTGAAAATGCGAAATCAGGGTATAATGTTTTTGTGAAAATGTATGTAACAGGCAGAAGGACACGTCGCAGACTCCATAAAGCATGTATATTCTTGGTCGATATAGCTCTGTCCGTTTGTCCGTCCGTCTATATGAACGCGCTGATCTCGTAAACCACAAAAGCTAGAGATCTGGCATTTGACATGTATGAATACCATACGCAGTACGACTTTGTTTTTTTTTCCGATAACTGATACCGTTTCCCAATTTTGGATGTCACGCCTCCGTCGCCCCCAATTTGCAAAACCCGTATTTCAAATACTAAAGACTTGTGCTTTGGCAAATACACCTATATGAATGCCATAAACACACATTTGATTAAGAAAGTCAATCTACAAAAAAAAATTATTAAACATTTAAATTCTTATATTATAGGCATATTTCAACCCAAGCGCAGTCGCTTCTCAATTAGCAACGCGCGTGCTCATATTACGTTCGTCTGCGTCCGTATGTGTGTATGTATTGCTTGCAATATACATATATGTAAAATAATCATAGCTTGTTTCCAATATCGGCTATTCAAAGGGTTCAGGGTATCTCTTAGTCGAGCAGTCTCGACTAGAGCTTTCTTACTTTTTATACCCTGAACCCATTAAAAATGGGTAATCAGGGTATAATGGTTTTGTTGCAGCCCAAATGTATGTAACAGGCAGAAGGAGGCGTGGCAGACCCCATAAAGTATATATATTCTTGATCAGGACGACAAGCCGAGTCGATTTAGCCCTGTCCGTCTGTCCGTCCGTCCGTCTGTCCGTCTGTCCGTATGTTTGTTTTTTTTATAGATTCGTGTATATCACGCGCAGGTCGAGTTTGTTTTAGAAATTCGATAACTGTTCTCGTTCTTTTTTTATCGATTAAAAACGAAATCGATTTTCAGTTTTAAAATTATATCTTCTACATCTTTATAGTAAGAGACTCCAAATTGTATTTAGCTTAATTGGACTTTTATACAATTTTGATTTTTGTTAAATTTTGGATGCCACGCCCCCATCGCCCAAATTTTCGAAACACTTATTTCAAATACTAGAGACTTGTGCTTTTGCACATACACGCATATGAATGATATAATTACGCTGCGCAAGTTTGATTAAGAAAGTCGATCTACAAAAATAGTTATTAAGCATTTAGTTTCTCATAACACGCACATATTGGCGCAGCGCAGTCGCTGAGTAAACTGCGCAGTTAGCAGAGCGTGTGTCTTCTATTTTACACGCTGGTCCCTGCTCGGGCGCCTGGTATAAAACAATTTGTTGAATTTAATTTTATTATTATTATTTTATTATTATTATTATTATTTACGACAGCGGTTCTCAAGAATTGTTTATTTTGTTGGAGCGGATGCAGTGCAGGTCAGTAGGTCATCATTTTTTGGCTGCGGTGTATCGAAGCGGGGCAACGAAATGTATTCTATTTTGTTGGCGTTAACTTACATACGTTTGTATATAAGTTATATTTTTAAATAATTGAGTTGGTTGAGTTTAATTATTTTTATTAGTGCAGCGCCGTGTGCGTCTGCCGATATTCAACTTAAAACTAAACTTAAAGAATTAACATACGCTGTTTAAAGGCTATGTCGCAGAAGTTTACGTAATTAAAATATGATTCCCAAGTATGCTAGGCGGCGGCAGCCGCTGGAAACGCTGAGCTTGCGCCTCGTGCAGGCATTGCGCTCCACGAGCATCACGCGAGGGGGAAGGGACAAAGCGCATGATATTCGTTGCTAACTGCGGCGGCAGCCGCTCGAAACGCAGAGCTTGCGCCTTGTGCAAGCATTGCGCTCCACGAGCATCACGCGAGGGGGAAGGGACAAAGCGCATTGTCAGTATTATAGCAACATTGTATAATTCGGCAAGCGCATGATATTCGTTGTTAACTACTCCCCTCCTAAAACATGAGCGTCCTCGGTCATCTTAAGCCTTCGCAGAACCTCCTGGACACTCTCATGCTGGGCCTTCTTCTTCTTGCGCCAAATGACCCACGCAATGACCGACACCACACCGCACAGTATCAAGCAACTGGATAACGTAATCAGTGGTCCAACGGTCACCTGCGACTGAAGTTCGTCAATGCGTCTCAGGTTGTCTTCACTCAACTGATGGAGAAACGGCAGGCTCAACACCTTCTGATGTTCGATGACGTTGAGAGCCGGCACCAATGCAGAGCCAGGGATCATCTTGACGATGCCGTTGATGTTAGTGAACTTGGTACCATTCACGTATGCGGTGCGGTCAAACGTGACAAGGTACGTTCCGATGACCGCACTTTCCGTCTCGTCATCAATGGTAACTCGGGCGGGGCTGTCGTTAAGTATGAGCACGCCGTCATCGACCGAAGTTACTGCGGCCAGGTGACTCGGCTGGGTGTTGCAATGTGCCGCTTTCCCCGCGTGTAGCTCCTGTGCGCAGGTGTTACTCATAGACTCCTCGCAGAAAGACATCTTTGATGGCCCCTCGCATGATACTATTGGGACGATCCTGCCGTCACAGTCAGCCACGACGTTCTCATTGATTTGCAGCGTGACTCCGGCGTGCGCGACAGGGAAAATCAGAACCTTCTTACAAACGAGCTTAGGATTAGGTAGAGTGATAATAAAATGAATTTCTTGATTATTCGCTAGGATTTTGATTTTTGAAACACTTAAAATACTTGTTACACTAATTCCTGTGGAACCCTTGCTCAGCATTACTTCTAGGTCACCGTCATTGATGATGACTGGGTTTATCATATTTGCTGAAGCCAAAGTGATTGCCATTATTAAATTTTCAATTTCCAAGGTCAAAATTCTATTTCTTGCCAGAAGGACCTCGTACAAATGTGAAGTATCAATTTGGATGGCTTTTTGGGCCCTGAGAATTTCATTTACTGTAAGGGTGAGCGCATTGATTTGCTTTTGCGTGTGAGTGTTTATTATTATTTGTCTGTTGTTTTCCCGTATCAACTTATCCTCTGTCAAACGTATCTGTCTCAAGTCTTCGGCGTCGGGAGTCCCCGCAATTACCTTCAAAGCCCTACCTATGATGTCCAAACTCCGTGCGTGCCTATGGTGAACGCCCAGGGTCACCAAGAGTGTCGACAGGTGGTTAACGTCGGCTTCCAGTATCTTACGCATGTGCGACTGGGGGAACAGTTTTGTCATCTCCGTTGTCTCCCGCACGAGCCTGTCATATTCCGTCAGGTTTGTAGAATGTCTCAGATTCTTCGTCTCATTCCACACCACAGCAGTCCCGTCCATCACCGGAATGTAACGCGAATGGGAATAACTCACCAACTTAGCCGTTGACACCGCAACCCATACAAGCAAGACCACAACGCGCCTGTGAATGAATTAAACATCTTCAGTCAGGCAACCCGCTCTATCTTATTTTATCTATCCTCTTACAATAATAATAATTTTTTATATTATGTATATTATTATATATATATATTTTTTTTTTTTTTTTTTTTTTTTTTACTTAAGGTTGTCCTTATGGACCACCCTCCCTTTAATGAGAACTGTTGTTCCCAAATCTGCTTCTACCTTCTCCTCAACGTACAAGGGGCTTAGTTTATTACCTAGCCGCCTATTTGACCGTACTAAAACGGTTTCGCCGACTTGAAACACCCGATTCTGCCTGGAAGGGTTGTTTCTATCCAATTGCAGAGCCTGAGCTTTCAGTAACTTGCTCATTACTTCCTGTTTCAACTCGTCCGGTGCCGAGTGAAGTACATCGATCCGAGTTTTGTCGATGACAGAATGAAATGACCTATTATACTCCACGGTAGCCTGCAGTATGGCTTCGACCGTGTCTGTTATACCTCTCTGCTGGGACAGGCCATGTCGCCTAAGGTGCTGTGGAAGCGGCGGCGCATTCACGATATCGATGTCATAGTTGTCCTTCAGCATTGTCCGCACAGTTTCTGAACTGAACGACGCTTCATTGTCACAATATATTGTTTTAATCTTTGGGAACAGGTTCACCAGCTGCAGTAATGGCCCTTTCACGTCCGCGATTGTACGCGAGCTTATTACCTGGACAACCGCGAACTTGGAAAATTTATCGATCGCTGTCAAGAATTGTCTCTTCGCAGTAGAGTAAATGTCAATATGGATTATCTCCCCCGCATATGACGGAATTGGGGTAGGACCGAGCTCCTGCTTTTTAGGGTGTCGTTCGTATTTAGCGTTGGCGCAGATCCGGCAACCCAAAACAATTTCTGCAGCTACCTTGCTCATGGCAGGGAAAAAATAATTTTTAAGCACCTGCTTGACGTTCTCTTGCGCTGCCCGATGGGCGCGATTATGCTCCGCCAAGATTATTTCCTTTTGCTCGTCTTTATTGATGATATCAGCAACCCGGTACTTACAGTACCAAAACTTGGTTGAAGGGAAAGTCTGCACAAGCGCATGTTGAATGCGCGCTAAAACCGGCAAACTACAGTGTATGGCATTCACAACTTGTGTGTTTACCACATCCCTGACCTGGTCAATTAACGTCTCCCAATCTCTGAACAAAATCTCGTGCCGCGTTTTCTCTTTGAAGAGTACGAACGTGCGGTGCCACGGATGTTCTGCCTCCTCCAGAATTATCTGGTTCCTGAAGCAATTTACAGGCTTTTCGGTTGCCTCTATCGTGTAGGACAATGATTGTTCACTGTGAATTGTGCCGGCGTCAGATCCCGCTTCGGCTTCAAGGGAATTAATGTTTTGCCTTGATAGGGCGTCCGCCACACAATTTTCTTTACCGTGCTTATATAAAATCTTTGCCCCGTGTTCATCAATAAAGGACTTCCACCTCTTTATTTTAGAATTAGGGTTTCTGTTCGACACGGCAAAGGTCAAAGGCTGGTGGTCAGTATAAATATTGATGTCGGTCACGCCGTACAAATAGTGGCGAAGGCTACCTAATGCTCATACTATTGCCAACAACTCCCGCTCGTTTGTCGCGTAGTTGACTTCCCTGTCTTTAAGGGTCCTAGATATCATCGTGATTGGTCTTCCCCCCTGAGACAGTACGGCTCCGATGCCCGAGGACGAAGCGTCCGTCGTAAGGTCGAATGGTTTTTTAAAATCTGGGTAATGAAGAATGACGTCTTCTGACGCCAAGACATTTCTGAGTTTGTCGAAGGCCTCAAACTGTGAGTCGGTCAGATTCACAGGCACTTTCTTAGAGCTCTGTTTGCTTATCTTCCCGTTTTCCCCTTTTAAGATGTCCGTCAATGGCTTCGCGATTGCTGCAAAGTCCCTTACAAAGCATCTGTAGTAGCTTGCCAGTCCCAAGAAGGACCTGACAGCGAAAAGATTGGTTGGTTCTGCAAAGTTTTTGATTGCATCTACCTTTTCCTGGCTCGTTCTAGTGCCGCTACTAGACACAACGAAACCTAGGAACTCGACACTCTTTTTAAAGAAGTGCGACTTTTCTTTGGATACCCTCATATTGGCGTCTCGAAGACATTCAAGGACCTGTTTAATATCCCTGACATGATCGAGTTCGGTTTTCGAGAAGATGATGACATCATCGACGTAGACGTAGCAAGTCTTGCCGATGTGCTCTCGCAGTACATCATCTATTGCTCTCTGGAAAATACTCCCAGCGTTCTTGAGGCCGAACGGCAGTCGGCAGAACTCGTATTTTCCTCCATTAACGGAGAAGGACGTCTTTTCACGGTCCTGTTTCGCGAGGGTAATTTGGTGATAGCCCGATTTCAAATCTAAGGTAGTGAAGAACTGGGCTTTCCCCAAGTTTGCCAGTATCATTGAGATGCTCGGCATGGGGTATCTATCTGCAATAGTTTTTTCGTTTAACTTGCGGAAGTCTATTACTAGCCGCTTTTGTGCCGCCCCTGAGTCGTCAACGCCTTTCTTGCCTACGACCCAGATCGGGTTATTGTATGGTGAGCGAGAAGGCCGTATAATGCCGTTCTTTAAAAGCTCTTTGACTTCTTTGTTTACAAAGTCAATAGCGCCCACTGGAAATGGGTACAATTTTGAGTAAACGGGTTCATTGTTCTCGGTGCGGATCGTTCCAACCACTGACGTGTTGAAAGGTAACTTTTCGCTCGGATCAGCAAAGACTTTGATGGTTTTTTTGATCATATTGATGAATTCGTCTTTTACAGACAAAGGGACTTCGATGTCCTTTACGCTGGTGAAATTCACGTTCTGACATTTGTAGAACTGAATTTGTTCCCAGCCATTGTCATGTTTTATGGCCTTGTCCTTTAAATTTATGGTAGCGTGTACCTTTGACAGGAGATCTAGTCCGATTATTCCATCGAAAGTTGATAGAGTCGGCAAGATAAAAAATGGGCTTTTACACCCGAAGATGGACAGGGTGCGTTTGTGTGTGACCCCCTCCATACCGTGAATTGACTTTACGTTGAAGGGGGTTTGAACGGGGGCGAGGCTGTGTCCCTCAAGGCAATTGGGTCGTAAGTAATTTTTTGAGGCCCCCGTGTCTATTAAAAATTTTAAACTGGTCCCCGCGACCGTTCGCTGGATCGACAGGCAGTTGATCCTCTGCCTCCTTTGATCTGAGTGCCTTTCTGAAGTATTGGATCTCTTGAGGTTATTTTGTCCATTGTTTTGGACATAACGCCAAGACGCCTGGCCAGCCGGCTGGCTTTGTTGTTGCCCCCGCTGGAAATTTGTTGGCTGTTTAAATTTGGACGACGATGGGTCCACTTCCATCTTTTCGAGCGGCTCCTGTACGTGGGGCCTATTTCCCTGTTCTTTTTATACCCTGAACCCATTGAAAATGGGAAATCAGGGTATAATGTTTTTGTGAAAATGTATGTAACAGGCAGAAGGAGACATCGCAGACCCCATAAAGTATATATATTCTTGATCAGCTCGATGAGCTGAGTCGATTAAGCCCTGTCCGTCTGTCCGTCCGTCCGTCCGTCCGTCCGTCCGTCCGTCCGTCTGTATGAACGCGCTGATCTCGTAAACCACAGAAGCTAGAGATCTGAAATTTGACATGAATATTCGTGAATACCATACGCTATACGAGTTTGTTTTATTTTTTCGATAACTCATCCCGTTCCCGAGTTATCGATAAATTTCGATAAATTTACTTTCAATTAAGTGACCCATTAAAGCTAGAGACTTCAAATTTACTGTGCATATAGATGCAGTGAATGCGGACAACTTGCAGTTTTTGGATTTTGGATGCCACGCCCCCTTCGCCCACAATTTGCAATCCGTATTTCAAATACTAGAGACTTGTGCTTTGGCAAATACACACATATGAATGCCATAAACACACTGTGAAAATTTCATTAAGAAAGTCCATCTGCAAAAAAAGTTATTAAACATTTAATTTCGCATATCATAGGCATATTGCAGCCCGAGCGCTGTCGCTGCTCAGTTAGCAGAGCTCGTGGTCATAATACGTTCGTGAGCGTGCGTACATACAACGTGCAACATATATGTAAAATAATCATAGCAGGCTTCGAATATCGGCTATTCGAAGGGTTCAGGGTATCTCTTAGTCGAGCAGTCTCGACTAGAGCTTCCTTACTTGTTTAAAGTAAGGGGTCTTTGGTTTTGGGCCAACCTTTTGTTCGTTCTGTTTTGGGTACTGTGCATTGCCTTTTTGTCTGTCCCTTTCTTCGAGACACCTAGCATAATTCGCAGCAAAGGCGTACCTATCATGGTTGGACTCTACCTCTTGGGCCAACGCGAGTGCTTCCGGCATGCTCGCAGGTTTGGCCGCGAACAAAACGTCAGTCAAGGCCCTCCTAAGTCCGGATATGAAAATCCGGAGCGCATCTGCCCTACTCTTCTCGTTCATATTATCGGCAATGGCCGGATCATAAGACATGATTGTTTTGTTTGTGAGTAGAGTCAGTTTTTTCTCTACCTCATCATAGAACTGTAAGATGGTCAAGTTGCCCTGTCTGAGGGTTCCCATCTCTTGCTCGATCAAGTGTATCGGACGCTTGTCGGCATATGTGAAGTCCAATCTTTCGATTATGGCTTCGAAATTTAGTTTGGTATTGAAGGACGATAGCGTGAGATCCGCTTGCCCTCTTATTTTATTTCTTAAAATCAACACCGCCTGATAGTGGCGGGAGCTCCCATCATAATTTTTAAATAGCTTATAAGCGGCTTTTGCAGCTTGGCGCCAAGAAACATATTGCTCCTGCGCGCCGTTGAACTCTGGGACAGACTTCACCGCATCGAGCGGTTCGTCACAACTTCTACCGGGCACTATTTTAACGTCTTCAAATACCCTAATATTCGGCTTGGCAGTTGCCGCTATGTTCATTGACTCAACGCGTTCCGTTAATGCTTTAAGGGTATTCTCAAACTCTTTACGTTGGGCCGCCAAGGCCGCGCCCACCGCTGCGTTCAGCAGTGTTGCTATATTCCCCAATTGACCGGTGTTCATTTTGTCCGCGTTAGTCTGAAGGCTGGTGTTGCGAGATGAACAAGCCAAGGCCTCAAAGTCATTGGCTAGCGAGTTTAACGTGTCGTCACTGTTGTCGCTCATACGTTCAACCAAAGCAATGCCTCTTTTTTTTTTTTTTTGCACTTTTTTAATAACACGTCTGTTTTTTTTTCTCAAAAGAAAGGGAAACTCAACAGGGGCAAGTTCACTTTGACACAACGAAGACTATGATTTTTTCTTTTTTTAAACAAACCTATCACTGAGGAAAAGTTCCACTTACATGATCTTTTTCCCTAATATTATTTGTAATATTATGGTTGCCAGCTGCCGTCTTCGCTGCCCAAACTGTCCGTTTGGTGAACTTGTTGTCGATGCCGCCCAAACCGTCCGTTCGGTGTCACTTGTTACGAGAGTTTTCTGCTACCGGTGTGGTAGACTTTTTGTTATTTTAACTTGTCGTCTGACAAGACTTTTTTTTATATATATTTTCAGTAGCAAAATTCTTGATTATTTTGCACTTTTAATAGTTTATTCCCTCAGGCGTAAGTTCATTAACACCGTTGGGCGCCAGTTATATTTTTAAATAATTGAGTTGGTTGAGTTTAATTATTTTTATTAGTGCAGCGCCGTGTGCGTCTGCCGATATTCAACTTAAAACTAAACTTAAAGAATTAACATACGCTGTTTGAAGGCTATGTCGCAGAAGTTTACGTAATTAAAATATGATTCCCAAGTATGCTAGGCGGCGGCAGCCGCTGGAAACGCTGAGCTTGCGCCTCGTGCAGGCATTGCGCTCCACGAGCATCACGCGAGGGGGAAGGGACAAAGCGCATGATATTCGTTGCTAACTGCGGCGGCAGCCGCTCGAAACGCAGAGCTTGCGCCTTGTGCAAGCATTGCGCTCCACGAGCATCACGCGAGGGGGAAGGGACAAAGCGCATTGTCAGTATTATAGCAACATTGTATAATTCGGCAAGCGCATGATATTCGTTGTTAACTTATATGTACATACATATAAATAAAATAAACATAAGCATAAAATAAATATAACTTAAATAAAGTCAATATAATATAGAGATAAAATCTATTATGCATTAAATAAAACGTTTTTTACTAAACGCACGTGGCAGCAGCAGCAGAAGAATCTAGATTCATTCAAAGAATTCATAACAACAACAAAGACAAATTGGGGATGAATTTTAAGCAGAAAATCAGTAGCTCAGTAACTTTACCTAAAAATTCGGTCTTTGACAATCAAATAGTGTAGATCCGGTATTGGTAGAAGAGGCGTTCTGTGGCACAGAAACCCAGGTTCTATTCTCTAGGTAGCCGTAAAAAGATACATTTTGTTTTTTTTTTTTATTTAATTTAAAATACATAATTCGATGTTAACTGTAAAGTGCTTTTAAAATCGCCTTTTATACGGGGTTCAGGGTATTTTCTAGTCGTTTCAACTTCAGCGTCATATTCTAAGATTGCATTAAGTGGGTTTGATATTTCATTATGCCTGATTTAAAATTTGTTGTTGATCTCAATTTGTATATTTTCTGATTTTACAAATTGAGCATGTTTGAGTTTTATTTGTTTCCAGTTGTCGAAATCTGGGCTCCCTACGATTGCCTGAATGGTAATGCCTATCATGTTTATGCTGGAGAACTAGATATGATGAACGTTAAGAGTGGCTATTAGAGTGGTTATGTGTTGGAGGTCAGGTTTTAGTACCTGTTTCATATTTATGTGTAGCTTGTCTACCAGTTTCTATGTGTCGTACGAGGTCAGATGTTTCACATGTCCAATGGAACCATATTCGTCCCAGATTGTTACGTCTCCTTTTATTGGGGTATATAGTCCGTATGCGTGTCGCTTCGGTCCAATTCATGGTAGGTATTGCTAAAGCTATAAAATATCCCTAATAAGATAACATTGTTAAATTAATAAAATTATAAATTATATGTCTTTTGATTGGTCTTTGTTCTAAATTTATTTCTTGTGCTTCTGTGATTCTATTTTTTATTTGCATAGCAGAATTTGTTAGAAGTGTGTGCATATGATTTCTTTTGGTTTTTATATTCATTCACAAAGTGAAATGAGAGACTCTTGAAATTTGTAATATATACTCGTGTATACTCTTGTCAGATAAAGTATCAAGATTTTGCCGATACGCCCAATAGGGGCGTGGCAAATTGTAAAATGAGTTTTCCTGTGTGTCAGTAACAGTCCTAGAGAGTTGAGAATTGGAATTCACAAAGTGAAATGAGAGACTCTTGAAATTTGTAATATATACTCGTGTATATTCTCGTCAGATAAAGTATCAAGAATTTGCCGATACGCCCAATAGGGGCGTGGCAAATTGGAAAATGAGTTTTCCTGTGTGTCAGTAACAGTCCTAGAGAGTTGAGAATTGGAATGTATACTCGCGTTGATATCCGGAGTTGAGCAAGCTATGGCGGATATATTTACGCCTATTGGGGGCGTGACAAATCGGGTGAAACTGTATCTTCTACAGTTTTAGAGCTGGAACAACCAAATTTGTCACGTGAGTAACTGTTATGATCCTATAAAGATCGATCAAAAAATAATACATTCACGCCCACTGGGGGATCAGCAAATCGGATCTGAATATACATATATTGGTGCTAGAAACTTGAAACTGGTATTAACGTCCCAAGTTCAATAAGCTATAGCGTAGCAAACCGTACGAGTTTTAGTGCTAGAAGCATCAAAATTGGTTTGGTGGGTTGCTGGTGATCTCCTCTATCGATAGATTTTTACGCCTCTTTTGGGGCGTACCTATTCAAAATTACCTTGTAATTTTCAAATTCACAGTAACGTTGCTCTAGACCCCTGTCATGTACTGGCCAAAAATTATATGTCTACGCCCACTATGGGCGTGTCAAATAGAATTAAACCACTATTTTTGAGCTATAAACACACAATTGACTTTTTGGTAAATTACCAGCTTAATTGAGTTGCCAAATATTAAAAATGTAAAAAAAATATATATATTTTAGTACAACAAAATAAAGAAATAAAAAAAGAAGCCGACAAAAAACGTAGATTCAAAACTCCGCCAATTTGTACGAATTCATACAATTCAGAATTCGTCATATCTACCACGACGCCACCACTGTGCTTGTCAAATCTATAATAATTATAAATTAAATGTGTATAAAATACCTACTTCACCCAAGGCTGGAACCAAAGATGCCAATGATCGCCGTGCATCACTTCTACCAGCAACGCCACTGAACTTTATAGTAATCGAGTAACTGAATTAATATATGATTCACGCTTAATTCTGTTATATCTGTTATTTCTTAGAACATAAAAAAATGTTGGCTGTGCAGCACATTCCTCCACTCTTCATTTAAGGGCTGCCATTCCAACTTGAAACTAGGAAATTTCCCGCATTAAACTTCAAAGGGGAACCATTGTATATGTTCTATGTGAGCACTGTCATCCTCATTCCTGCGTCTAGGAAGTCACAACCACTTTTCCAAGTATCCATGCTATTGCACACCTGCTGTACTAAATTCTCTACTTTGTCTTCACCATAAGTTTCGGCCAGGTCATTAGTTCTTCTGACCACGTTTCGCAGCCAAAAAAAAATGTGTATCATTACCAATAAATACAGCTGGATTCGGCAGTTTTCCTATCTTATTTAGGTACTTTCGAAAGTAACGATGTCCAGAGAGCCGTTGTGTCAGATAAAAAGACATTTCACTGTGATTTCTGTTTATCCACTGTCCTAGGTCGGGGATATTTTTTGCTATCCATCTCCTATAACTTTCGCCTGCCCATTTAGTTTTCCAAAAACCTTTTGTCTGCTGTCGAACCGTCTTTACGAGATCTTTCGTTGCCCTGCCGTCAGTCCTACTCAGAAAACCCGTTGCTACCACTGTTTTTCGCGTGCTATACTGAAGCTGCCCACAGAAAGTTAGTTTACTATCTAATCTAACGCCTAGATAGTTCACTATCGTCTTTAGTAAGCTTACTCGCATCTCAATTTCGTTTAGAATCTGCATCCCCGTAAACAGAAGTAACTCTGTTGTATGGATATGTTTTATATCCAAGCCTCGCGAGTTGAGCCGTGTCTGCGTGCGGATCGTGACTTGTGTAAGCCTTTTTAGGCATCTACGGTATTTCTGGCAGTGATGATCTCCGCAATATCGTCAGCATATCCAATAAGGAAAGTTTCTTCAGGCATTTCCAATCGTAGCTGATATTCCACAGATCTGGTCCAAGTGGTGGTGTATTGAGGTTGCCTTTGTCTTTGCTAATGAGTCTCTGCTCGTTCCACGCTTCTGGAAATAACTCTTCTTCTAGGCATGCGTTATACATTCTAAGAAGAAAGGAATTCCGCCGTTTCTATCACCTTTAGTATTTCCGCTGGTATATTAAGCTCCTCTTCAGAGAATAGCGGGGGTGAGCAGTGATGAACTACAGGAGTCCGCTCTTCTGTTCGCTACTATTCGAACGGCTAACCAATAAATTCAGAATTACCCGATGGGGGAGTCCGAGTTAACGTAGAACTTAAGCTCCTATTGGCGAATGGCAAGATTTCCGAAAGTTAAATAAAAAACCATCGCCAAAAAATACCTTATTCCAACTAGTTCTAGCATATGTCAAATATGAGTTTAACTCCCGTATTTCACAACAATCATTCATCAAATATAAATGGAGGAGTTGGACACGGAAAAGACCGCATTCGCTGTAAACAAAAACATGCTTCCATTATGTTTAAAAACCGCCCCATCATCTAGAGAGCAATAGATTATGTTCTCAGAGACCAAATTGGGAAAACTTGTTCCGTCTACATGGATGACGTAATAATTTTCTCTCCGAATAAAGAAGACCACGTCAAAGCAAGTCAGGTGAAGTCCAAGTTCTTCAAAAAGAGCACGAAATATTTTGGATTCGCCATATACCGGAGTGAAATTCAAACATCGGCTGACAAGGTTCAAGGATTTTTAACCTTCAAAAACTTGGTTAATTTATAGGGTTAGCACGTTATTACAGATGCTTTATCACAATATCCGAAGACCAATAACGGAGATCTTAAAAGAAAACGGTAAATTAAGCGTCAGCCACTTGAGACAGGAAATAATCGAGTTAAGCCCAAAGCAACTAGAAGCCTTTAGCAAATTTGTGTTATCATATCCTCACTTCAAAAAGCCATTCGACCTTACGCCAAACGCGTTAGGTCAACGACTCAGGGCTGTGCTGCATGAGGGAGGTCACCCTATAACAATGATTCATCTCGTACTACGCGACAATGAGATATATTACGCCACACACGAGAGAGAGCTATTTTATGGGTATTATACAAATCTCAGAAATTACCTAAGAATTGGTGTCGAAACACTTCATTCGACTTCATTCCGACACTCAAAAAGTTTCGTAACTGTAATCAGACACGATAGAGCAGAGAAAAATAGCTATAGCCGAGCATAATCATAATCAACATAATCATAAGCATCGCGCAGCTCAGCAAAACGCCCAGCAAATACTTAATGACTATTTCTTTCCATGTATTGATCGTTCAACAACAGAAATAGCTGAAAACTCTAGAGTGTGCGCTGTGAGTAAACACCATCAGGAACCGATTAGACACCAATTCTTCATGCTAGGGATATACTACATGAGGACATATATTCCGCAGACAAGCAAAACTATGTCACTTGCATTGATAGGTTTTCTAAATTTGCAGTTGTGTAGCCTATCTTATTGACAGATTAAGCGTTTCAACTTAGGCGGATATTAGTCGTTATCTAAAAAATGAAGGTATTTTCGTGCAAAAATAAAATAAAAATTTTCTAGATGCTTCTGCTGCTGCTATCACGTGCGTGTGTACGTAAACGTTTTGTTTAATAACATAATAGATTTCATCTATATATTATATTGACTTTATTTAAGTTATATCTATTTTATACTTATTTTATATATACATACATACGTACATACATATGTATGTATATTGCAAACAACGCATACATACATACGCACACACATATTCTTTGCTAACTGCGCAGTTTGCTCAGGGAAATTAATTGCTTAATAACTTTTTTGTAGACCGACTTTCTTAATCAAACTTGCGCAGCGTAATTATATCATTCATATGTTTGTAAATGGAAAAGCACAAGTCTCTAGTATTTAAAATACGTGATTTGAAAATTTAAGCAATGGGGGCGTGGCATCCAAAATTTAACAAAAGTCAAAACTGTATAAAGGTCCCATTAAGCTAAATACAAAATGTAGTCTCTAACTATAAAGATGTAGAAGATATAATTTTAAAACTGAAAATCGATTTTCGTTTTTAATGGATAAAAAAAAAAACGAGAAGAGATATAGAATTTCTAAAACACTCTCGACCTGGGCGTGATATACACGAATCTACAAAAAAAAAAATTTTAAGCTATTATAGGTTCTGAGATCCACGCGTTCAAACATACGGACAAACGGATGGACGGACAGGCGGACGGACAGATGAGCGGACGGACACACAGATAGACGAATAGGACTTAATCGACTCGGCTTGTCGTCCTGATCAAGAATTTATTTATCTGCTACGCCTCCTTCTGCCTGTTACATACATACATACAATGGGTAATCAGAGTATAATGGTAATGCAGCAAACTATTATACCCTGATTACCCATTTTTAATGGGTTCAGGGTGTAAAAACTAAAAGAAATCATATGCACACACTTCTAACAAATTCTGCTATGCAAATAAAAAATAGAATCACAGAAGCACAAGAAATAAATTTAGAACAAAGACCAACCAAAAGACATATAATTTATAATTTTATTAATTTAACAATGTTATCTTATTAGGGATATTTTATAGCTTTAGCAATACCTACTATGAATTGGACCGAAGCGACACGCATACGGACTATATACCCCAATAAAAGGAGACGTAACAATCTGGGACGAATATGGTTCCATTGGACATGTGAAACATCTGACCTCGTACAACACATAGAAACTGGTAGACAAGCTACACATAAATATGAAACAGGTACTAAAACCTGACCTCCAACACATAACCACTCTAATAGCCACTCTTAACGTTCATCATATCTAGTTCTCCAGCATAAACATGATAGGCATTACCATTCAGGCAATCGTAGGGAGCCCAGATTTTGACAACTGGAAACAAATAAAACTCAAACATGCTCAATTTGTAAAATCAGAAAATATACAAATTGAGATCAACAACAAATTTTAAATCAGGGATAATGAAATATCAAACCCACTTAATGCAATCTTAGAATATGACGCTGAAGTTGAAACAAGTAAGGAAACTCTAGTCGGATGTACCGAATGAGTATTTCCACTAACCATATGTAGATGGTGTGTCTATGTATTGTATGGTTAGTGGTATTTCGCAGCCGGTAGGGACCGACTGCAAAATTTTTACTTGTTTTATGTCGGCTTATCTTTTATTTCTTTATTTTGCATACCCTGAACACATTAAAAATGGGTAATCAGGGTATAATGGTTATGTTGCAGCCCAAATGTATGTAACAGGCAGAATGATGCGTGGCAGATCCCATAAAGTATATATATTCTTGATCAGGACGACAAGCCGAGTCGATTGAGCCCCGTCCGGCCGTCTGTCTGTCGTCTGTCCGTATGCTTGAACGCGTGGATCTCAGAACCTATAATATCTAGAAACTTTTTTTTATAGATTCGTGTATATCACGCGCAGGTCGAGAGTGTTTTAGAAATTCTATATATCTTCTCGTTTTTTTTTTTTATCGATTAAAAACGAAAATCGATTTTCAGTTTTAAAACTATATCTTCTACATCTTTATAGTTAGAGACTCCAAATCTTGTATTTCTGTTAAGTTTTGAATGCCACGCCCCCTTCGCCCAAATTTTCAAAATGTTTATTTCAAACACATACACGCATAAGAATGATATAATTACGCTGTGCAAGTTTGATTAAGAAAGTCGGTCTAAAAAAAAGTTATTAAGCATTTAATTTCCCATAACATGCACATATTTTCCCAGCGCAGTCGCTGAGTAAACTGCGCAGTTAGCAGAGCATATGCGTCTGCGTGTGTATGTATGCGTTGCTTACAATATACGTACATATGTATGTACGTATGTATGTATATATAAAATAAGCATAACGTAGATATAATTTAAATAAAGTCTATAATATACATATGTATAGATGAAATCTATTATGTTATTAAACAAAACGTTTACCAAACGTTTACGTACACACGCACGTGGTAACAGCAACAGAAGCATCTAGGAAAATCTCAGAATTCATAACAACAACAAAGAGAAATTTGGGATGAATTTTCAGCAGAAGTTCAGCTGCTCAGTAGCAGTAGCTCAGTAGCTCAATAACTTTACTTAGGAATTCGATATCTCGCACTCAAGTAGTGCAACAGCTGTGATGGTAGAAGCGCCGATCGCCGACATGAAGACCCGGGTTCGATTCTGTAAGGTGCCGTCAGAACTTTTTTTATGCTAGTTACTTATTTTTTTTTTTTTTTTAATTTTTAATTATTATTTAATATTTATTTAATTTAATTTAAAATTATATGCCAACTTTGATGTGCATTTAAAACCGTCGATAAGCGGTTTAGGGTTTAGGTTTGGGGTATTTCCTAGTCGGGGACCTCCGACTAGAGTTTCCTTACTTGTTTTTTGTACTTAAATATATATTTTTTACATATATAATATTTAGGAAATCAATTAAAGTTTTAAAAGTCCAAATAGTCAATAAAGTGTGTGCCTATTTGCCACGCGCCCTGCGGCCGATCGATAGAGAAGGTCACCAGCAACCTACCATCCAAATTTGAAGCGCTGAAAATGCGATTGGGAATGCCCCCTGCGGGCGTAGATATTAGCTTATAAAACTTGGGATTTTAATTCAAGTATATATACCAAGTCTCAAGTTTGTTATAGTGTTCAAAATATAACAGAAATTACAAAATTGCTATATATTCAGATCCGGTTTGCCACGCCCTGGTGGGTGTAGATATATAATTGATCTTTATAAGATCGTAATAGTTACTAAAGTAACTTTGAAAATGTAGAAGATACAGTCCAAATCTCAACTCCCTAGGACTACTACAAGTAGTATTTCTGACATACGGGAAAATTCGTTTTCCAATTTGCCACGACCCTAGTGGGCGTATCGGGAAAATCATGACACTTTCCCTAACGAGGGTATACTCGAATATATATTCCAAATTTCAAGTCTCTAACTTCAATAGCATAGAATTGGTTTGTGTTCATACGGACAAACGGTCAGACGGACGGACAGCAAGACGGACATTGACCAAAATCCAATATACTCATTTCATTTTGTGAATGAGTATAAAACTTAGAATGACAATTACAAATCTTAAGGAGAATTATGGAGAGAATTACATAATCGTTGACAATATTGGCATCAATGCATTATTATAGGATCAACTCACCAATGTTAGTATAGCAGACGTCTTAGAAGTTTCTAATATTAACGCTTTTCAAAATGCTCAATTATTGTACTTTTTGTTCAATTACAATTACTAAATAATAAATATTTTCCCTTTCAATATAATAATATTGTAATAGACTTAGAAGAAGGAACCGTGGGGGCCGATTGAGCCGACAATATTCCACACGACCTAAGTTTAATGGATCTCCGTCATATCAGATATCCGAAATCTATATCGTCCATGGCAATTACTAGCTTTGTCTTCATTGGTCCTCTCACCTTTTTTGTTGGTGTCTGGATATTTGTTTCAACCTACCCGGGAAGGAATCAACACGTACGAACCGAAAAGAGCTAATAACATACTTAGGTCGGATACTATTGCTACAGAGATGAAGACGATATTTTACATTAGCATGCCGGAGCGAGCTGATACCTTCCCTTGAGTTACTCTGAGAATTATTTAAACCACAAAAAACGGACTTGATTTAATTTATACACGCCAGGGACGACAACTTTCTTTTTATTTCGATATAAGCCCTATATTAATGCCCTATTCCTTGCGAGATCTAAGCTGTATAAAGCGTTCAAAAAATAAAGGTTTACTAAAATAAAACTAATCAGTAGAGCATATATTATTATGGCGTTAATAGCCACATCTTTCCAACGATATCACCTCATTAACTACTTATGAAATAGATTTTTTGCAATTCTATTGAGACATTCATTAAGTATACAATGAACCCATTAAAAATGGGTTTCAGAGTACATTGGTGTTATGAAAGTGAATGCAACAGTCAGAAGAAGGCGTGGCATACGCCATAAAGTATATATATTCTTGATTATCGTTGCCGTCCGTCAGTTCATCCGTCTGTATGAACGAAACGATCTCGTAAACCACAAATACTACAGATCTTAAATTTGATATGTATACTTGTGTAAGTTAACATTATCGTTGTAAGTTCGAGGCTGAGCGCGACGGTCGTCGTTTGTCAATGCGCATCGCTTCAACGCACTCCGATCTTGTCTCTCGCTCTCTCTTGCGCGCTCGTGCGAACGCGAAAGAAACGTGCGTGGCATCGATTGGAATTAAGTAAAGCGAAAGATTAAGCCGAGCGCCGTTATCAAATAGAGCAGTTCTTGGGCTGGGTTATAAATTTGGCACACACATAAAAGAGAAAAGAGAATAATGCTGCTGCGACTCGGTGTAACCGTAATTCGTGTGTAACTGTCACCACTAACAGTTTTGCCAATCAACTGTAAACTGCGATTTATGAGCTGCTGTGTAACAGCTATACAAAAGAGATTAGCAAAAACTGTACGGCTCGGCGACAAGTTAGGGCTATCTTATAAGAACAAAATTGTCTTTACTTTTAGTCTTTGATTTGAATTCAAGCAGACGCGATCGCGCTGCCCAAATAAAGCTCAATTAAATACATCAGAGTGTTTCATCTTTGACATTCTGGTATCACCCCAATCCAATATAACAGATAGGAATAACTGGCGCCCAACGTAAAAACCGAACTCACACCGGTTTAAGTGCAGTATAAATAAAATACATTAAAAAAAAAAAATAAATAAATAAACTGTGCCAATCCAACGGCTAAAACATCAAACTCGCAGCCACGAGTGTAAAAACAGGCAGCTAAAACAAAAAAAATTATTCATTTGTTACACCAAACGGTCGGTTTGGGCAGCGGAGAAGAAGACCAAGGCCAGAAGACCCCACATCTTGGCAGACGACGTTAACTCCACTGGAAGAAGCCGGCATGTAAGTGGAATCCTTGTCTAAAATACCTATGGTCACTAAAAAAAAAATTGTTTGAAAAACACTAAAGTCAACTCAAAACATATATAATAAATGCGCAGTGAGATCCGACCTGCCAAGTTTCCAACAGCTTATCTCTTGCAATTCAGCAGTCTCAGTGTAGCATAAAAATTCCATTTGGTTATTTGGGTTTGGTTATCATATGCAAAACGAAAATTCGTTTTATATGTTGCTTTTGATTGTGAGCGCGTTATTTGTCTTTGTTTACTTTTTATATACAAAAAGACGCACAGTGGTCTTGAGTTAAATGAACAGTGACGAAGCTGACTCAATTGACGAAATAGTTGGGAACTTAGACAAATTAGTTTTAACAGAGGGACACTCAAAACAAAAAACAGACATGGACTCAGAACATTTAAACGCGTTCCTAAACGCAGCGATTAACGCTGCATTACAAGCCCAAAAGGCAGAATATCAAGCACAAATCCGTGAAATAAGGGAAACATTAAGCAACACGGCGGTAACCCAGCCGGTTAGTATATGAGGAAGTAAAAATCATACCGGATAGAAAGTGCGACGAGCCGCTTGATGCGGTTAAGTCAGTCCCAGAGTTTAGCGGAGTACAAGAAAAGTATGTGTCTCGGCGCCAGGCGGCAAAAGCTGCTTACAGGCTCTATAGTGAGTACGACGGAAGCTCCCGTCACTATCAGGCAGTTTTGATCTTAAGAAACAAGATCAGAGGTCAAGCCGACCTCACGCTGTCTTCGTTTAACACGAAGCTAAACTTTGATGCTATCATAGATAGGTTAGATTTCACATATGCGGACAAGCGTCCTGTACACCTGGTCGAACAGGAAATGAGTACCCTAAGGCAAGGCAATTTAACAATATTGCAGTTTTATGATGAGGTGGAAAAGAAGCTCACGCTTCTTACCAATAAGACTATTATGTCATATGACACGGTCATTGCTAACCATATGAACGAGAAATACAGATCGGATGCGCTCCGAATCTTTATCTCGGGTCTTAAGAAAAGCCTTACTGATGTACTATTCGCGGCTCAGCCCAGCAGTTTGCCAGCTGCACTGGCACTGGCACAAGAGGTTGAAGCCAACCACGACAGGTATGCTTTTGCATCAAATTATGCCAGAAGCTTAGAGGAAAAGGACAAAAGAAATGGTGGTAATCAACAATACCAAAGGCAGGGTGAACAAAAAGATAAAGGGAGTAAAGGAAAAAACCCTTACTTCAAGAAAGAGCAATGGGGCAAGCCGCAGCAAGACCCGGTTGAAAAAATGGATGTTGATCCGTCATCATCCAAGTTTCGACAGCCCACCAATTTCCAAAAACAACAAGGCCAGGTGAACGGCTTCTCGCGATCTGGTCAGAATGGGAGTCAGCCTAACCCCAAGAGGTCAAACACATCTGATAGGCACTCCGACCAGAGGAGACAGAGGGTGAATCACCTGTCCCAAGATGATTCACGTCAGCAAGAAAAAGAGTATGAGCCTCCACTGCCGTTGAGGAAATAGAGGATAACGAAGACGACTACAGCACCGACAACGTTAATTTTTTAACGGTGCGTCCCTGCTCCCGTTCGTAAAGCGAACAGTAGCAGGGGTCAGTCTGAAATTCCTAGTGAATACGGGAGCCTCGAAAAACTACTTGCG
This sequence comes from Drosophila fulvimacula, assembly GCA_035045555.1. Classification (NCBI taxonomy): domain Eukaryota; kingdom Metazoa; phylum Arthropoda; class Insecta; order Diptera; family Drosophilidae; genus Drosophila; species Drosophila fulvimacula. The sequence goes on along the minus strand of JAWNOX010000064.1, from coordinate 681,814 downwards.
CCCCGGTAGCCTCGAACATATTAGAACTACTCCCGTACACAATCCTTTCAGTGTCAAATCAATACATGGTGTAGAAAGCATAACTCACAAATGTACCCTGTCCGTTTTTGGGATCGAGAGCCCATTTTTCATTTTACCAACATTGCCCCTATAAACCTAAGAAATAAAATCATAAAACACACAAATGGAGTTGAAAAAATCCAATTCCATAAGTGTCACAATGTCAATTTCACTGAGATTGAAGAGATCGAGGTCCCTCCGGTCATTAAAAAAGAGTTCACAACCATGACAAAAAAAAAACATAAAGGCTTTTGCAGACCCAGATGAGCTGCTGCCTTATAACACGTCGGTTGTCGGAACAATTCGAACCGAAGATAATGAACCAGTTTATTCGAAGCTTTACCCATTTCCAATGGGCGCGGCCGACTTCGTCAATAAAGAAGTAAAGGAGTTGTTGAAGAATGGCATCATACGGCAATCTCGCTCTCCATATAACAACCCAATCTGGGTTGTCGGCAAGAAAGGGGTCGACGACTCAGGAAAAAAAGGCTGGTCATAGATTTTCGTAAGCTTAACGAAAAAAACCATCGCTGATAAGTACCCTATGCCTAGTATCAATATGATACTGGCAAACCTTGGTAAGGCCCAGTATTTCACGACATTGGATCTGAAATCAGGCTGCCACCAGATCACCCTAGCGGAGCAAGATCGTGAGAAAACATCCTTCTCCGTGAATGGAGGGAAATACGAGTTCTGCCGACCGCCGTTCGGCCTCAAGAACGCCGGAAGTATTTTCCAAAGGGCGATCGATGACGTGCTCCGTGAGCACATTGGCAAGACTTGTTATGTCTATGTCGATGATGTCATCATTTTTTCAAAAAACGAGCGCGACCATGTAAGGGACATAGACTAAGTCCTTAAGAGACACCTTAGACGCCAACATGAGGGTCGCCAAAGAAAAATCGCACTTTTTCAAGAAAAGCGTCGAATTTTTAGGCTTTGTCGTATCCAGCAGCGGTACAAAGACAAGCGAAGACAAGGTGAAAGCGATTCAAAATTTTGAAATACCAACCAGTTTATTTGCAGTAAGGTCCTTCTTAGGTCTCGCGAGCTATTATAGATGTTTTATCAAAGACTGTGCTGCAATCGCTAAACCACTGTCAGATATTTTAAAGGGAGAAAACGGTAAAGTCAGCAAACAGAGGTCCAAAAAAATCCCTGTAGAATTGAGTGAAAAGCAGTTCAATGCTTTCGACAAACTCAGAAATATCTTGGCTTCGGAGGATGTAATCCTTCATTATCCGGACTTTAAAAAACCTTTTGACCTCACAACGGACGCTTCTTCCTCCAGCATCGGAGCTGTACTGTCCCAAGGAGGGAGGCCCATAACTATGATCTTTAGGACTCTCAAAGACAGAGAGATAAATTGCGCAACGAACGAAAGAGAGTTGCTAGCAATAGTTTGGGCATTGAGCAATTTACGCCATTACCTTTATGGTGTGAACAACTTAAATATTTATACCGACCATCAGCCCTTGACGTTCTCCGTGTCGGATAGAAATCCAAATTCGAAAATCAAGCGCTGGAAAGCATTCATCGATGAACACGGGGCCAAAGTTTTTTACAAACCTGGTAAAGAAAACCATGTGGCAGATGCCTTGTCCAGGCAAAATATAAACGCCATTGAAAACTTGCCACAGTCCGACAAAGGCACAATTCATAGTGAGCAGTCTTCATCTTATACAATCGACGCCACTGAAAAGCCCGTAAACTGCTTTAGAAACCAGATTATTCTGGAAGAGGCAGAACATCCGTGGCAACGCACATCAGTACTTTTCAAGGAAAAAGTGCGACATGAAATCGTTTTTAAAGACTGGGACGCGCTTGTTGACGTAGTCAAAGAGGCCGTTAGCCCAGAGGTAGTAAATGCTATTAACTGCGAGCTACCAATATTAGCACGCATACAGCATGCGCTTGTCGAAGCTTTCCCTTCTACCAAATTTTGGTACTGCAAAAGCAGAGTAACAGATATTTTTAACAAGGATGAACAGAAGGAAATAGTCGTTGCCGAGCACAATCGAGCTCACAGAGCAGCACAAGAAAATGAAAAACAGGTGCTTACGGAATATTTTTTCCCAAATATGAACAAAATTGCGGCGGAAGTCGTTGTAAATTGTAAAATTTGTGCCAAGGCCAAATATGATAGGCACCCCAAAAAGCAAAAACTCGGAGCCACTCCGGTCCCGTCCTACGCAGGAGAGATCATCCACATGGATATTTACTCTACTGCAGAAAAGCATTTTTTGACTGTCATAGACAAATTCTCTAAGTTTGCTGTGGTTCACCCTATTGCTTCACGCACGATTTCGGACATAAAGGGATCAATATTATTGATAGTCAATTTATTCCCGGCAATCAAGACGGTCTACTGCGACAACGAAGCTTTATTTAATTCGGAGACAATAAGATCAATGTTTAAAAAATCAGTACGGCATCAATATTGTTAATGCCCCTCCGCTGCACAGCACGTCAAATGGACAAATCGAACGGTTTCATAGCACCCTTAGTGACATGGCAAGATGCTTATCCCAGCAAAGGGGCATCACAGACACAGTTGAAGCCGTGCTGCAAGCCACAGTGGAATATAACCGATCATTCCACTCGGTCATAGATAGAGTCCCGGTCGACGTCATCCATTCATCACCGGATGAGTTAAAACAGGACATAATAAACAAACTGCAAAAAGCACAGAAAACACAGCTAGACAGAAATAAAGCAAATAAGTGGCTAGGTAATAAGCTTAGCCCCTTGTATATAGAGGAAAAAATAGAAGCAGATTTGGGAACGACAGTTCTCATAAAAGGGAGGGTGGTCCATAAGGACAACCTTAGGTAAGCTATAATAAAAAAAAAAAATAAATAAAAAAAAAAAACGAAAATAAAAAATAAAAAAAAAAAGGGAAAGCAATAGACAAATCATTATAAATTCAAACACCCAAAAACAGATAAATGCACTCACAGTCACTGTTAACGAAATCTTAAAATTAAAAAAGTCACAACAAATCGATTCTGCACACTTATATGAGACCCTTCTAGCAAGAAATAGGATACTAACGTTGGAGATTGAAAACCTTATAATTGCAATCACTTTGGCTGCCACTAACGTAATAAACCCTGTAATTATCATAACAGTGACTTAAAGGTAATTTTAAGCAAAGATTTCACAGAGGTTAGCGTAACTCAAATTTTAAATGTATCCAGCGTTAATGTCTTCGCAAATGATCCATTTTATAATTAAATTCCCTAAACCTAAGCTAATATGTAAGAATATGCTGAAGAACTACACGCGGGCACCACGGCCCATTGCAACACACAACCAAGCCATCTGTCGAAGTCGTTCTACGAGATCTTGGAATGACCGAGGACGGTCATGACTTAAGTGGGGGAGTAGTTAACATTATCGTTGTAAGTTTGAGGCTGAGCGCGACGGTCGTCGTTTGTCAATGCGCATCGCTTCAACGCACTCCGATCTTGTCTCTCGCTCTCTCTTGCGCGCTCGTGCGAACGCGAAAGAAACGTACGCGGCATCGATTGGAAATAAGTAAAGCGAAAGATTAAGCCGAGCGCCGTTATCAAATGGAGCAGTTGTTGGGCTAGGTTGTAAATTTGGCACACACATAAAAGGGAAAAGAGAATAATGCTGCTGCGACTCGGTGTAACCGTAATTCGTGTGTAACTGTCACCATGAACAGTTTTGCCAACCAACTGTAAACTGCGATTTATGAGCTGCTGTGTAACAGTTATACAAAAGAGATTAGCAAAAACTGTACGGCTCGGCGACAAGTTAGGGCTATCTTATAAGAACAAAATTGTCTTTACTTTTAGTCTTTGATTTGAATTCAAGCAGACGTGATCGCGCTGCCCAAATAAAGCTCAATTAAATAAATCAGAGTGTTTCATCTTTGACATTCTGGTATCACCCCAATCCAATATAACAGATAGGAATAACTTGTATACCATACGCAGTACGATAACTCGTTCCGTTTCCTTATTATCGATAAATATTGATAAAATGGTTTTGTTTTATGTATACTGTTGAAGCTAGATACATTTGTATAGTATAGTACAGTAGAATAGTATTGCTCCCTACTGCCGTCACATCTTGGTAGTCGGAACATAAATAGAGACCAGGATAGGGGACGAGCTTCAAGCCTTTGCATACCGCTCTACATTGCAGCGACCACCGCAGCAACAATAGATGGCGCTACAGCAGACGGCTCCAGTAGAGCTCAATAAGTCGTTGGAGATGTTCTGTAATCGGAAAGTTAAAATCTGCGGGCTGCTGAAAGCACACAAAATTACTGGGCAGCCTGAGGGAACAAGTTTTGCTAGCTATAAAGCAACTGATGAAGACTCCCTTAAAAACGTCTAGGCCAAATGTCCAAAAAGTAGTAGTAGTGTGTTGATCCAACTGAGGAGGAAGTCCAAACATAGTGCTGAGGTGCTCCAAGAAGCTGGGCGAACGTGTGGTTATTATAACGTTAACCGAATCCGCGCATATCGAGATCCGTGACATTGATGTATATTGCAGATGCGGATTAATGGGTCATAACGGCCGCTAAAATCTGTCCGCAAAATTGAATATTACAATTTCTACAGTTTAACCTGAAATATTGTATATGTCATCGACGTAGCTATTTTAAGTGAGGCTCAGTGAATTCACTTCGGTGTTTGAAGAGCTTGCCGAGGATGCAATGTTCCAGGAGGCCATTAAAGCTGGAGACTTTAATGCTTGGGCACTGGAGTAGGGCAGCCAGTCAACAAATGCCAGAGGTCGCAATCTTCACGATGGTGGATGTGGATTTGCTCAACTCTGGAATCAAGTTCATCTTCAGTCGGGCAAGACTTATATAGAAAGAAATTTGACTAAAATCGTGAGTCAAATTCTAAATTAAAAATTATGAAAGTATAGAGAAACGAAAAAGCCTCATACTAACAATATATAACCATGATATCACCAACCCGATGGGGGAGTTTTATTTGCCGAACCGACGAGCTATGCCCCAGATCACAGGTATGGTTAGTGATATCATTAAAACTAAGCAAAATAGAAGAAGTTAAAAAAAAGGTAATAAACATATAAAAAAAATAAAATCTTAAAAAAGTAAAATACAATAAGAGAAATCACAACACAAGTAGGGAGAATTGGCAGGTACATTCTCACTACTGGGTTGTGTGTGTGATTTCTCTGAAATATGCTGAAAGAGAAGATTTTATTAAGGAAAGAGAGAGTTCAGAACTAAATGCATGAAAATAAGTATTGTACTTAGTACATAGAACACGGAACGCGCTGTGCAAAAAGGACAAAAGTGACGAGAAGCACGGGAAGGAATTAGGAAATTTACTTGAAATAGAAGAGAAGGCGAATCAATACTACCGTTAATCAACTTATGTAAAAAAGTAATACACAAGACTATTCTACGATTAATTAACGATAGAAGATCTAAAAGAAGAAGCCTACTATGATAAGACGGTAGACGAAGGTTACGATCTCAGTTTAGATTGCGGAAGGCAAAAAGAAGAAATTGCTTCTGAATCGATTCAATACGGTCCTGGTACAATTTCTGCTGTGGCGACCATATAATAGAACAATATTCTAATATAGGGTGTACCAGCGAGACAAAAATAAGTTTAGTGACTAACGGATCATTAAACTCTTTAGACCAACGTTTAATAAATCGTATAAATCGAATGAATAATCGTATAATGCATATTGAATCTAAGTTTACAGTCAAAGAGCACCCCGAGATCTTTGATTGTAGAAATACGTTGCAAGGACACATTGTTGATTGTGTAATCAGCAAAAAATCGAGTGGTACGACTGAAAGTCATTGTCATACACTTAGAACAATTTAGATGCTTTACACCAATATTGAAAGGAAATTAGATTATCCTGTAGGCGTAGATGATCTATTGAGGTCTTGTATAAGAGACAGAGTTTTACGTCTCTGCATACATGAATATTCTATAGTAAGAAATACAACTCGGAAGGTCATTTATAACAAGTAAGGAAACTCTAGTCGGAAATGCCCGACTAGGAAATACCCTGAACCCCGCCTATCGACGGCTTTAAATGCACTTCAAAGTTTGTATATAATTTTAAATTTAATTAAAAAATTAAAAAAAAAAAAGATTAAGTAACTTGCATAAAAAAAGTTTTGACGTCAGCTTAGAGTATCGAAAGTTATTAAGCTACTGAGCTACTGCTACTGAGCTGCTGAACTTCTGCTAAAAATTCATCCCCAATTTCTCTTTGTTGTTATTATGAATTCTGAGATTTTCCTAGATGCTTCTGCTGCTTAGCCACGCGCGTGTGTACGTAAACGTTTGGTAAACGTTTCGTTTAATAACATAATGCATTTCATCTATTCTTATGTATATTATATTGACTTTATTTAAGTTATATCAATGTTACTCTTATTTTATATATATGTAAATATATACAGTATGTACATACATACATATGTACATGTATATTGCAAGCAACGCACATACACACGCACACGCATACGCTCTGCTAACTGCGCAGTTTACTCAGCGACTGCGCTGCGCCAATATATGCGTGTTATAGGAAACTAAATGCTTAACAACTTTTTTTGTAGATCTTCTGTAAACTTTCTTAATCAAACTTGCGCAGCATAATTATATCATTCATATGTGTGCATGTGCAAAAGCACAAGTCTCTAGTATTTGAATTAAGTGTTTTGAAAATTTGGGCGTGGCATCCAAAATTTAACAAAAATCAAAATTGTCTAAAAGTCCCATTAAGCTAAATACAAGATTTGGGGTCTCTAACTGTCAAGATATAGAAGATATAATTTAAAAACTGAAAATCGATTTCGTTTTTAATCGATAAAAAAAACGAGAAGAGTTATCGAATTTCTAAAACAAACTCGACCTGCGCGTAATATACACGAATCTATAAAAAAAAGTTCAAGTCTCTAGCTATTATAGGCTCTGAGATCCACGCGTTCAAACATACGGACAGACGGACAGACGGACGGACGGACAGACGGACAGACAGACAGGGCTCAATCGACTCGGTTTGTCGTCCTAATCAAGAATATATATACTTTATGGGGTCTGCCACGCCTCCTTCTGCCCGTTACATACATTTGGGCTGCAACAAAACCATTATACCCTGATTCAGGGTATGAAAAGGAAGAAAAGTAGAGGGCCCAAGTGACTACCCTGAGGAACACCCGAAGAGACAAATATGACCTTCGAAATAGATATTCGCAACAGAACTCTTTGGGTTCTACCCTTTAAATAGGAAGCAATCCAAGACAGAAGTTTAGGGGAAAATCCCAATTGGTCAAGCTTTTGAAGCAAGATATCATACTGAACAGAGTCAATTGCCTTACTGAAATCAATGTATATAACATCTGTTTGCATTTTATTTAGAAAGGTTTTATTGAATAGGGATATATACAGAGGAATAATAAATGATTCTTTCCAAATTTAAGGGAATACCGAGGTATCAAGCGACAAATTAAAGAGTTTTAATAAAGGTGACCACACAGAAGCACTGCATTCTTTAATCACACAACTAGGAGTACCATCCGCCCCCGGAGAGAACGACGATTTCAACGTACGCATAGCGGATAAAAGAGAGACAGGAGAAATATTAGAAACGCTAATGGTATTTCCATTAATATTAGAATTTTAAATTGGAAATGAATGGGTTTCTGGAATGGCAGTTGAGTAAGTGGATTGGAAGAAATTTGCAAATAGATGTGAGGTATCTTGATCATTGCAAGTTCTGTCACCACCTAGGAAAAACGAGGATGGAAACCCAGAAGATTTACGCTTCAAATTTACAAATGAATAAAATCTTTTGGGATCACCACCAAACTGCCTCATAACAACGAGAGTTTAAAATATTGAAATTGGCCTTTGCTAAGGAGTATTTAGACCAGTGAACGACCGAACCCGACATATTCAACTTTTTAAAACATTTAGATTTAAAATTTTTTAGAGTTGAAAGAGTCGAAGTGAACCAGGGAGGTTTATTAGAAAGATATTTAGGAAGACACATAGGAACACACTTGTCTAGAATAGCATTTAAAGTACTGTAGATTGTGAAACTGCCAAGTTTACATCAACTGCCTCTTATAAAGGAGACCAACCTGTTGCATTAATGAGATCATTAAGCAAAACAAAATTACATTTATTAAAACAACGACGCTTTTTAGATGATGAGGGCGTAAAAATTGGTGGATAGTAAATAGGTATTAATTAGGTTGGATGATATAAATCCTCAGTTATACAAAAAGGGGATGATCTTAAAACATTAATGCTGGCGTCATCATTAGTAAAAACAAGATGAAGAGAATGATTTAAATAATTAGAAATTGAGTTCATCTGATACATAGAAAGGTTAAACAATTCATCAAAAAACAAGTAAGGAAACTCTAGTCGGAAATGCCCGACTAGGAAATACCCTGAACCCCGCCTATCGACGGCTTTAAATGCACTTCAAAGTTTGTATATAATTTTAAATTAAATTAAATAATTAAAAAACAAGTAAGGAAACTCTAGTCGGAGGAGCCCGACTAGGAAATACCCTGAACCCCGCCTATCGGCGGCTTTAAATGCACTTCAAAGTTTATATATAATTTTAAATTAAATTTAAAAATTAAAAAAAAAAACAAAAAAGATTAAGTAACTTGCATAAAAAAAGTTTTGACGTCAGCTTAGAGAATCGAACCCGAGACTTTATGTCGGCGATCATCGTTTCTATCAACACAGCCGTTGCAATACATAAGAGTGAGATAGCGAATTCCTAAGTACAGTTATTGAGCTACTGAGCTGATGCTACTGAGCTGCTGAACTTCTGCTTAAAATTCATCCCCAATTTGTCTTTGTTGTTGTTGTTATGAATTCTTCGAATTTTCTAGAGCTTCTGCTGCTGTTGCCACGCGCGTGTGAACGTAAGCGTTTGGTAAACGTTTCGTTTAATAACATAATGCATTTCATCTATTCATATGTATGTATGTACATATGTATATTATATTGACTTTATTTAAGTTATATCAATGTTACTCTTATTTTATATATATGTAAATATATACAGTATGTACATGTGTACATACATATGTACATATGTATATTGCAAGCAATATATACACACGCACACGCATACGCTCTGCTAACTGCGCAGTTTACTCAGCGACTTCGCTGCGCCAATATGTGCGTGTTATGGAAAATTAAATGTTTAATAACTTTTTTTGTAGATCGACTTTCTTAATCAAACTTGCGCAGCGTAATTATATCATTCATATGCGTGTATGTGCAAAAGCACAAGTCTGTAGTCTTTGAAATAAGTGGTTTGAAAATTTGGGCGAAGGGGGCGTGGCATCCAAAATTTAACAAAAATCAAAATTGTATAAAAGTCCCATTAAGCTAAATAAAAGATTTGGAGTCTAACTATAAAGATGTAGAAGATATCATTTTAAAACTGAAAATCGATTTCGTTTTTAATCGATAAAAAAAGAACGAGAAGAGTTATCGAATTTCTAAAACAAACTCGACCTGCGCGTGATATACACGAATCTATAAAAAAAAGTTCAAGTCTCTAGCTATTATAGGTTCTGAGATCCACGCGTTCAAACATACGGACAGACGGACAGGGCTCAATCGACTCGGCTTGTCGTCCTGATCAAGAATATATACATATACTTTATGGGGTCTGCCACGCCTCCTTCTGCCTGTTACATACATTTGGGCTGCAACAAAACCATTATACCCTGATTACCCATTTTTAATGGGTTCAGGGTATAACAAGTAAGGAAACTCTAGTCGGAGGTGCCCGACTAGGAAATACCCTGAACCCCGCCTATCGGCGACTTTAAATGCATTTGAAAGTTTGTATATAATTATTTTAAATTAAATTAAAAAATTAAAAAAAAACAAAAAAGATTAAGTAACTTGCATAAAAAAAGTTTTGACGTCAGCTTAGAGAATCGAACCCGAGACTTTATGTCGGCGATCATCGCTTCTATCAACACAGCCGTTGCAATACATAAGAGTGAGATAGCGAATTCCTAAGTACAGTTATTGAGCTACTGAGCTGCTGCTACTGAGCTGCTGAACTTCTGCTTAAAATTCATCCCCAATTTGTCTTTGTTGTTGTTGTTATGAATTCTTCGAATTTTCTAGAGCTTCTGCTGCTGTTGCCATGCGCGTGTGTACGTAAACGTTTGGTAAACGTTTCGTTTAATAACATAATGCATTTCATCTATTCATATGTATGTATGTACATACATATGTATATTATATTGACTTTATTTAAGTTATATCAATGTTACTCTTATTTTATATATATGTAAATATATACAGTATGTACATGTGTACATACATATGTATGTATATTGCAAGCAACGCATACATACACACGCACACGCATACGCTCTGCTAACTGCGCAGTTTACTCAGCGACTACGCTGCGCCAATATGTGCGTGTTATGGAAAATTAAATGTTTAATAACTTTTTTTGTAGATCGACTTTCTTAATCAAACTTGCGCAGCGTAATTATATCATTCATATGCGTGTATGTGCAAAAGCACAAGTCTGCACAAGTTGAAATAAGTGGTTTGAAAATTTGGGCGAAGGGGGCGTGGCATTCAAAATTTAATAAAAATCAAAATTGTATAAAAGTCCCATTAAGCTAAATACAAGATTTGGAGTCTCTAACTATAAAGATGTAGAAGATATAATTTTAAAACTGAAAATCGATTTCGTTTTTAATCGATAAAAAAAGAACGAGAAGAGTTATCGAATTTCTAAAACAAACTCGACCTGCGCGTGATATACACGAATCTATAAAAAAAAGTTCAAGTCTCTAGCTATTATAGGTTCTGAGATCCACGCGTTCAAACATACGGACAGACGGACAGGGCTCAATCGACTCGGCTTGTCGTCCTGATCAAGAATATATACATATACTTTATGGGGTCTGCCACGCCTCCTTCTGCCTGTTACATACATTTGGGCTGCAACAAAACCATTATACCCTGATTACCCATTTTTAATGGGTTCAGGGTATAACAAGTAAGGAAACTCTAGTCGGAGGTGCCCGACTAGGAAATACCCTGAACCCCGCCTATCGGCGACTTTAAATGCATTTGAAAGTTTGTATATAATTATTTTAAATTAAATTAAAAAATTAAAAAAAAACAAAAAAGATTAAGTAACTTGCATAAAAAAAGTTTTGACGTCAGCTTAGAGAATCGAACCCGAGACTTTATGTCGGCGATCATCGCTTCTATCAACACAGCCGTTGCAATACATAAGAGTGAGATAGCGAATTCCTAAGTACAGTTATTGAGCTACTGAGCTGCTGAACTTCTGCTTAAAATTCATCCCCAATTTGTCTTTGTTGTTGTTGTTATGAATTCTTCGAATTTTCTAGAGCTTCTGCTGCTGTTGCCATGCGCGTGTGTACGTAAACGTTTGGTAAACGTTTCGTTTAATAACATAATGCATTTCATCTATTCATATGTATGTATGTACATACATATGTATATTATATTGACTTTATTTAAGTTATATCAATGTTACTCTTATTTTATATATATGTAAATATATACAGTATGTACATGTGTACATACATATGTATGTATATTGCAAGCAACGCATACATACACACGCACACGCATACGCTCTGCTAACTGCGCAGTTTACTCAGCGACTACGCTGCGCCAATATGTGCGTGTTATGGAAAATTAAATGTTTAATAACTTTTTTTGTAGATCGACTTTCTTAATCAAACTTGCGCAGCGTAATTATATCATTCATATGCGTGTATGTGCAAAAGCACAAGTCTGCAGAATTTGAAATAAGTGGTTTGAAAATTTGGGCGAAGGGGGCGTGGCATTCAAAATTTAATAAAAATCAAAATTGTATAAAAGTCCCATTAAGCTAAATACAAGATTTGGAGTCTCTAACTATAAAGATGTAGAAGATATAATTTTAAAACTGAAAATCGATTTCGTTTTTAATCGATAAAAAAAGAACGAGAAGAGTTATCGAATTTCTAAAACAAACTCGACCTGCGCGTGATATACACGAATCTATAAAAAAAGTTCAAGTCTCTAGCTATTATAGGTTCTGAGATCCACGCGTTCAAACATACGGACAGACGGACAGGGCTCAATCGACTCGGCTTGTCGTCCTGATCAAGAATATATACATATACTTTATGGGGTCTGCCACGCCTCCTTCTGCCTGTTACATACATTTGGGCTGCAACAAAACCATTATACCCTGATTACCCATTTTTAATGGGTTCAGGGTATAACAAGTAAGGAAACTCTAGTCGGAGGTGCCCGACTAGGAAATACCCTGAACCCCGCCTATCGGCGACTTTAAATGCATTTGAAAGTTTGTATATAATTATTTTAAATTAAATTAAAAAATTAAAAAAAAAACAAAAAAGATTAAGTAACTTGCATAAAAAAAGTTTTGACGTCAGCTTAGAGAATCGAACCCGAGACTTTATGTCGGCGATCATCGCTTCTATCAACACAGCCGTTGCAATACATAAGAGTGAGATAGCGAATTCCTAAGTACAGTTATTGAGCTACTGAGCTGCTGAACTTCTGCTTAAAATTCATCCCCAATTTGTCTTTGTTGTTGTTGTTATGAATTCTTCGAATTTTCTAGAGCTTCTGCTGCTGTTGCCATGCGCGTGTGTACGTAAACGTTTGGTAAACGTTTCGTTTAATAACATAATGCATTTCATCTATTCATATGTATGTATGTACATACATACATATGTATATTATATTGACTTTATTTAAGTTATATCAATGTTACTCTTATTTTATATATATGTAAATATATACAGTATGTACATGTGTACATACATATGTATGTATATTGCAAGCAACGCATACATACACACGCACACGCATACGCTCTGCTAACTGCGCAATTTACTCAGCGACTTCGCTGTGCCAATATGTGCGTGTTATGGGAAACTAAATGCTTAATAACTTTTTTTGTAGATCGAATTTCTTAATCAAACTTGCGCAGCGTAATTATATCATTCATATGCGTGTATGTGCAAAAGCACAAGTCTGTAGTATTTGAAATAAGTGTTTTGAAAATTTGGGCGAAGGGGGCGTGGCATCCAAAATTTAACAAAAATCAAAATTGTATAAAAGTCCCATTAAGCTAAATACAAGATTTGGAGTCTTTAACTATCAAGATATAGAAGATATAATTTTAAAACTGAAAAATCGTTTTCGTTTTTAATCGATAAAAAAATAACGAGAAGAGTTATCGAATTTCTAAAACAAACTCGACCTGCGCGTGATATACACGAATCTATAAAAAAAAGTTCAAGTCTCTAGCTATTATAGGTTCTGAGATCCACGCGTTCAAACATACGGACAGACGGACAGACAGACAGACGGACAGGGCTCAATCGACTCGGCTTGTCGTCCTGATCAAGAATATATACATATACTTTATGGGGTCTGCCACGCCTCCTTCTGCCTGTTACATACATTTGGGCTGCAACAAAACCATTATACCCTGATTACCCATTTTTAATGGGATCAGGGTATAAAAAAAAAATGTTTAAAACATAAAATTCATATTTTCATCTCTGATTAGATGTTAGTGTAGGTGCAGTAGTAGTAGTGCAGTAATTGAGTTGAGTTATCCAATGCTGAGCTATAAATTGAAGGATATATAAATATTTTGCCAGTTGCCAAGATTTCTGTGGTCGTATGTACATATTCGAAAATGCTCAAAATATAAACAAAATTTAAAAAAACACTATATACATATGTACATAGTCAGATCCTATTTGTCACATCTTCAGTGAATACATAGTATTTTGTCACATGCCCAATTTGGGCGTTCTACCTCTAATACTGTAGAACCCATAAAGTATATACATTCCTGATCAGCTCAATCGATATAGCTGAGGCGATATAGCCCTGCCCGTCCTTCTGTATGAACGCAAGGATTTCGTAAACCACAAAAGCTAGAGATCTGAAATATTTTTTTTTAACTTATTATTTGATTTTTATGTAACGTTAGAGCTAGAGACTTCAAATTTACTGTACAGATAGGTGTAGTGAATGCGAACATTTTGTATGAATGCCATAATCACACTGTGAAAATTTGATTAAGTCCATCTGCAAAAAAGTTATTAAACATTTAATTTCACATATCATAGGCATATACATATGTAATATTTACAGCGATACAAAATGACTTCTTGTACACCAAATAGTATTCTGCACTATATAGTAATATTTAAAATAGCCAATTACTGTTTGAATGGTAGACTTGACTCTGGACATTATTTTGGCTATATGATTTTTGAAAGTATATTACGTAGAGCTTTGTGAACGCAAATAATTTATTATTTTTGGGTTTTTAGTAATACTATACGACTAAAATAAAATGTTAATATTATTTAAATGCTATTTGTAGTTAATATGTTTTTAAGCAAACTCGCAAAATATTTCGCTCTTTCGACTTTAAGGGTAGGAAAAAGTTCGTCCGAAGAGAAAAGCAATAGCTGAGAGAATATTAGCAAAGGAACAAATAAAAACACTACTCTACAAAGTAAACGATGTACATACATATGTATGTACCTAGAACACGTCTGACGACACTGGGTCGCTAATATTAAAACTATACAATGTAAGCAAATGTACATCGTATACATATTATATATATATTAAATACAGGTATGTGTGTATATTACGGAATAATAAGTATTGAAATATTATAAGCAGTGTTATTTAGATAGTAATATGGAGTTATACAAGTGGGAAATACAGCTTTTAATCGAAGTATTCAACCATGAACAAGTTATTTCCCGGTCAACTCTACTTCTGACGCCATCAGTTGGCGTAAGGGAGAACATTGAAGAATTAATGATCATTCCCAACGTCGAACCATCGAGTTTAAGGACATAAGTTAAACAATTTTAATAACCGTGTATTACAATAAATTTCAGTTTACACACAGTGCAGCATTCATTAACTAAAAAAAATTAATGAGTATTGAAAGTATTAAGTTAAACTTTAAATTTTCAAACAATAACGCAGCTGATAATTTACAATCCGTAGTGCGATGGCGCTACAAACGGATAGATTTCATAAATGTATTAAATCTATGTATTAAATCTATCCGTTTGTCTATTATCTTTCCAAATTACGGAATGGCTTTTAATCAAAATTGTAAAAAGTCCTCCTATTAATTATTATTGCTCATATTATAGCCTATATTTGTAAACAATTTGAAGAATTTGGCAATTTTTGAGCTGGTATCCAAGCAAAATTCCAAAATTCTATAAAAACACATGCAACTAAATATAAAATTGTTGGACTCCAGTTCTTTCGACGTAGAAGGCATAATTTAATTATTCAATTTCTATTTAATAAACTCGATCTACAGGAGATTCCAAAGAAGATTTTATGAAAACCATTATACGTATAGTTTTTATGGCAAGTGTATGTATAGAACCATAAACAAAACAAGTAAAAACGTTGTAGTCGGGAGATACCCACTGCGAAATACTCATTCACACCGCAACCTCCCAGTTCCATAACATTCCAAGAAACCAATTTACCAATTTCCCACACCCCCTAATTATCCCCATGTTTTGTATTTAGTTTCATGTGCATTTAATACAATTTTGGGTTTTGCTATACACCAGTTTCTTACAATTTAGTTCAAAATATAATCAATATGTTGAAAATTTCATTAAAAGCTATTAACACAGAAGTTATTCAACAAAACGGACAAAATTGGAAAAGATTTCACAGAAAAAATTATAAAAAATATGCCAAACCGTCTGGATGATACAATTAAAAACAATGGGGACCACACAAAATATTAAAGAGGTTTAATTTTTAGATAATATTGGTAAAGTCCTTTACTTCGCAAAAAAAAAAAACGAATATTAATGTGGCACGAATTTTCACCTTTCTTTTGTTTTTTCTTATTATTTTTTTTAGTTTTAAATAAATATTGTGATGCTATGCTATGCTCAATGAGGAGGTAATAAATCCAGCTATAATTTACCATTTACCAGTTTTTTTATTTAACCTAACATTAATAGAGTTACATGGGTTGAAAATTGAAAAAAGAAAAAACCGAATATTAATGTGGTCCACTGTATGTACATACATATGTATGTATTTATGTAAGTAATACAACAGAAAATGAATACGAGTGTATTGTATTTTGTTCGTTGGTTGTGTTGCAAAGTGTAATCCACCTTTATTGTAAAAACTGGGCGTAAAAGCTATGTACATGTGTATGTACATACATACATATATGTACGAGCAGACCACATCAAAGTAGCAGTATCACCAATTGTGGCAGCGGCAGTGACCCAATGTTTGGCGCTTTTTGAGCATACATATGTACATACATATGTACATATGTATAAATACTCAGAGCCAAACGCAAATGTTTTCATTCTCCAGTAGTCTTTAAAGTGACATGACGGCATTGGTGCACTACATCAAGTCATGTATCAGCATGTCCAACCAAGCAACACAAATCATATTTATGCCGATGGTAAGTGGACTTATAACGCTGCCAAATTGTATCAACTACCCGTGTGAAATCCTGGATATAAATCATTTGGGATTTGATTCTCAATGTTATACACATACATACATATGTATGTATATTTTTTTGGTTAGTGTTAATTTTTTTGTGTAATATTTGTCATGTGTTAAGTAGATTATTCGGCGACATACATACATACATACATACATACATACATACATCTGTATGTATGTACACTCAGTCAAGAGTTTGCACACTGAAAAAATTTAACATCCATGAAAAGACGCCTCAAACATATTTTGGATGCCCAGGGAGGCCACACTAAATATTAAAACATCTAATTTGTTCTAATTTTAAATTTAAATTTATAGACTCAAAGTGTGCAAACACATTATTGACAATGTTACTGAAGGTTAATTTTTGTTTTTGTTATCTATTTCTATATATGTACATATGTATGTACATATGTATGTATATTGAATATTATGATTTCTATTTTTCGTAATCTTATTTAAAACAAGTTAATAAACAATTATTGAATTTAAAAAATTTAATTTTTTATATTAAAAGTTAAGATTTCTGCTGGCAAAGTCAAAATGTTAAATTTTTTCCGTTTGCAAACTCATTCTTGACAGAGTGTACATTTATGGAGACATACATACATATGTACATATGTATGTAGAGTGTGATGCAGCATGTGACACCGTTGCGCTTGTGCTTAAGTTTAAGTTCGTGATCTAATACTAAGACAAAGCCGTAAAACAATGCTTTGGGGGGCTAAGTGACACCTAAAAAAAAAAAAAAAAAACTCAACATTCATATTGAGTTATACGCATGCGCTTAAAGGAAAAAACAACGGATAAATATTGGCGGCGAAATGCTCATTGTGCTTTCAGACACGTACACAAATAGACGATTACTTGCAAAACAGCTGTTGTAGTCTTTATAGCTCAGAAAGGCTATTGAAATTGCATTTCACAATGACTTAAAATATATACATACATATAAAAGTACATACATGTATGTACATATGTATATTGTTTGGAACTATCAAAAACTTAAATTGTATAAGTACATATGTACATACATACATACATATGTATGCATTTCGTATGTCTACACATTATTAAAACGAATCAAAATTAACAACTTTCTGCTTCTGTTAATCTAGTACACCGTTTTTCGCTTCACTTTTAAGTTCGGGCAACGAACATACTTGACAGCGAAATCTTTGAACTGCGAGCGCTCGTTCGGCAATTGTATATTTATGCAAGAAGCTATTTCTGCATAACTATGTACATATGTTTATTCTCTGATCTCTTCTCTCTTATATATTTTTGTCCTCCGCTCTCTTCTTCCTACGTAGATTTACATACATACATACATATGTATATTTTGAAGTTTTTGCAATGCCTGGTAAACGCACCGATGATAATTTAATACAATTAGTTTATTTTAATTATAACAAAGGGAATATCAGCAAAGATTTGGCTGAAATGTTTATTATTAGGCTTAGAACAGCTTACAACATTATTAATCGGGCGGAAAAGGAAAATAGACTTGAATTAAACAGTTCTAAAGGCAGAAAAGTAAAGTCTTCAGAAGACTGTACGAAAAGTACTCATCACAAGTGACACAAAACCGGATCTCAATCCTATGAAATATTTTTGGGGCACTTCTGAAGAAACAAGTAAGGAAGCTCTAGTCGAGACTGCTCGACTAAGAGATACCCTAAACCCTTCGAATAGCCGATATTCGAAGCCTGCTATGATTATTTTACATATATGTTGCAAGCAACACATACACATACGCACGCTCACGAACGTATTATGAGCACGAGCTCTGCTAACTGAGCAGCGACTGCGCTCGGGCTGCAATATGCCTATGATATGCGAAATTAAATGTTTAATAGATGGACTTTCTTAATGAAATTTTCACAGTGTGTTTATGGCATTCATATGCGTGTATTTGCCAAAGCACAAGTCTCTAGTATTTGAAATACGGGTTTTGCAAATTGTAAGCGAAGGGGGCGTGGCATCCAAAATACAAAAACTGCAAAATGCCCGCATTCACTACACCTATGCACAGTCTTGAAGTCTCTAGCTTTAATGGGTCACTTAATTGAAAGTCAATTTATCGAAATTTATCGATAACTCGTTAACGGGATGAGTTATCGAAAAAATAAAACAAACTTGTATAGCGTATGGTATTCACGAGTATACATGTCAAATTTCATATCTTTAGCTTCTGTGGTTTACGAGATCAGCGCGTTCATACAGACGGGCGGACAGACGGACGGACGGGCGGACGGACGGACGGGCGGACGGACGGACAGACGGACAGGGCTTAATCGACTCAGCTCGTCGAGCTGATCAAGAATATATATACTTTATGGGGTCTGCGATGTCTCCTTCTGCCTGTTACATACATTTTCACAAAAACATTATAACCTGATTTCCCATTTTCAATGGGTTCAGGGTATAAAAAGTGGCCAAACGAAGTCCTACTTCAAAACATTTGCTAATTTGTTGCATTAAACAGGAATGCCACAAAATTCCCTAATATGGTCAATGTCGCGACGCCTCTGGCGTGTAATGGAAGCTAATGGTGGGCATACCAAATATTAGCCAATTCCATATTGATCTTAAAGAAATATAGATCTCATAATATAATTGTTTGCATTTTGCAAACAATTAATGGACAGCTAAAATTTTCTGTTTTCTTTTGTTTTGCATTAGTTTTTATGTTTTTCTTGTTTTTCTTATGAGTTTTTTTTACTTATTTTATTTAAGAATATATAAAGGAACACTACTGTAAAAATAAATTATGAAAAGAAGTGCCTTTCCCACTAAAATATGATGTTAAAGTTGAACTTGTGTTCGCTTTTTCGTTTTGCAAACAATTAATGGACACACTGTATGTACAGTGGTTCAGAGCTTATTTCAACCAGCACCTTAAAAAAAGTTTGTTGGGCTATAAAATCTAAACTACTGGGGATATCAAACAAATTTAAACGCAGGTTGTTAGTGTGACATTTAAACTAATAAAAAATTAATTCATTTATTTTAAAAATATTTTTTTAATATTTAATAATGCTTAATAACTAAAAAATGAGACCATAACAGTTCCACTGCTTATTTCAACCAGCTGATCAAAGTTCCGTTATTTTGCAATGCAACGGTAGATTTTTGTTCTATGCTTTATTCACTATTTTCGCTATGTGATGAAATAAGCATGTGGTTTATTTTTTAGAGCTCAACTTGCAGAAAAGTGAATTTAGTAAAATGGGACCACGCACAATTGTTGAACAGCGAGAACTTGTTCTCAAACATTTTAAAAATGGCCATTCACGTAGAAAGTTTTGCGGAAATGGTTGGATTAAGTGATTCAACAGTTCAAAATATCATATATCGATTTGTGTGGGAAAATATAACCCACAATAAAGGGAGAAATGCTCAAAAAAATAATTTTTAATCCCATTGTGAGAAAAATCTGGGATAACCCAAGACTATCGGCTCGACAAGTGACCAATGATGTTAAGGAGAAGTTGGGCAAGTCGTGACACTCAGAAACTATTCGTCGTGTGCTTCGGGAACATGACTGGTTGAAATAAGCTCTGAACCACTGTATATCTTCTACGTCTATAGAGTAGAGTTCCAATATCTTGTATGTAGTTTTTTGTGTATTTTATACAATTTTTATTTTTGTTAAATTTTGGATACTCCTAATTTCATCAAATTTGTATTTCCCATTTTCAATGGGTTCAGGGTATAAAAAACAAAACTCGTACTGCGTATGGTATCCGTGTGCGCATTTGAAATCTATTCGCCGAATTCGCTTCACTTTCCATTTCGAGCACCGAAAATATGTGACGCAAAATCAGTGCGCTGTGACCGCTAGTTCAACAATGGTCAATTTATATACAACTATTATTGCTTATTCTCTGATCTTCTCTCTCTTATACATACATACATATATTTTTATTTTTCGCTGTCTTCTCTCTCAAATATATATGTACAAATATGTGTCTATGTATCAACATATAAACAGACCACGAATAACAAAGAAAATGTGAATATATTGCATAAGCATGACAAACCCTTTGAACAGTGGTATACTCAACTCTCGCAAAAGAAATGGAACCTCAGCAAGTAAATTTCAGTTTTTGTGCTCTGCTGTTGGTAAGTATAATTATATACATACATGTACATGTATATATAAATCTATATACTTATGAATCGCCCATGATGTCATCACAAGGACATGCTATTGAGCGCATGCGTCAAGCGAAAGATTTTATCCTGAAATATTAACTTCATTGTGCGGGGAATTTAATACATTTCTTCCCATATGTACATATATACATACATACTTACATATGTATGTAATATATTTTTAGTCAAATTCATGACATGTTCATAAAAAGAAAACTAAGACTGGGGTTGTCGAGACCGCTCGACTAGGATATACTGTAGGATATATATGTACATATGTATGTACACTGAACCGATATAGAAAACATGCACTTTACATATGTATATATTGAAAGCAATACATAACTTTTTATACCCTGAACTCATTGAAAATTGGAAATCGGGGTATGTTCTGGTGAAAATGTATGTAGAGTAGATATATTCTTGATTAGCTCGACGAGCTGACTCGAAATAGCCCTGTTCGTCCGTCCGCCTGTATGAACGCTGCGATCTGGTAAACCACAAAAGCTAGAGATATGAAATTTGGCAAGTATACTCGTGAATACCATAAGCAATACAAGCAAGTTTTTTTTTTCTTTGATAATTCAGCCTGTTTCCGAATTATCGATAATTTTGGATAAACTGACTTCAATTACAGCTAGTGAATACAGACATTTTGTAGCTTTTGGATTTTGGATGCCACGTCCTCTTCGCCAGATATTTGCAAAACACGTATTATGAATACTAGAGACTTGTGCTTTGGCAAATACACACATATGAATGACATAATGCCAGTGTGAAAATTTGAGAAAAAAATTATTAGACATTTAATTTCCCATGCCATGCCATATTGCAGCCCAACCACAGTCGCTGTAAAGTTTGCAGAGCGCGTGTTCATTATTGCGTCCTTGTGAGTGCGTATGTTTGTGTATGGGTTGCTTGTAAATGTAACAATTTACCACACCTCTAATTATCCCCTACTTTTTTATTTAGTTTCATGTGTATTTAATTTTGATATATTCTATACACCAATTTCTTACAATTCAGCTAAAAATATAATTAATATGCAAAAAATTTAATTAAATTCCACCAAGTAACCCAGAAGTTATTTAACAAAACGTTTAGGCAATTCATGAATCATCTCCTAATTAAGATACTTGGTCGCTTTGGAATTCAGTGGCGTTGGTAATAGAAATGACGCGCGCCGTTCATGGACACCATTGGTTCGAGCCTCGGATGAGTTGGTTTTTTATACATACTTTATTTATTTATTATTGGTTTGACAAGCAAAGTGGAGGCGTCGTGGTGGAGATGATGAATTACGGACGCGTACACTCACGTCCCAAAAGGGGCGTAAAAATAATTTTTTGCCGACCAATAGAGGAGGTCACCAGCTATAAACTTATAAACTCGTGCGGTTTGCCCCGCCCCTAGTTGGCGTAGAAATATCCGCCATAGCTTATTAAACTTGGGTGTTAATACAAGCATATATACCAAGTTTCAAGTTACTAGCATCAATAGTGTTCAAAATATAACAGAAGATGTAAAATTGTTATATATTCAGATCCGATTTGCCACGCCCCCAGTTTTTAGTCGATCTTTATAAGATAGTAATAGTTACTCACGTGCCAAAGTTGGCCATTCTAGCTTTAAAACTGTTGAAGATACAGTTTCACCCGATTTGCCACGCCCCCAATGGGCGTAAATATATCCGCCATAGCTTACTCAACTTGGGATGTCAACGCGAGTATACATTCCAAATCTCTCCAAATCTCTCTGCTACAAGTAGTATTTTCACATACAGCAAAACTCATTTTCCAATTTGCCGATGAGAATCCGATGAGAATATACACGAGTATATTTTCCAAATTTCAAGAGTCTAGCTTCAATATCTTTGAAATGGTTTGCGTTCATAGGGATAGACGGACAGCAAGACTTAGTTTGCAAAAACCCAATATAGTCATTTAAATTTGTGAATAATCATAGCATGTTTGCATTATCGGTTATGTGAATGGGTCAGGGTATCTCCTAGTCGAGCGGTCTCGGTTGGAGCTTTCTTACTTGTTTAGTCTTAAATGCTTTGAATTCTCTTGGTTGATGTATTTCGTTTAGTTTTTCGCAACATGCAATTGTGTGGCATTCGGTTTTGTCGCACTTCTGTTGCTGGTGCGCATTTCAATTTAACTCAATTGATTTTTATTAAGCTCGTAAAACAACATTTTTATAGCACTTCGAAGATACTCCATTAATTGATGATGATGGCTGTAATTATTAGATATAATAATTACAAAATGATAAAATCACTTGCTGGGTTATGACTGCGTAACTTATGGTCGGGAAAAAACTAAATAAATTTAAAATTTATCGATGCGGGACAAAAATAATTGGAAGATGTATTTCGACATTCAAATGTTTAAAGAAGGAAGAAGTATTTCGACATTCAAATGTTTAAATAATATGTTGTATATTATTTATTTTTACTCACATTTTATTCTAGATTCCTTTGGTACTACAAATTAGTTTATAAATAATAAATAAGAAGGTTGTAAGCAGTTGCGAACGACTACAATTTATTCCAATTGGTAGATGCAAAAACAATGATATTTATCATAAAATTAATATTTTTCTACCCTGAACGCATTAAAAATGGGAAACCAAGGTATAATTTTTTGTATGCAACAGGCAGAAGGAATCGTGGCAGTCCCCATAAAGTATATTTATACATTGCTATTATATTTAAAATCATGAAATAACAATGGAAATTTGACAAGATAGATTATCCGTTTAACCTAAAAAAAATCAAATAAAAAGGGTATTTTTTATACCCTGAATCTACTGAAAATGGGAAATCAGGGTATAATGTTTTTGTGAAAATGTATGTAACAGGCTGAAGGACACGTCGCATAAAGTATATATATCTTTGATCAGCTCGACGCACCGAGTCGATATAGCCCTGTCCGTCTGTCCGTCCGTCTGGATGAACGCAAGGATCTCGTAAACCACAAAAGCTAGAGATTAAATTTTACATGTATACTCGTGAATACCATACGCAATACAAGTTTGAGTTTTTTATTCGATAACTCATCCCGTTTCCGAATTATCGATAAATTTCGATTAATTCACATTAATTTATGTGACCCATTAAAGTTAAAGACTTCAAATTTACTGTGCAGATAGGTGTAGTAGATGCAGACATTTTGTAGTTTTTTGATTTTGGATGTCACGCCCCCTCGCCCCTAATTTGCAAAACCCGTATTAAAATACTAGAGACTTGTGCTTTGGCAAATACACACATATGAATGACATAATCCCACTGTGAAAATTTGAGAAAAAAATTATTAGACATTTAATTTCCCATGCCATGTCATATTGCAGCCCGAGCGCAGTCGCTGCTCAGTTAGCGTGCGTATGTGTGTGTATGGGTTGCTTGCAATATACATGTGTAAAATAATCATGCTTCCTTTATCGGCTATTCCAAGGGTTCAGGATATCTCCTAGTCGAGATGTCTCGACTAGAACTTCCTTACTTGTTTCAATTAAATTTTAAAAATTAGTATATTTGGATACTCCTTCCATTTCTTAATCTCTTTCAACCGTTTTGTCATTGATGGCACCACTTTCTGGGTAAAATCCACCGAAATTTTAACCACTCTTCCATTAGAACAAATTGTGTAAAATTGTGTGGTTAGGAGAATTTTATCAGAGAAATTGGGGAAAATGTTGGGAGAACGTATTGTTCTGTCCAGACGTCATCAACAATTATAATTTTAAGTCAAAACCACGTTAGTGAAGGCCCTCAACACTGACCGATCGAGAGAAGGGGGAAGTGCTGAAGACGGTGCGGAATGACTGCAGCTAAAAATGGTCAGGAAGTCAAGAACAAGTATTAGAAAGAACTCCAGAACACACCGTCCAAAAATGTACTTCAGAAGCAAAAAAAGTCAACCGGAGGGATTTGGCCAGGAAATACTTCGAAGTGACTCCAGTGTACTGCGGATATATGCAAATATGCAATCCTTTCCGTCGTCCATATTCGGTCGGTTGAAAAATATAACGTTGATCAAAAAAGTATTATTAATCATATTTATTCACTATCGAAATAACTATGCCTGTACGCATAGTTTTTATGGCAAGTGTATATTCTTATGTATATATATATCTGAAATTTTATTTGTATACTCGTGTATCGAGTTTGTTTTTTTTTTTTGCGATAACTCATCCCGTTTCCGATTTATCGATCAATTTCGATAAATAGACTTTCACTTAAAATTTACTGTGCAGATAGGCATAGGGAATACAAACATTTTGTGGGTTTTAGATTTTGGATGCCACGCTTCCTTCGCCGCAAATTTGCAAAAACCGTATTTCAAAAATTAGAGACTGCTACTTGGCAAATACACACATGAATGCCACACTATGAAAGTTTGATTAAGAAAGTTCTTCTACATGAAAAATTATTAAAGATTTAATTTCCCATAATATTGTCATTATCCATCTCTATATCTATCTATCTAGTGCTACGTAATCTGCGTAGCTAGGAGAGTGTGTGCTCATACGTGCGTCCATGTTGCATGGGATATACTACAAACTTCAAATTATATACTGTTCATATTTGTCTTATGCAAGAGAAGTTAAACTAAGCAAATAAGAATGGTGTAGTATACTTTAGTGAAACTTTATTGAGAGTTTTTGTTTGCCAATTCGGTATATCCAAAACGCGTTTCCCAATGTATGGAGGTTCAGATTTGTCCATATGCATACATACATATTTAATAATCGGTAATATAATATTTTTTCATACTACCATCCACCACCCTCCTTCACCAGCCACACACACTTCAATAGTAACAAAATAACTTTCACAATGCATTCAATAACATTCAGGGCGAGAGATAGACATTCCATAAAATTGCTCTTTTCACATAATGAACAAAAATATAAATATTTAATTCGTATTTTTTCAACGCACGCGCTGACTACTGTTATAAATAGCATCAGAATACAGACACAAAATATATATTCAGAGCAATATGTTAATTTTTTATTTTGGTGAATATGTGGTTAAAAACAATTTCTCTATAGCGGCAAATAGGCTATACAAATCTGAACCGATTTTCAAGGCTGGTCAAAACGGCCAGGAAAGCCGAAAAATTACAAGAGTTTTCTGATTTTAGACACGAAATGAGAGAAAGAAATAAAATGAACCGGACTTCGGAACCTTGTAAATATAGCGTAAGTAAAACGACATACATACATACATATGTATGCACATATACAAATAACGTTTTAGCCGGCAAGCGTATCACATACACAGGCCCGAAGTAAAACGGAGAGAGTATGGTGACAGCGCTGAGAGCTCGACGTACACGAGCATTTCTCACCATTTATATATTCGTCTTTGGTTCGTGTTTCAAATACATCGTGACTTTATCAGTGGTATTTGATGAGACGCCAGAAACAGTTCCAACAGTTGCCATTGATTAATCAACCATTTAGCACGCGCATTCGTCGACAGCATTCAAAGTCTTATTCCCTTTTGTTTGTTATATTCTTTGCTAGGAGCTAAAATTCGTGACGAAATAATATAGGCTTTTTTTTATTTGTCCATGCCATGCGCGATAAAATCTCCCAACTATTTTGCTTGCAAAACAACGCATGCAAAAATAATTCAACAGATAATAGAGGTAGGTAGGCAAAAGGGTGATAGTGGAAATTTTCATATAATTTTCATATAATACACACCAATAGTTGATAGAGTATATGGTCTATACGGTATACATATATGTATATACATATGTATATCTGTCAATTTCGTGCAACGCCTCGTTGTATGTTTTAATGTGGAATTATATCTTCGTCTTCTGATTCAAAATAATGTTACTTTGACTTGTATGTATGACAATGTTCAGAAATCAACGTCGCCGATGTGGTTGGCGACATTGTCCGTTATGCAGCGTCGCAACAAAGTCAGTTTTAGCATTGTCGATGCTATGCATTATTCGTTGTTTGTGTTTTTTGTCCGCCTGCCAAGATATTTTGTATAAAAATGTTAAAAAAAAGTCCTGCCCGCGTCCGGCTCAGGGAGCGTCCGCTCGCGGAAATGGATTTTGTATGAAAATCATGGGATTTTAGAATTCGTTCGGCTACTATATACTATATATATATATATAATATATTTTAGGGAGACGATCTGAGTCTATTTAGCCCTGTCCGTTTGTGCGTATGTATGAACGCGTCGATCTTCGTTTACGTAGCGACTGCTCTTGAACTCCGATATGAGTCTGTTATGTCAAATTAAATGTTCAATCATTTGATTGATAGATAGACTTTCTTATTCAAATGTTCACAGCGTAATAACGGCTTTTATATGTTTGTATCTATAAGAGACGTGTACTCAATTTTGATTTTTGTTATATTTTGGATACCACGACGCTTCGCCACAAATTTTCCTAACGCGTATTTCAAATACTAGCAGCTTGTAGATTGGCAAATGACATATGTACATACATACATACATACATACATACATACATGTTAATATAATTTTTCAAATAAATATTCTAATGTTTTTTATTTTTATATGTGTATGTACGACGTGTAAAACGACTTGTAGGACATAATGTGTCAACAAAAACGAGTAATGGGACAAAATGTGCCAACGGGTCTATTGGGACAGAAGGGCCCGAAGCGACAGAGACCGACTCATCAGGGACCGGGCGGATGCGGAAGCCGCTGGAGAGGAATGGCTCAACGCAGAACGACACTGTTCACCTCGAGAGAAGGTAAAAATGAGCGATGTCACAAAATTTTTCAATTTTATCTATTAATTTAAATATTATCTATTCTAAAGATATTATATTAAAGGTTTTCAATAGTATTTTAGTTATTACACTTATGTATTTATTTAAGCAAGTAATAAAGCTCTAGTCGAGACCGCTCGACTAGGAGATACCTTGAACCTTACGAATAGCCGATGTTGCAAACATGCATTTTACACATACAGTGAGTCAAAAAAGTATTGGCACACCAAAAAAATTCAAGTTTGTCACCATAACTTTTGTTCTATCAGGGCTAGAGAAAAGAATAACATCAGATTTTGTTTGTGGAATCATTAATATTTATATAACATGAAAAACTTTAACTTTTCAATTTTCTTCCAACGCGTTTGATTAAAAAACCATAAATTAGGTACAAATTCATGCCAAAAATGTATTGGCACACTTAAAGAAAATCATAAAATAAACATAATAAAATTTAACTTAAACAATATATTAATATTTTGTTGGACCACCATTGGCCAAAATAACTATATCGCATTTCTCAGCGAATACTTTGATGTTATGTGGCGCATCCTTATTTTTTTATCCAAAATCGATCATACGTGCTCAATAGAATTAAGATCGGGTGATTGTGGAGGGGTTTTCAGTTGTTGGCAATGATATATAAGCCATTCCTGGACCATTCCATTTAGACCCAGCATTTCCACACTAGTGACTAAATTTTGTTTGAGGACGTTTAGGAATCCACGTTTGTCCATATTTCCTTCAATAAAAGCCAATTGCCCAACTCCAGATGCTGCACAACACGCCCCAAACCATGACATTGCCACCGCCATGCTTCATTTTTTTTTTTTTACATTTTTTTCTTCTAGCTCTTTGTTTGCCTTCCGCCACACTTTTTGGCTGTCATCAGATCCAAATAAATTAAATTTTGACTCATCACTAAAAATAACACTGTTCCAAAAGGAATACGGTACATTAACGTATTTTTTGCAAAGATGAGCCTCTTGGCTTTGTTGACTTTTGAAATCAACGGCTTTCGTCTTGGGACTTTACCATGATAACCAGCCCTGATCAAAATATTTCTCGCTGTTTGTGAACAAAATTTTTTCGTAAATGATTGCTGTAGTTCCTGGCCAAGGTTTACAGCTGATCCCATCCGGTTTCCATTTACAGTGGACACTATCAGCCCTGATAGAACAAAAGCCCTGATAGAACAAAAGTTATAGTGACATAAACTTGGATTTTTTTGGTGTGCCAATAATTTTTGACTCACTGTATGTATGTATATTACAAGCAACACATACACACACAAGCGCACGCACACGAACCTAATAATGAGCACACGC
This sequence comes from Drosophila fulvimacula, assembly GCA_035045555.1. Taxonomy (NCBI): domain Eukaryota; kingdom Metazoa; phylum Arthropoda; class Insecta; order Diptera; family Drosophilidae; genus Drosophila; species Drosophila fulvimacula. The sequence continues at coordinate 652,882 of JAWNOX010000064.1, read as the reverse complement.
TCTGCTAACTGTGCAGCGACTCTGTTTGGGCTGGAATATGCCATTATTATGAAAAATAAAATGTTTAATAACTTTTTTGTAGATGGACTTTCAAATTTTTCGAAGGCAATTATGGCGTGTATTTGCCAAACTATAGGTCACTAGTTGAAATTGTTTAAAATACGTTTTTTGCAAATTTGTGGCAAAGGAGCGTGGCATCCAAAATTAAAAAACTTTAAAGTCATTTCACTGCACCTATCTGCACAGTAAATTTTAAGTCTCTAGCTTTAACTGCGTATGGTATTCACGAGTATTCATGCGCATGTCAAATTTCAGATCTTTAGCTTTTGTGGCTTACGAGATCATTGCGTTCACCCAGACGGACGGACGGACTGACAGGGCTATATCGACTCAACTCGTCGAGCTGATCAAGAATATAATATTATGGGGTCTGCGACTTCTCCTTCAGCCTGTTAAATACATTTTCACGAAACATTATACCCTGATTTCCAATTTTCGCTGCGTTTAGGGTATAAAAACACTCATTATAGCCTGTGTGCCCATTTTTAATGGGTTCAGGTTATAAAAAGTTATGAAAAATCTAATTTTTCATTATTTAGGCTTATTGCCCAGTCGCTGCGTTCTTGTTCATGTGAGTGAGAGTGTGTGTGGATGAGATGCTTGCAATATATACATATGCACATGTATGTATGTAAAATAAGCATATTTTTAAATATTGGCACCTTGGAGGATCAGGATATCTTCTAGTCGGGCTCACTGGACTAGAGCTTTCTTACTGATATTATTTATTAAATATATATATATATATATATATATATATATATATATATATATATATATATATATATATATATATATATATATATATATATATATATATATATATATATATATATATATATATATATATATATATATATTATATATGTGTGTGTGTGTTTTGACATATTTACATGCGTATCAGCTGAAATACTAAATTTGCATTTAACTTTTCTATTCATCAAGTATGTACATACAGTGGCTCACAGCTTATTTCATGCAGCTGTATAATAAAACTTTAAGAGCGTATACCACCGAAACTATTAAAGATATCAAAAAAAATTTAAATGCTGTTGTATTCAGTAGTCATTTATAATATATTTAGGCACTCTTTTTCTAACTTATAAAATAACGATTACAACAACAAAAAATGAACATCAGTGGCTTTTTCAATGTCACAGCTTATTTCGTGCACTGCACTGTCAATGATTTTATTGCCAAAATTTCAGTACTTTTGTCACGGTTTTAAGTTCTATCTATTAAAAACATGATCACACTTGAGTACATTGTTTTATGGGGAATTACATCTCCTTTTTCATTTTAAAAATGGCAAATCCCAGCGAAATATTGCCGAAATTGTTCCCAGAGTTCAATACATCATACAGCATTTTGTTCGAGAAAATGGCGTGCCATAAAGGCCGAAAATCATCGAATAAAATTTTTACGACGCCGAGGAGAGACTTATTGTCCGAAAAATTAAAGCCAATCCAAAATTTTCGGCGCCAAAATTGGTATCGGATGTTGAGACAGAACAGGGGAAACAATGTTCGGCAGAAACTGTTTGTCGTGTATTACGGGATCAGCATTTTAATGGACATGTTGCACGAAATAAGCCATTCATAAATGCAACAAACCAGAAATATTGACTTAAATTTGTCAAGGATCGTGTTTCCCGCCCAATTTCTTTCTTTCGTTATTTTATAAGTTAGAAAAACAATGAAGTGCCTAAATATATATATAATGACTACTGAATAAAACAGCGTTTATACTTTTTTTGATATCTTCAATAGTTTAGGTGGTACACGCTCTTTAAGTTTTATTGTACCGCTGCAATAAAACTTAAAGAGCGTGTATATAAATAATAAGCTGTGAGCCACTGTTTGTATATTACATAAAGTTTGTTTTTAATTAAGCTACTTTTGACTTTCAGTTATTTACATATATTTATTAAATAATCTATTATTTTAGAATATATTTTATTCTTTTACTCTTGTAGGCTGGGCCTCTTCAGTGGGGTGGCTTTAATTGTCGGAACTATGATAGGTAAGAAATTACACAATTTTTAATTTGGTTTGGTAACGGTTTATGTACGTTTTCTAGTAAAAACAAATTCTATTTTAATTCAGTTCCAGTCTTATTTACATGTGTAAAGCAAATTCTTTTCGTTATTCTTGGTTGCGTCCATTTCGCGTATTTTCAGGCGCACACATATGGGGCCAAAAATACTTAAGCGTACGTACATTTAGAAACGTAATGTACAATAATACATATGTAGGTCATATTTACCCTTAAAAATATTCGGTGGATGTCATAAAAAATTACCCTATAAAAAGCCGTAGGAAGTGTACTTGTAGCATACTCATAAATGTGTGTTCCGATATCCAAAATATCAAATGTTGTGATTTTAAAATTTCCGCAGCCAGCAAAGTTTCGCAAACAAACACTCAAATGCTCATACATGTGCAGAAAGGTCTGTAAGGTATTTATGCGCCTCAACGCTATATATCCCTTACCACAAAATAACGAAAATGTTAAAATTTGGCATGCGCATAGCAAAAATTTGGTATACTCTACGCTAGCAAGAGAAGACAAATTTCAATTTGTTTTTAATATCTACATATATATTATTATATATATTATATACATTTTTAAAGAAGAGAGAGGAGATCAAATATATATATGTATAAGAATCCTAGTAGGGTAGGATAAATTGAACTTACTGCCGAGCGGTCGTGTGCACTGATGTAGATATCTCGCATTTTCCTTCCTGAAACTTAAAACGAAGCGGCCCGAGCACTTTTATCCCGTCTATGTGCTGTATGTATGTATATGTATGTATTCGAATAACCGTCAATTATGTCCTAGCCGACATAGAATTACACTTATATACTTTTTATGAAAACTGAAAATGTTCTAATTTCAACTCATTTCAGGGTCTGGAATATTTGTGTCACCCTCTGGCTTACTGGTTCGTACTGGCTCTGTTGGAGTTAGCTTCATAATATGGCTTGCCTGTGGTTTACTCTCATTGTTGGGTAGGTATTTTTCAAACACTCTTTTAAAACACTTTTGATATACATACACTTGCCATAAAAACTATGCGTACAGGCATAATTACAGGCTATTTCGATAGTGAATAAATGTGATTAATAATACTTTTTTTATCAATGTTATATTTTTCAATAAACAACTATTTAATTACACACATTCTGTTATATTAAACCGCTTTTTATTTGATATTTAAAACCATAAAATGACAACGAAAATTTGACAATAAAAAGTATGCGTATAACCTAAAAAAAACAAAAAACAAAACAAGGAAGCTCTAGTCGAGACTGCTCGACTAGGAGATACCCTGAACCCTTCGAATAGCCGATATTGGAAGCATGCGTTGATTATTTAAGATATATGTATATTGCAAGCAACACATACGCACGAACACGAACGTAATATGAGCACGCGTTTTGCTAACTGACTGCAGCTAAAAATGGTCAGGAAGTCAAGAACAAGTATTCGAAAGAACTCCAGAACACACCGTCCAAAAATGTACTTCAGAAGCAAAAAAAAGTCAACCGGATGGATTTGGCCAGGAAATACTTCGAAGTGACTCAAGTGTACTGCGGATATATACAAATATGCAAAACTTGTCATCGTCCATAAAAATTACATTATTCCGGTCGGTTAAAAAATATAACGTTGATCAAAAAAGTATTATTAATCATATTTATTCACTATCGAAATAGCCTGTACGAAATAACTATGCCTGTACGCATAGTTTTTATGGGAAGTGTATGTATATGACTCACGGAAAGAAATTAAAATAAGTAAGAAAATTCCAGTCGGGGGTACCCGAGTATCAAATCCCGGAACTTGTATATAATATAAATGTATTCAAAATTAAATACAATTTTCCTAATAGATTTTTAACAATCAATAGCGTTATTTACAAAAAATATAACTAAAGTAGCTGCTAGCAAATATCACCTTCTGATTCTTAGAATATCCTAGAGCAATCATTATACCCTGAACCCATGGAAAATGGGAAATCAGGTTATAATGTTTTTGTGAAAATGTATGTAACAGACAGAAGGAGACATCGCAGACCCCATAAAGTATATATATTCTTGATCAGCTCGACGAGCTGAGTCGATTAAGCCCTGTCCGTCTGTCCGTCCGTCCGTCCGTCCGTCGGTCCGTCCGTCTGTCCGCCCGTCTGTATGAACGCGCTGATCTCGTAAACCACAGAAGCTAAAGATATGAAATTTGACATGTATACTCGTGAATACCATACGCTATACAAGTTTGTTTTATTTTTTCGATAACTCATCCCGTTAACGAATTATCGATAAATTTCGATAAATTGACTTTCAATTAAGTGACCCATTAAAGCTAGAGACTTCAAGACTGTGCATATAGGTGTAGTGAATGCGGACATTTTGCAGTTTTTGGATTTTGGATGCCACGCCCCTTCGCCCACAATTTGCAAAACCGTATTTCAAATACTAGAGACTTGTGCTTTGGCAAATACACACATATGAATGCCATAAACACACACTTTCATTAAGAAAGTCCATCTGCAAAAAAAGTTATTAAACATTTAATTTCGCATATCATAGGTATGACTGAGCAGCGACTGCGCTCGGGCTGCAATATGTTGCAGCCCGAGCGCAGTCGCTGCTCAGTTAGCAGAGCTCGTGCTCATAATACATTCGTGAGCGTGCGTATGTGTATGTGTTGCTTGCAACATATATGTAAAATAATCATAGCAGGCTTCGAATATCGGCTATTCGAAGGGTTTAGGGTATCTCTTAGTCGAGCAGTATCGACTAGAGTTTCCTTACTTGTTTTCAAGTGTGGTGTTTTTCGAAATGGATTTTAATTAAAGTTTAACCATGTGATCATTATACATTATTGAATATTTTCTATTTCATAAAATATGTAAAACTTCCTCACATATTGTCTATATTTGCAAAAGAACTCATATTTGTAGAAATTGGCTTAAAATATAATAAAAATCCAAATTATGTAATACTAAAAACAATATAATTTTCCAAGTACATTTCCATTAGATTTTGAGACAAACTCAACCTGCACTGCCTTATTGAGGCTTATACACAAGTTTATCAATTTTGTATAAACTAAGACAACAAACGGACGGGGCTGAATCCAGTCAGCTTGTTGTCCTGATTAAGAATGTATATTCAGTAGACTACAGAATATTTATCATTTTAGTAAAGATTAAAAATCTTTCACACATTAGTTATTAAAGATTTTTGTAGAGATTGGACTACAAAACAAAAGAAGATTCAATAAATTCAATGAAATTTGAAGCATCTAGCTCAAAATACGTTTGAATTTATAATGAAATAATCTTATTTAATAACAAGTATTTAATAACAAGTAGCAAAGGTCTGGTCGAGACCGCTCGAATAAGAGGTACCCTGAACCCTTCGCTTCGATTAGCCGATATAGCAAACATGCATTTTACACATATATCGCAAGCAACACATACGCACACATATGCACCCACGCGGAAGTAATAATGATCATACGCTCTGCTAATTGCGCAGCGGCTTCGCTTGGGCTGCAATATGCCTATGATAGTATTTGAAATAAGTGTTTTGAAAATTTGTATAAAATGTTTGTATTCACTACACCTATGCATATGCGCATGTAAAATTTCAGATCTCTAGCTTATGAAGTTTACGAGATCGCTGTGTCATACAGACGGACGGAAGGACAGGGTTATATCCACTCAGCTCATCGAGCTAGTCAAAAATATATACACTTGCTCACATATCTCTGCGTACACCCAAGAAAATTTTTGTATTTCAAGTTTGACCATTAATAGCGCTCAGTAGAAACAAGATACCGAATTTTTTTCTTTTCTTATTTGATTTTTAATTATTAAACTTAATATTTAGTATGATTTCATTTATCAAAACAAAGAACTAAATTTTAATATACCCATTTGAAAAAAAACATAACAAAAAAAGACCTTCCAAAAGTCTGCGTACATAAAAAAAGGAACCACAAAAAATCTGCATACAATGCTTTTTAGTTTTCAATCAATATATGGTTGGATGCCCCTGTTCTTTAGCACATCCGCCAGACGTCTAGGCATCGAATCTACAAGTTTGCCGGTATCCTCAGGGGTTATTTTGTCCACTCCTCTAAAATTACCTCCTTTAGCATTGTTTTTGAGGTAATGGTATGCTGCCGAATCCTGCGCTCAAGTAAATCCCACAGATGCTCTATTGGATTCAAGTCAGGAGATTGGGGTGGCGTTGGCAACTGTTTTTCAATGTTATAGAGGAGTCATAGCTTAACGTTATGAGCTGTGTGCTTCGGATCATTATCTTGCTGGAAGTAAAAATCATCAGCAATCTCTAATTCTTCGGCACTCTTCTTCAAATTCCGCTTCAAAATGGTCATGTAGTCCTTGTGACTCCATAAATGTCAAGTTTCCAACACCACTAGCCGCCATACACCCCCAAACCATTACTCCTCCTCCTCCATGTTTCACTGTTGGCATCAAATTTTCTTTTTCGAAGGCTGCTGCTCTTTTTCTCCATACCATTTTCATCCCCTTAATGCCAAATATACAAAACTTGCTCTCATCCGAAAAGATCACCTTATTCCAGAAGCTAGTCGGCTTGGAAATGTGCTCATTGGCGAAGTCAATACGCTTTATTGTGTTTGCCTTTGAAATATGGGGCTTCCTACGGGCAACTCTTCCATTATACCCTGCCTCCTTCCAAATATGGCGAACAGCTTGATCGGACAATGTTTTGTTGAAACGTTCCGCAACTTCAAGACTTCCTTGGTGAGCAGTAATCCTTGGATTTTGAGGCACCAGCTGAACAATTCGCCTTTTCTCCCTGTCTGTCAGCAACGAAGGACGGCCAGATCGGGGCTTTGATGCAATGGAGCCTGTTGAAATGTAGTTGTCGTACACTCTTTGACATGAGGAATGAGTTCTGCCAAGTAACCGTCCGATTTCTCGCCAAGATTTGCCCTCCAAACGGAATTTTAAAATTAATTTGCGCTCTTCAACAAAGATTTCTGTTCCTTTGGTCTCCATGATGCAAAACGTGCAGAAAAGTGAAAAAATGTGCTTGCAAATTTGCCAGAAAATAATTAACGAAAAAAAGAAGCTGAAAAAGTTAACGGTAATCGCGAAGTCCCTCATTGTACGCAGAATTCTAAGCATGTACGCAGACTTTTGGAAGGTCTTTTTTTGCTATGTTTTTTTTCAAATGGGTATATTAAAATTTAGTTCTTTGTTTCGATAAATGAAATCATACTAAATATTAAGTTTAATAATTAAAAATCAAATAAGAAAAGAAAAAAATTCGGTATCTTGTTTCTACTGAGCGCTATTAATGGTCAAACTTGAAATACAAAAATTTTCTTGGGTGTACGCAGAGATATGTGAGCAAGTGTACACTTTATGGCGTCTGCCACACCTCCTTGTACCTGTTACATACATTTTGAGAAAAACATTAAACTCTGATTTTTCATTTTCAATGGGTTCAGGGGATAAAAACGCGGATCGATTGCGAGCACCCCAGATAAGAAGTAGTTTATGTTTTTGCTTAAAACAGCAAAAAACGATTTCTTAAATACATAATAGAGAAATTGCACGAGGGTTAAAAAAAAAAGAGTAGAATTGTTCAGCTCCTTTGTCTTTATAAAATTATGTTATACCTGCAAACAATAATATTTTCTTTACTTATACTATTTAGGAGCTCTGGCATATGCTGAACTTGGCACAATGAATACTTCGTCTGGTGCAGAATGGGCGTATTTTATGGATGCCTATGGACCAGCTCCGGCATTTTTATTCTCATGGGTATCGACATTGGTGTTGAAGCCATCTCAAATGGCTATAATATGCTTATCATTTGCACAGTACGCTGTTGAGGCCTTTGTTACAGAATGTGATCCGCCTTTAGGTGTTGTTAAGATGGTTGCACTAGTGGCAATAGGTAAATGTGGCATATAAACTGCAATACACCTTTTAATGACTACATAATTACTTTATTTTATTGTTATTGCCAGTGATGATATTGTTTGTGAATTGCTACAGTGTCAATTTGGGAATGGCCGTGCAGAATGTGTTTACGGCTGCAAAACTGGTAGCTGTTGTCATAGTCATTTGTGGTGGCGCCTGGAAGTTATTACAAGGCAACACACAACATCTTTCAAATGCATTTAATGGGCCAATGCCAAATATTGGCGCTATTGCAACCGCATTTTACACGGGCCTTTGGGCATATGATGGTTGGAATAATTTAAATTATGTCACTGAGGAGATTAAGAATCCCAGTAAAAATTTGCCGCGGTCCATTATTATTGGCATACCACTGGTAACTCTGTGCTACGCGTTGATCAACATCTCCTACCTGGCAGCTATGTCGGCACAAGAAATGATCGAATCCGAGGCGGTCGCCGTGACCTTTGGCAATCGCATCCTAGGCGCCCTTGCTTGGCTAATGCCACTCAGTGTCACCGTCAGCACATTTGGAAGTGCTAATGGCACGCTCTTTGCCGCAGGACGGTACGCTACATATGTAACTTCATCACGTTTTACCGTCTATTATTTCTAAACCTTTTTATTTGTAGTCTTTGTTTCGCAGCGAGTCGAGAGGGACATTTGCTCGACATATTATCATATGTACATGTACGACGATTGACTCCAGCACCTGGCCTTATATTCCACGTAAGCCCTATAACAATAACATCCTACATCAATTTCTGTCTAACCTAACTTGTCCCTCCTACTTTATTCTATTTCTGGTACAGTCGTTAATTGCATCAGCAATGGTGCTGCATGGCACAATTGATTCTCTTATCGATTTCTTCAGTTTTACCGCATGGATATTCTATGGCGGTGCCATGTTGGCACTCATCGTAATGCGCTACACCAAACCCAACCATCCTCGGCCATACAAAGTACCAATCATCATTCCCGTTGTGGTTTTCGTAATATCGGTGTATCTTGTAGCTGCGCCAATTTTCGAAACTCCCCGCATTGAATATTTATATGCATTGTTATTCATTTTTGCGGGGCTGATATTTTACGTCCCTTTTGTTAAGTTGGGAATGACTCCCCGCTTTATGAGTAAGTATAAATTTGAAGTACCAAACAAATAAAGCAATTTATAATTGGCTTTATTCTTTTATTATTACAGATAATGTGACTCTATTCTTTCAACTGTTACTTGAAGTTGTTCCAACATCATCAATGGCCATGTTTGAGTAATGTGTTTCTATGTGCGCAATATTGTACATACAAATTGTAAAACGGTTTGGATGAAAAATAGCACCCCAAGTCCGGAATTATGACATATGTAACGGAAAATACCAAAAATTGATTTTTTATGTATGTATGCATATGAATACAATATTTTATACATATAATAAGTGTATACATACACAATTGTTGGTATGTTATATATTCTAAGTTTACATCAATTTATAAAGCCATGCGAATGGAAAAAGTATCTCTGTAACAAATGAAACGAATAATAACTTTAAAAATGCAACATTAATTATGTGAAAAATACCATAACATTTTGAGAAAGACATTAGATATATAATTTTTGTATTTTTTACAACCGAACGATTATGTATGCATGTATGTTTGTACATATGTACAGTTCACAACATGAAAATGAAAATAAATCGAAATGTTTTTAAAATAGAATCCCCTGTATATACAGTAAGCCCAAAAGTATTGACAAAACAAAAATTTTGAAGCTTAGATCACTATAACTTGAAACTAGAGAAATGAATATCATTTTATTCGTGAGTTTATTAATAATTATGTTTAGCTAAAAAAAACATTAACTTTTTCATTTGCTTCAAATAGATTTTAGTAAGAAACTAAAATAAGGCACAATAAGCACAATAAAACATTTTTTGAAATTCATAGGAAATGTGCGGATAGCGGGAAAACAAATACATACATATATGAAATTGTAATGATTTGTAGGATTTTAAAGCGGATTTCAACCTAATGACAACTTAAACAAGTAAGGAAGCACTGGTCGAGACCTCTCGACCAGGAGATACCTTGAACACTTCGAATAGCCGATGTTGCAAGCATCCCATGATTATTTTACATGCATGTTGCAAGTAACACATACACACACATATGCACTCACACGGACGCAATAATGGGCACACTCTCGGCTAACTGAGCAGCAGCTGCGCTTGGGGTGCAATATGCATTTTTTATGGGAGAAAATTTTCACAGTGTAATTATGGCATTCATATGTGTCTATTTGCCAAAGCACAAGTTTCTAAGATTTTAATTACGTGCTTTGAAAATTGGGGGCGAAGGCGGCATGTCATCTTACAGACGCACGGACGGACAGACGAACAGGGCTATATCGACTGAGCTCATAGAGTTGATCAAGAATATATGTACATACTTTTAGGGGTCTGCCATCACCATCACGAACGACAGTTTATCGCTGGTTTGCTGAATTCAATAGTGGTCGTAGTCCGGTCCCTGACGAATTCCGTGAAGGTCATTCAAAATCGGTTGTTGTGCTATCAAATGTGGCGTTTTGAAAACCCAAAAAAGCGGAATAACAATTTTTAAATTAGAATGATTTCCATGTAAAATGTATACGAAATTTACTTTTTACGCCTTGATTATGTATATGAAAAATTGCCAATATAGACATTTCTGACTTTTTCATATATTAATCTTGCGTGTTGAGATCCTCAAGAGTTGGGAACTCTGTTTCTAAGTTCGAGGAACGAAAATGTGACTGCAAAATCAATGCACTGCGAGCGCTCGTTTGACTATTATATAAGTTAAAGTCAACTACGGCAGCGCCGCCACCGTTAACTACAATCTTGAACACTATCCCGCTCCAGTCAAAGAACCGTTGGAGTAGGGCACTGCAAATCACAATGGATGTCGGCAGCGCCGCCACCGCCATTAGCTTAGGTAGGGTAAAATTGATTTAAGGACGAACTGTCTCAAAATTTCGTTGAACAATAAAGAAAAAAATTATTTCAACAACTCTTGCTGATCTGTTTTAAAAAATAATTTAACAAGTAAGAAAGCTCTAGTCGAGACCACTCGACTAGGAAATACCATGAACCGTTCGAATAGCCGATATTGCAAGCATCCTATGGTTATTTTACATATATATGGAAAGCAACACATACACACAAATATGCACCCACACGGACTCAATAAAAGGACACGCTCTGCTAACTGAGCCGCGTCTTCGCTTGGGCTACAATATTTTTTATTTTATTTATATAGTAAGAAATTTAACTAAAATCGTAACTCAAATTCAAAATTACAAAATTAACAAGTAAGGAAACTCTAATCGGAAGTGCCCGACTAGGAAATACCCTGAACCCCGCCTATCGGCGGCTTTAAATGCACTTCAAAGTTTGTATATAATTTTAAATTAAATTAAAAAATTAAAAAAAAAAAGATTAAGTAACTTGCATAAAACAAATTTTGACGTCAGCTTAGAGAACCGAACCCGAGACTTTATGTCGCCGATCATCGCTTCTACCAACACAGCCGTTGCAGTACACAAGAGTGAGATAGCGAATTCCTAAGTAAAGTTATTGAGCTACTGAGCTACTGCTACTGAGCTGCTGAACTTCTGCTTAAAATTCATCCCCAATTTGTCTTTGTTGTTGTTGTTATGAATTCTTCGAATTTTCTAGATGCTTCTGCTGCTGTTGCCACGCGCGTGTGTACGTAAACGTTTGGTAAACGTTTCGTTTAATAACATAATGCATTTCATTTATTCATATGTATATTATATTGACTTTATTTAAGTTATATCAATGTTATTCTTATTTTATATATATGTAAATATATACAGTATATACATGTGTACATACATATGTATGTATATTGCAAGCAACGCATACATACACACGCACACGCATACGCTCTGCTAACTGCGCAGTTTACTCAGCGACTGCGCTGCGCCAATATGTGCGTGTTATGGGAAACTAAATGCTTAATAACTTTTTTTGTAGATCGACTTTCTTAATCAAACTTGCGCAGCGTAATTATATCATTCATATGTGTGCATGTGCAAAAGCACAAGTCTGTAGTATTTGAAATAAGTGATTTGAAAATTTGGGCGAAGGGGGCGTGGAATCCAAAATTTAACAAAATTGTATAAAAGTCCCATTAAGCTAAATACAAGATTTGGAGTCTCTAACTATCAAGATGTAGAAGATATAATTTTAAAACTGAAAAATCGTTTTCGTTTTTAATCGATAAAAAAAGAACGAGAAGAGTTATCGAATTTCTAAATCAAACTCGACCTGCGCGTGATATACACGAATCTATAAAAAACAAGTTCAAGTCTCTAGTTATTATAGGTTCTGAGATCCACGCGTTCAAACATACGGACAGACAGACAGACGGACGGGGTTCAATCGACTCGGCTTGTCGTCCTGATCAAGAATATATATACTTTATGGGGTCTGCCACGCCTCCTTCTGCCTGTTACATACATTTGGGCTGCAACAAAACCATTATACCCTGATTACCCATTTTTAATGGGTTCAGGGTATAAAAATCACTACACAAGTAGGGAGAATTGCCAGGTGCATTCTCACCACTGGGGTCTGTGTGTGATTTCTCTGAAATATGCTAAAAAAGAAGATTTTATTAAGGAAAGAGAGAGTTCAGAACTAAATACATGAAAATAAGTATTGTACTTAGTACATAGAACACGAAACGCACTATGCAAAGAATAGTTACATTTACATATAGGTAAATAAAGATGACAAAAGTATGCAATATGCTATAACTGTTTTTATAAATTGACTTTCTTAATCAATTTTTCTCTCATATGTGTGTATTTTCCATAATATTTGAAATAAATACAAAATCTTTTTATTTACAGACGTATCTACACAGTTAATTTGAAATTCCTAGCTAGAATGGTATATTTATGAATAAGCGGGAAGCGGGATGAGAAATCGAAAAAAAAAACAAATTCGTACTGCATATGGTTATTCACGAGCATACATGTCAAATTTCAGATCTCTAGCTTTTACGGCTTACGAGATCGTGTGGACGGACAGGCCTATATCGACTCAGCTTGTCGAGCTGATCAAAAATTCATATACATATGTTTTTATGGGGTCTGCGATGCCTCATCCTGCCTGATACATACATACATTTTCACAAATCATTATATGATTTCCCATTTCCAATGAGTTCAAGGTATAAAAAGTTAACTGGCGCCCAAGCAGGGACCGACCGCAATTATTACAGAGCAAAAAGTGTACTAAGTATCGGTAATAAATAAGAACGACAGAGCAAAACTGAGATTGCTAACAAGGTGATTCGGTGCGACAAAGCAATTTAGACTGCCGATCAATCGACCGGCACACAAAGGCCAAAGGCAAAATCTCAACAACAACATTGTGTAACGTTAGAGGCACGCTGTGTATGATCAGTTCGCAGATCACATCTTATAATCGTATGACTTTCGGAACCATTAGTAAAGAAACCAAAAAGGAATCATTCTGCAACATCGGATATGACGTCGATGTAATAGGAAAAAGGAAATAAATTAAAAAATTATATGTGAAAGAAAGTTAACAAATTTAAAAATTACAGAATTAAAATATAAGTGAGAAGAATATTTCAAAGAGAAATATTTCAGTATAAATAAGTATTAAGTAACAATTATATTTCTGTGTTCAAGGGTAACGAAAACTTGCAGATGAACTAAATATACTCTACAGTTTGCATAATAATAATATAATTCTATATAATTTTAAATTAAATTAAAAAAAAACACAAGTAAGGAAACTCTAGTCGGAAGTGCCCGACTAGGAAATACCCTAAACCCCGCCTATCTGCGGTTTTAAATGCACTTCAAAGTTTGTATATAATTTTAAATTAAATTAAAAAATTAAAAAAAATAAAAATAAGTATAACTTGCATAAAAAAAAGCTTAGAGAATCGAACCCGGGCCTTCTTGTCGGCGATCGGCGCTTCTGCCAACACCGCCGTTGCAGTACATGAGTGGGAAATAGCGAATTCCTAAGTAAAGTTATTGAGCTACTGAACTGCTGAACTTCTGCTTAAAATTCATCCCCAATTTGTCTTTGTTGTTATTGTTATGACCGACTTTTTTAATCAAACTTGCGCAGCATAATTATATCATTCATATGTGTGTATGTGCAAAAGCACAAGTCTCTAGTATGTGAAATACCTGATTTAGAAATTTTGGGCTAAGGGGGAGTAGGATCCAAAATTTAACAAAATAAAAGATGTAAAAGATATAATTTTAAAACGAAAAATCGATTTTCGTTTTCAGTCGATAAAAAAAGAACGAGAAGGGTTATCGAAATAAAAAAAAAACAAACTCGATCTGCGCGAGATATGTATAGTTTAACTCTCTAGCTATTATAGGTTCTGAGATCCACGCGTTTAAACATACGGGCAGATAGACAGACGGACAGGGCTCAATCGACTCGGCTTGTCGTCCTGATGAAGAATATATATACTTTATGGGATCTGCAACGCCTCCTTCTGCCTGTTACATACATTTAGGCTGCAACAAAACCATTATACCCTGATTACCCATTTTTAATGGGTTCAGGGTATAAGAACGAGGTCATCGAATTTTTAAAACAAACTCGATCTGCGCGTGATATACATGAACCTACAACAAATTTTTAGTCTTTACCTATCATACATACGTTCTGAGATCGACACATTCCACAATACGGACAGAAAGACAGACGGAAAAGGTTCAATCGACTCGGCTTGTCATCCTGATGAAGAATATATATACTTTATGGGAACCGCATCGACCAGTCATAAATTTAAATAATTTAAAATGTGTTCTTTACGAAACAATTACTTAAATTAATTAAATAAGTTTAATATACACAAATATGTTTGGACACAAGTTTCCTTCCAACAAACGCTTTTTTCTAGTTATACCCTGAACCCATTGAAAATGGGAAATCAAGAAGGCAGAAGGAGACATTGCAGACCCCATAAAGTATATATTCTTGATCAGCTCGACGAGCTGAGTCGATATAGCACAGTCTGTCCGTCCGTCTGTATGAACGCAATGACCTCGTAAACCACAAACCCTAGAGATTAAATTTGGCATGTATACTCGTGAATACCATACGCAATACGAGTTTGTTTGTTTTTTTTCGATAACTCATCCCGTTTCCGAATTATCGGTAAATTTCGATCAATTTACTTTTCTTTGTGTGTACCATTAAAGCTGGAGACTTCAAATTTACTCTGCAGATGGGTGTAGTGAATGCAGACATTTTGTAGTTTTTGGATTTTTGGGTGCCACGCCCCTTCGCCCCCAATTTGCAAAACCTGTATTTTAAATACTAGATATTTGTGTTTTGGCAAATACACACATATGAATGCCATAATCACACTGTGAAAATTTGATTAAGAAATCTATCTAGAAAAAAAGTTATTAAACATTTAATTTCCCATATCATAGTCATATTGCAGCCCACGCGCAGTTGCTGCTCAGTTAGCAGAGCGCGTGCTCATATTACGTCCGTGTGAGTGCGTAGTATATGTGTATGTGTTGCTTGCAATATACATTGGCGAGCACGTATGGATACATGTTTCGATACTGAGACTTTGAGTGGCTGTAAAACTCACGAAAATTCATTAATCGATTCAAAATTTTTAACAAAACTCTATTAACAGTATATAAAACGAAAAACAAAAAACTTAATCATCTTTTCCCTGGTTTAAGTAATTAAGAAAAAAACTTAAAAATGAGCAAGTATCTACTTATTCTCGTTTCGGTAATTTTTCGATTTTTTATTCGAAAGCAATCGATAAAGGGGATTCCTGGCAATTTTAGTACTGCCAATGCTTAAGGTACTGTTCTACATTAAAATCATCGAGTTTTGACTAAGCCAAAAGCAGTAATTATATTTTTAACAGATCAATCAACTCAAGCAGAAAAATTAAGAAAATTAGTCAAAATGTCGAAAATCTAGTGGTGGAAATGACCAAAAACAATTTATTAGCTCGTGAAATCGGAAAACAATTGGGAATTTGTCATCGAACTGTGCTTCAGGTGAGGAAGCGGCGAAATATAAGCCCACTTGAACCGAAAAACTCGTCCCCGATTATTGACCGATAGAGATGCTCGAGCTATGGAATGGATAATGACCAACCGACCGACGACAGCACCAAAACAAGTTGCGGCTTCCTTGAATAAACCAGTTAGTGAGTGGACAGCTCGCCGTTCACTTCGCAGGATTGGCCCAACAGCCGCTGTTAAGCAGAAGAAACCTGCGCTCTCAGCGAAGAATGTTGCCGCACGGCTTAAATTCTGCAAGGAACACAAGAATTGGAGTGTGAACGATTGGAAGAGGGTGATTTGGTCAGATGAGACCAAAATCAATAGATTTCAAGTCAATGAAACCAAGAAACATGGAGGAGGTGACTTAATGGTTTGGGGGTGCTTTACCTGGTGAAACATCGCTCCATTGGTTCGAATAAATGGCATCATGAAAAAGGAAGATTATCTACAAATTTCGGAATCCAATCTTCCGTATTTTGTAGATGAGAGTGCTTATCCAAGAGCGAAGGACGGTGATCCGAAACATACGGCCAAAACTGTTAAATGGCTCAATAACCAAAATTTTCTAAAGATTCATTGGCCGGTTCAAAGCCCAGATCTAAATCCGATCGAAAATCTATGGGCTCTGCCAAAAAAACAACTGTCGCGCAACGATACTGCGCCAAGGACAATGGACGAACTTTGGAGTCATAAGTGGATACTTGTTCGCCACTGTATATTGCAAACAACACATACACACACATACGCATGCACACGGACGTAATATGGGCACGCTAATTATATAGTTCCATTAAATTTCAGGAGTCAATACATGTTGTTTATTTGTCATATCAAATACTACTGATTTCTTATTCTACTCTCTGTTTCGATCAAGCTCGGATTAGTCTTATTGCTACAGTATGTATACATTATGCAGCTGGGCTGCGACAATCGTTGATGCTTACAATATTGGGTAGGCTCTTTGAGTGCATTGAGTCGCAATAAGTGTCAGCTATTGTTATGACACTTATGATTAGAACTTTCCTACATTAAAGAAGATTGTAAACCTTTTGGGCCGACTGTAGGTAGAACTGAGGCTAATGGTATGTTGTAAGCTGACACTGTGGGAAGTGATACTGATGGCATAACTCCTCCCCTCTTAGAGTATGAATTCTGAATTCCTTTTAAATTAATATTAATGTTTTGCCTTTTGCAATGTAAGTATGTATATAAGTTAACAACTAAACGTTATCGGCATCTACTAAACGCCACACTTCGCTCTTTGTGTACACTATTGGAGGAATGACTGTCCGATTAACACGTTGGCTCCACACTTAACATTCTTGGATTCTGTTAGCTAACAGAATAGCGCAATATGTGCAATGGACACTCGATACTCGCGATGCAACTCTGTAACGTCACGCTTGCAGAAACGAGGCTACAAGTTTCCGGTTCGCCGAACTCTCGTCCACTTTATTCAAGTCTTTTGCCGGATTAGCATAACCTTGGTGATTGCTCATTCAATTTATTCGGAAGACATAACCAAAGATCTTCACCGCTGGCTGGACAACGGAAGACATAACCAAATATCTTCACCGCTGGCTGGACAACGGAAGACATAGCAAAGATCTTCACCGCTGGCTGGACAACGGAAGACATAGCAAGAGATCTTCACCGCTGGCTAGACGACGGAAGACATAACCAAAGATCTTCACCGCTGGCCGGACAACGGAAGACATAACCAAAGATCTTCACCGCTGGCTGGACAACGGAAGACATAGCAAAGATCTTCACCGCTGGCTGGACACGGAAGACATAGCAAGAGATCTTCACCGCTGGCTAAACGACGGAAGATATAACCAGGGCTCTTCACCGCTGGCCAGACGACGAGGTCATAACCAAAGATCTTCACCGCTGACTAGACGACGGAAGGCATAATTAGAGGTCCTCACCGCGGACTAGTAGGCGGAAGACTTAATTGGCGCCCAAGTTCATAAGTTCATAAGTGATTTCATTTCGAAAGGTTATTCATGAACGCCACGCACCGATACGTGCATCTTTATAAAGTAAAAAAGTGTAAAGTAAAGTTAGAAAATTGCTGCACACCTTTATTAAAATTGTTGCATACTTTTACAAAATTGCTGCATACTTTCACCAACGTTCCTGGTCAATAAAGCATTGCATACTCTCGGCAGCATTATAATTTTTGCTGCATACCCTTAACAATTTTTTATAACAAATATTGCATACCCCAAGATACACCAGTTTCCATTATTGCCAACAGTTTACCTGCCGATTTTTCCCGATCGACCTAAGTTTTGAAAAGTGCCAATCATAAGCCAATGAGTTGGGGCTATAAGGAAATAAAAGTTGAATATAATAGTGACGATAGCTGGGAAGGGGAAACCAACTGCTCAGTAGATCCTATTCCTGCAGATACCGTTGTAACTGAAGGAATGGACCCGATTCAAATTAAGGCTCTCATTGAGGGTGCCGTCCAGCACGCTTTAGCGCAACAACAAAATCAGTTGCAAGCGCAACTAACCGCTTTGACTGCACAAGTACAGAGTTTGCAGGTAGAAGCGCCGCAAATCGTCACATACGAGAAGATAACCGTTGACCCTAACGCCAAATGCGACATTCCCTTAGACATTATTAAATCTGTGCCAGATTTCTCCGGCGCACAGGATGAGTATGTAGCGTGGAGGCAAGCAGCCATCCACGCATACGAACTATTCAAGATCTATCCAAAGAGAACTGCACACTACCAAGCGGTAGCGATCATTAGGAACAAAATCAAAGGCCCAGCTGGAGCCTTACTAGTGTCTCACAACACTGTCTTAAATTTCGACGCAATACTGGCTAGGCTAGATTGCACATACTCGGATAAAACATCCTTACGCTTGCTGAGACAATGTTTGGAGTTAGTTACGCAGGGCAAAATGTCCCTGATGCAATACTACGATGACGTAGAAAAAAAACTCACGCTCGTAACTAACAAAATAGTAATGTCTCACGACCAAGAAGGCGCCGATTTGCTCAACCGGGAGGTCAGAGACGACGCCTTGCACGCCTTTATCTCCGGTCTTAGAAAGCCGTTGAGAGCGGTTGTGTTCCCTGCACAACCAAAAGATCTACCATCCGCACTGGCCCTTGCCAGAGAGGCGGAAGCTAGCATTGAGAGAAGCATGTTCGCAAACTCTTACGCTAGAGCCTTACAAGACCGAGCGCAAATTGCCGAAAGTAACAAAAACCGTGCCCAAACCAAACAAACCGAATTTAACAAAGATGAGCAAAACCAGGAGAGAAACCCCCATTTTGTGAAACGCCAAAAGGGCGGTCCCCAGCCCCAGGCCCCTAAAGACAATCAAACCGAGGCTCCACAGCCCATGGAAGTCGACTCTTCCTCCAGATTTAGGCAGAGAACCGACTACAGCAAGCGTCAGGCTAACGAGTCCAACGCACCAGAACGCAAGAATTCGTCAGACCGTTCAACAGGTCAAAGACGACAACGCGTTAACAATATCATGCAATCGGATTCCAAAGAAGCCATAAAGGAATTCGAGAAGGCGGCCAAAGAGGCAGTTGAAGAATTGGAGAGTGAGAACGAGTACGCACCTTGTGACGGCTCGATTAATTTTTTAGGGAACACTCCCGGCTTCCGTACATTGAACGGCGGTTGGCTGGGAGAACTTTGAAGATGTTGATTGACACCGGCGCGGCAAAGAATTATGTGAAGCCCTTAACAGAGCTAAAGACCATAACGCCGGTCGCCAAGTCATTCTCGGTAAACTCGATCCACGGGTCTACCGAAATCAAGCACAAATGCTTAATGAATATTTTCCAACATACTTCCCCGTTTTTTCTCCTCGACACCTTAAGTTCTTTCGACGCCATCATAGGCTTCGACTTGCTGACACAAGCCGGAGTCAAACTGAACTTGGCAAAAAACACTCTGGAATACCAGGGTACATCCGAAAAACTCCAGTACTATCAATGTGCTGATGTGAACTTCACCGATGTCAACGACATCGTAGTTCCCCCTTCCGTAAAAAAAGGGTTCAGGGATATGATCCTCAGAAACAAAAGAGCCTTCTCAAATGCAGATGAAGCTCTCACTTTTAATACTGCTGTCATCGCTACAATCCGAACAGTAGACAACGAGCCCGTGTATTCAAGGTACCCGAGTCTCATGGGTGTTTCTGACTTCATTAACAAAGAAGTCAAACGATTACTGGACGATGGCATAATCAGGCCCTCCAGATCGCCTTACAATAGCCCAACATGGGTGGTTGATAAAAAAGGCACTGACTCGCACGGTAACCAAAAAAAAAGGTTAGTAATCGACTTCAGGAAACTGAACGAAAAAACCATACCAGACCGTTACCCCATGCCTAACATCCCCATGATCTTAGCAAATCTAGGAAAGGCGAAATACTTCACCACCCTCGACTTAAAGTCTGGATACCACCAAATCTACCTTGCGGAGCATGACCGCGAAAAGACTTCGTTTTCAGTAAGCAGCGGCAAGTATGAGTTCTGTCGCCTACCTTTCGGCTTGCGCAATGCAAGCAGCATATTCCAAAGGGCAATAGATGACATCCTGAGGGAACATATAGGAAAGATTTGCTTTGTCTATGTAGACGACGTCATAGTTTTTTCTAAAAACGAAACGGAGCACCTTCAACGCATTAACATTGTGTTAAAATGTCTAATCGACGCCAACATGCGTGTAGGCCCGGAAAAGACTCGATTCTTCAAGGAAAGTATCGAATTCCTGGGTTTCATTGTAACCAAAGAGGGAGCAACATCCGATCCAAAGAAAGTTAAAGCCATTCAGGAATTCCCTGAACCAAAGAGTGCTTACAGCGTTAGGTCCTTCCTGGGGTTAGCCAACTACTATAGGATCTTTATTAAGGACTTTGCCGCTATAGCGCGGCCGATATCGGACATACTTAAAGGGGAAAATGGTTCAGTTAGTAGGCACGTGTCAAAGAAAATCCCTGTTGAGTTTAATGAGGTTCAACGCGATGCATTTCACCGTCTGCGAAATATTTTGGCATCAGAGGATGTCATGTTAATGTATCCAGACTTCCAGAAACCGTTCGATTTAACCACTGATGCTTCGGCCAGTGGAATTGGCGCGGTCCTGTCCCAAGGCAATAGGCCAATAACAATGATTTCTCGCGCCTTAAAACAGGCCGAACAGAACTATGCCACTAACGAAAGAGAATTGCTGGCCATTGTGTGGGCTTTAGGCAGACTGCAGAACTTTCTGTATGGTTCTAGGGAAATTAACATTTTCACGGACCACCAGCCGCTCACGTTCGCTGTGTCAGACAAGAACACGAATTCCAAGATTAAAAGATGGAAATCTTACATTGACCAGCACAATGCCAAAATGTTTTATAAACCGGGCAAAGAGAATCTGGTGGCAGATGCCCTTTCAAGGCAAAACGTTAATGCTTTGCAAGATGGGCCCCGTTCGGACGCTGCAACCGTTCACAGCGAACTTTCCCTGACCTACACGGTCGAAACAACAGATAAACCTTTGAATTGTTTTAGGAACCAGATTGTCCTAGAGGAGTCGCGTTTTCCGCTAAGGCGAAACTTGTTGCTGTTTCGCAGCAAAACACGCCACTTGATCAGTTACAATGACAAGAGCACAATTCTCGAAACTCTCAAAAAAGTTGTGAATCCTGGAGTCGTCAATGCAATACACTGCAATCTTCCCACGTTGGCGAGTTTCCAACACGACCTGATTACACACTTCCCTGCCACCCAATTTCGGCACTGTAAAAATCTTGTACAAGTCATAACGGACAGAAACGAGCAGTTAGAAATCATCACTGCCGAGCACAATCGAGCGCACAGAGCAGCTCAGGAAAACATTAAACAAGTACTTCGTGACTATTATTTTCACAATATGGCCAATTTGGCCAAAGAAGTTGTTGCAAACTGCAGGATCTGCACTAAAGCCAAGTACGATAGGCACCCGAAGAAACAAGAACTCGGGAAAACGCCTATACTAAGTTATACTGGCGAAATGTTGCACATTGACATCTTCTCGACAGACAAGAAACAGTTCTTCTTCTGGCATAGACAAATTCTCCAAATTTGCAGTCGTCCAACCGATATTATCCAGAACGATAATCGATGTCACAAGCCCTTTACTACAAATTGTTAACCTTTTCCCCGCAACCAAAACAATATATTGCGATAACGAGGCGGCCTTCAATTCCGAGACCATCACGTCGATGCTCCGGAATACCTACGGCATTTGCGTTGTAAACGCGGCTCCACTTCACAGCACCTCAAACGGCCAGGTGGAGCGCTTTCATAGCACCCTGACCGAAATTGCGAGATGCCTCAAGTTAGATAAGAAAATCAGCAACACCACAGAATTAATCTTAAAGGCTACGATCGTCGCGAGAACGTCAAAGGCAGGCTAATTAAGGCACAGCAAGACAATATCAAAAGATGCAACGCATCCAGGCAAAACCGCGTTTTTGAGGTAGGAGAAAAGGTGTTCCAGAAGAACAACAAGAGGCTAGGGAACAAATTAACTCCCGTATGTTCAGAACAAATAATCGAAGCAGACCTGGGAACGTCTGTCCTCATTAAGGGGAGGGTGGTCCACAAGGACAACCTAAAATAAGTTTTCCCCATAATTAGTTAGTAAACCAACTTAAAGGCGATTTGGTTGACACTCCTCATTTATTCGAGACACTGTTGGCAAGAAATAGAATACTGAACACAGAAATTCAAAATTTAATACTCACCATAACGTTGGCGAAAGCAAACATAATAAACCCTACATTCCTTGATCATACCGATCTGAAATCACTTATCGAACAAGATACCCCAATAGTTAGCTTAATAGAAGCTTCTAAGATCAAGGTCCTTCAGGCCGAGAATATTATCCACATATTAATAGCCTATCCTAAAGTTGAGTTTAGGTGCCAAAAGTCTCCGTCTACCCCGTTACATTAAGGATACAGAAGGCTTTGGACAACCTTAACATGACCGAGGACGGCCATCATCCTGAGGGGGGGGGTAGTTAACAACAAAACGTTATCGGCATCTACTAAACGCCACACTTCGCTCTTTGTTAACACTATTGGAGGAATGACTGTCCGATTAACACGTTGGCTCCACACTTAACATTCTTGGATTCTGTTAGCTAACAGAATAGCGCAATATGTGCAATGGACACTCGATACTCGCGATGCAACTCTGTAACGTCACGCTTGCAGAAACGAGGCTACAAGTTTCCGGTTCGCCGAACTCTCGTCCACTTTATTCAAGTCTGTTGCCGGATTAGCATAACCTTGGTGATTGCTCATTCAATTTATTCGGAAGACATAACCAAAGATCTTCACCGCTGGCTGGACAACGGAAGACATAACCAAATATCTTCACCGCTGGCTGGACAACGGAAGACATAGCAAAGATCTTCACCGCTGGCTGGACAACGGAAGACATAGCAAGAGATCTTCACCGCTGGCTAGACGACGGAAGACATAACCAAAGATCTTCACCGCTGGCCGGACAACGGAAGACATAACCAAAGATCTTCACCGCTGGCTGGACAACGGAAGACATAGCAAAGATCTTCACCGCTGGCTGGACACGGATGACATAGCAAGAGATCTTCACCGCTGGCTAAACGACGGAAGATATAACCAGGGCTCTTCACCGCTGGCCAGACGACGAGGTCATAACCAAAGATCTTCACCGCTGACTAGACGACGGAAGGCATAATTAGAGGTCCTCACCGCGGACTAGGAGGCGGAAGACTTAATTTATATAAATAATAAAACATATACAAATGAATAAAAATATTAATGTGATGCTATTTGTTACTTTTTTAATTTTTTTACAATTTATTTTAATTCTGTTAAATGATCAACATTATTAGTGTTTTGTAAGTTTGACTTAAAAGTTCTGTGGGATAAAAAAATTTTTCGTAAAATTCTTTTTTTCATTGGAAAATGTTTTTTTTTAAATTTATATTTTACAATTTCCAAATTGTTATATTATAGGTTATTTCTATTTAATATAATATTTCTTTTGTCACAATTGTGATATTGTGTTATCATCAATTTTTTCTATACTTATGATATTATTTAAATATAAATTTACCACTGTTGGTAAGAGTGCAACTTTTACTGAATTTAAGTTCCTTTAGGATTTTGTATTTGGTTTATATTCCAGTTTCTTATTGTTAATTTCTTTAATTAATAAATTTTCTTGGACAATTTGAATATAATCTGTGTTAGGCATTGGGAAGTAACTTGACATTTACGCTCACATATTTAAAAAAAAATTAATTATTGCTATTATTATGCAATTATTTTGGTATTTCAAAATGTCATACGACTTAATTTATTTCTTCTTTTGTTTATTTCTTCTTTTGCAAAAATTTCTGGTAAAATGATGTTATTCTTTGCAGAGGCTATATTTTCCTGAATATAATTTACTTTGTATTCAATACTTTTTAATTTCTGCATTTGGCCATTGTATAGGATTTTCATTAATATTTTTATACTCATTCACAAAGTGAAATGAATATATTGGGTTTGTGAAATGTCCGTCTTGCTGTCCGTCCGTCTGTCCGTATGAACGCAAACCATTTCTATACTATTGAAGCTAGAAACTGAAATGTTTATTATATACTCGTGTAAACTCTCGTCAGATGAAGTGTCAAGATTAGATTAGCAGTCCTAGAGAGTGGAGATTTGGATTGTATACTCAAGTTGACATCCCAAGTTGAATAAGGTACGGCGGATATATCTACGCCCATTGGGGCGTTGAAAATCGGGTGAAACTGTATCTTCTACAGTTTTAGAGCTAGAACGATGAAATTTGGCACGTGAGTCATTGTTATGATCCTATAACGATCGAAAGAAATTATATAGTTTCGGTACAACCTTCATCTGAGGCAGTATCAAAAAACTAAGTTTCTTTCCATCTTTTCTGCAGCTATTTATTATTTATCAAAATGTTTGTGGCCTTAATTCTAAATTTAAAAAACTATTTCTGCATAGCTGTGGTGTCCAATCTGAACCTATAGCCCTCACTGAAACATGGTTAAGCCAAAATGTTTATAACAGTGAGCTTCTTTCAAATAATTTCACTATTTATAGACTTCATCACTTCTCTCGTAGAGGGGATGGTATTTTAATAGCTGTTAAATCCCAATTTCTCTCGGAATCTTTTATCTTCTCATCAATTCACAATGTTGAGATTATTGGAGTTAAAATAACTCTTATTCCCTATACGTTACTTGTTCATATTTTCCTCCCTCTTCCGATTTACAAGTTTAACAACATATATCTTGTATGAAAGAAATGTATGAATACGTTCAAGATAATGACTTATTTCTTGTGTTGGGTGATTTTAATATACCTAACACTTCTTGGGCCTCATCTCCCAATTCGAATTATCTTATTTCAACAATTGATTATTATTTTTTTGATGAATTGCATGATATCTTGTTTCAAAAGCTTGAACAATTGGGATTTTCCCCTAAACTTCTGTCTTGGATTGCTTCCTATTTAGAGAGTAGAACCCAAAGAGTTCTGTTGAGAACATATACTTCGAAGGTCATATTTGTCTCTTCGGGTGTTCCTCAGGGTAGTCACTTGGGCCCTCTACTTTTCTCCCTTTTTATAAATGACCTTCCCAGTAGTATTTCTTACTCTATTTCATGTGTGCAGATGACGTAAAACTCTGTCTCTCATACAAGAACTCAATAGATCATCTACGCCTACAGGATGATCTAATTTCCTTTCAGTATTGGTGTAAAGCCAATCAGTTGCATCTAAATTGTTCTAAGTGTATGACAATGACTTTCTGTTGTACCGCTGATTATACAATCAACAATGTGTCCTTGCAACGTATTTCTTCAATCAAAGATCTCGGGGTGCTCTTTGACTGTAAACTTAGATTCAATACGCATATCCTAACCATCGTTAATGAAGACAAAAGTTTGCTTGATTTATTAAACGTTGGTCTAAAGAGTTGAATGATCCGTTAGCCACTAAACTTATTTTTGTCTCGCTGGTACGCCCTATTTTAGAATATTGTTTTATTATATGGTCGCCACAGCAGAAATTGTACCAGGACCGTATTGAATCGGTTCAGAAGCAATTTCTTCTTTTTGCCTTCCGCAATCTAAACTGGGATCGTAACCTTCGTCTACCGTCTTATCATAGTAGGCATCTTCTTTTAGATCTTCTATCGTTAATTAATCGTAGAATAGTCCTGGGTATTACTTTTCTACATAAGTTGATTAACGATAGTATTGATTCGCCTTCTTTTTTATTTCATGTCAATTTCCTAGTTCCTTCCCGTGCTTCTCGTCACTTTTGTCCTTTGCTCGCCAGTCCGGCAAATAAAACTCCCACATCGTGTTGGTAATTTCGGTGGTATATATTGTTATTATTATAGGCTTTTTCATTTACCTGTACTTTTATAATTTTATAATTTTGTAATTTTGAATTTGACTCACGTTTTTAGTGAAATTTCTTTTTATATAAACTAAAATAAGAAAATAAGAGTTTTGAATTTAAGTAATTTATAGGAGTATGATCTATTATATTTTGAAACATAAGCAATTGGTTGTCCTGCACCTATGGCAAAATCACTGGCATATGTAGTAATTGTAAATGGTTTGTGAAACTCTGAATATTTTAATATTGTATGTGAACTTATGAGCGCTTTAAGATTTTCAAATGCATCTGTAAATTGTGTATCATTTGTATTAATTGACACACCTTTGTGTAAATATGTTATCATTCGATAAGCTATGTTGGAATAGTCTTTGATCAATTTTTCTATAAAATCGTGTCATAACATGGAATCTTTTTAATTGTTTTTCAGTTTTTTGGTAATGGAATTTATTTTATTGCTTCTATTTTTCTTGGATTTGGTTTGAGCCCTTCTTTTATGAGAATATGTCCCAAGTTTTCGGTATGTTTCTTCATAACAGAGCTCGCAAATAACAATCGCGAGTATTTTTTCATATACTCAGTAAATACACTTATTTGAAGACGTCGCAAAACACTAAACTGTTATTTGCGAGCTCTGCTTCATATACAAGCATTTGCCTGTTTGTATTTTCAAATTGTGATTTCTAAGTACCTTAAAAATGTTTTCGAGACCAATATTGTTGAAAATATTAAAATATCATCTAGATATACTACACAAATTTTGTTTATATAATCCCTCAATCATCAATCCCTTAATTCATTAAACGTTGGAATGTAGCTGGAGTATTTTTTAACCCGAATGGCATTCTAACATATTCGTATAATTTCATTGGTGTTATGGATGTTATTTTTTCCATATCTTCTTCTGCCATTAATATTTGATGATAACCTTTCGCTAAATCAAGAGTAATAAAATATTGGGCTTTACCAAGTTTATCTAATACAGCGTCCATAATAGGTATTGGATACTTATCGGTTACTTGCTTTAGTCGTCTATAATCTACACAGATACGATATTTTTGAATTCTTGAATTATACTTTTTCTTATTATTCCACTTTTTTACTTTTTCTTATTATTCCACTTTTTTCCATTTTCATTATGTGCTTTCTTACTTCTTCTTCATATTTTGAAGAAACCCTATAGAGTTTTGAATTTATGGGATGATCTGTTGTGGTTTTAATATTGTAAACTATTTTTTTTTTTTTTTGAGTGGCTAAGGTAGGTTAAAATGCTTTATGCACCGTCAGTAATGTCGTCACTGGCTGGTGTGTCGGACTGTCTTAATGCTTACCGACTAAAAACCTCCTCATTCAAGGGCTGCCATTCCACCTTGGAACCAGGATATGTCCCACATTAACCTTCAAGGTGGAGCCCTCGTATATGGGCTATCTGAGCATTGCCATTCGTGGTCCTGCGTCCAGGTCCCACTTTTTCCGCCGCAGAATCTTTTCGGCGAAGTGACAGACTCTTTTCCAAGCATTTATGCTATTGCACATCTGCTGTACAATAGTGTTTACTTTGACTTCACCGACAGTTTCTGCTAGGTCAATACGTTCTTCTGACCACCTTTCGCAGTCAAAAAACAGTTTCACAGTAAATACAGCTGGATTCGGCAGTTTTCCCCATCTTATTTAGGTACTTTCGGAAATAACCACGTCCAGAGAGCATTTGTGTCAAATAAAAAGACGTTTCACCGCCCTTTCTATTTATTCACTATTCTAGGTCGGGGATAATTTTTGCTGTCCATCTTCCATACCTCTCGCTTGCCTCCACCGAGAATTGTCCGCTTTGGCGGAGATTCCATATCTTCCTGCGCTCTTGTGCAAACAGGTCTATAGTACGGTACGCCGAAGCTATCCTTAAGGCTGCTCTTCTCTGCACCGATAGTATCTGTTTCCGCCTGTTTATTATTTATCAAAATTGTCGGAGCCCTAAATTTAAATTAAAAAAACCTAAGAAAAACGCTATTTTCTAATTATACCCTGAAACAATGAAAATAGGAAATCAAGGTATAAGGTTTTTGAAAATGTATGTAACAGGCAGAAGGAGACATTGCAGACCCCATAAAGTATATATTCTTGATCAGTTCGACGAGCTGAGTCGATATAGCACAGTCTGTCCGTCCGTCTGTATGAACGCAATGACCTCGTAAACCACAAACCCTAGAGATTAAATTTGGCATGTATACTCGTGAATACCATACGCAATACGAGTTTGTTTGTTTTTTTTCGATAACTCATCCCGTTTCCGAATTATCGGTAAATTTCGATCAATTTACTTTTCTTTGTGTGTACCATTAAAGCTGGAGACTTCAAATTTACTCTGCAGATGGGTGTAGTGAATGCAGACATTTTGTAGTTTTTGGATTTTTGGGTGCCACGCCCCTCCGCCCCCAATTTGCAAAACCTGTATTTTAAATACTAGATATTTGTGCTTTGGCAAATACACACATATGAATGCCATAATCACACTGTGAAAATTTGATTAAGAAATCTATCTAGAAACAAGTAAGGAAACTCTAGTCGGAAGTGACCAGCTAGGAAATACCCTGAACCGCGCCTATCGGCGGCTTTAAATGCACTTCAAAGTTTGTATATAATTTTAAATTAAATTAAAAAATTAAAAAAAAAAAAGATTAAGTAACTTGCATAAAAAAAGTTTTAACGTCAGCTTAAAGAATCGAACCCGAGACTTTATGTCAGCGATCATCGCTCCTACAAACACAGCCGTTGCACTACATGAGTGGGAAATAGCGAATTCCTAAGTAAAGTTATTGAGCTACTGAACTGCTGAACTTCTGCTTAAAATTCATCCCC
Source organism: Drosophila fulvimacula (assembly GCA_035045555.1). Lineage (NCBI taxonomy): Eukaryota > Metazoa > Arthropoda > Insecta > Diptera > Drosophilidae > Drosophila > Drosophila fulvimacula. The sequence goes on along the minus strand of JAWNOX010000064.1, from coordinate 623,442 downwards.
AATTTGTCTTTGTTGTTGTTGTTATGAATTCTTCGAATTTTCTAGAGCTTCTGCTGCTTTTGCCACGCGCGTGTGTACGTAAACGTTTGGTAAACGTTTCGTTTAATAACATAATGCATTTCATCTATTCATATGTACATTATATGGACTTTATTTAAGTTATATCAATGTTACTCTTATTTTATATGTATGTACATATGTATGTACATGTATATTGCAAGCAACGCATACATACACACATACAGCGACTGCGCTGCGCCAATATGTGCGTGTTATGGAAAACCAAATGCTTAATAACTTTTTTGGTTCAGTATCACTTCAACCTCTCGAGAGATAAGACGTGCTGCATCAAAAATAAAAACAAGAGCAAAACCCCGCTACGCAAACGCAAAGCTTATCAGCAAACGCGCGACTAACAAAAACCAACCGCAAAAGGAAACAGAAACATAAGCAAACACACACCATAAACAGTTACACCGGGCAATAACCCAAAAACAACAACCATGAACGAACCACCCGATAGAAGCAAAACCTACAAAACACAACTAAACGAGCTAAAATACATTGCACTAAAACGGAATTCGAAAAAGTGTCACCGTTTATCATAAAAAAAACCATAGACTATGCATGCGGAGGAGAAGTTGAAACATGTAAAAAAACAAGAGACGGCTCCCTGCTTATTAAAACTAAAAACAAACTGCAAGCACTGAAACTAATTGCGTTAAAAAAAATGAATAATCTCGATATCACTGCAACAGAACACAAGACTTTAAACACAACCAAAGGCGTAATATATTGCAATGAACTACGAAACATAGCTGAAAGCGAAATACTGGAAGAATTAAAACCACAGAACGTAATCGAAGTGCGCAAAATTCTAAAAAAAACAAACAAACAACACAAACCAAGAACAAACCTCACTTGTCGAAACTGGCCTCATAACAATTACATTTTCAACTCACAAACTACCCGAATTAATAAAAATTCGCTACGAAACCGTCCGTGTACGACCATATATCCCACTCCCGCTGCGGTGCAAAAATTGTCTCCGCTTTGGACACCCTACCGCTATCTGCAAGAGCTCCGAAATATGCAAAAACTGCTCAGAAGCAAAACATACAAATGAAGGGGAACTCTGCAAAAATACGCAAAACTGCCTAAACTGCAAAAATAACCCCCAAATTGACCACCAACATAGCCCACTCGACCGTAAATGCCCCACCTTCCTCAAACAACAAGAGCTAACTGCAATAAAAACCACCGAAAAAGTTGATAACAAAACCGCACTTGATATATATCACAACAGGCACAATCAACAGTTGAGAAACAGCTATGCTAAAACTCTTGCACAACCAACGCCAAACACATCAACACCAACACAAAATTCATCCAATACACAATGCTCACATGCACAAATCATTACTACGCAGCAAGCAGCAAGCACTCCATCTACGATCTCCCCCCTGGAGAAAGTATTTACAGATATAAAAAAAAGGTAACAGAAGATATGGAAACAGACAGTAACCCTCCCCACACGGAAAACAAATCATATCTATCACAGTCAACTGAAGATCTAAAACTAAGAATATTTACCAAAGATAAATCTAGCCCTCTAAAAACTAACTTTAAGCCCTCTAAACCAAAAACAAAATCAAAACCCACAAACAAAAACCTTCATAAAAACAATAGTAATAGCGAATCTATCTAAAACAAAACAAGTAAATAGAAACAAACTTTATACCAAACTCATACTCTATACTTTAACCTTTAACTCAAAACAAACCCAAATACTCAACCCAAGACCCCAAATCATAAAAATTTAGCAATGCATAAAATAATACAATGGAATATGAAAGGATACAGAAACAACTATAACGAACTGCTAAATATAATAAAAAAATACTCACCACACATAGTATGTCTCCAAGAAACCCACTTTTACAATACATTTATTCCCACCCCTGTCCCAGTAAACTTTAAAATTTACACCAATACAGCTTCCAACCGATTTGGCGGTGTAGCCATATTGGTCCACAAATCCAGAGAACATAAGACACTAGATCAACCTACACACATAGAAACGCTAGGAATCGAAATTATGTCTAATAGGAAAATTAACATTATTTCTGTATATATCCCTCCCACCAAAACATTTTCACCTAATGACTTAACCGAACACTTTTTACCACGCACTAACAGCACCAACCAAATTATCCTAGGCGATTTCAACAGCAAACATCACAGCTGGGGATCAGCCCAAGATAACCGGAGAGGACGTACCCTATCAAAGTTCCTCCAAAACGCCAATCTCACTATACTTAATGACGGATCACCAACACACTTCTCCACTCACAACACCTTCACACATATTGACATCTCAGTATGTTCCCCTCAATTAACTCCCTTCACCAATTGGAAAACAATCAATGACCTTCATGGCAGCGATAATTTTCCAATTTTATTATCCTTGTTCCCACAGCCCCAATCAGACAACTTCTCCCGTCCCCTCTTCAAAATAAAAGAAGCCAACTGGCCATTATTCACCAAACTAACTAACGACCTAAACGAACTTATACCTAGAACCTCTAACATTAATAAAGAACCTGCAATAATTAATAAAATAATCCTACAATCCGCTCACCATAGTATACCACAAACAACCCCTCACACCCACAACAAAAACACCCCCTGGTGGAATAAAACATTGACCAAACTTAGGTCCAACAAATTTATAACTTGGCGAAATTTCAAACGCAATAGCACCACTGACAACCTTCTCAACTACAAAAGAGCTAACGCCCTCTTCCGTAGAGAGAATATCTTATCCTATGATAAAAATACCTCTTACGCCCGTAAAGCCAGAATTATAAACCTCTTCAATACTATATTCAATAACACCATCCCACAATCCTATAAAACCAGCCTTGTCATTCCTAGTTATAACCAGTTATAGACCCATCTCCCTTAACTGCTGCATATCCAAAACCTTAGAAAAAATAATAGCCAGGCGCCTTTGGTGGTTGGTATCGAAAAACAACTACATCCATCCCAACCAAACAGGCTTCAAATACGGCAAATCCGTCACAGACGGTCTGCTCTTTGCAGACCACCTGATAACGAAGTCGCTAAGAAGCAAAAAGCACGCCTCTATCATTGCCCTTGATTTCTCAAGAGCCTTCGACAGAGTTGGTGTCCACCCAATAATAGACCAATTAAACCGCTGGAAAGTTGGACCAAAAATCATACAGTTTATACGGAATTTCATGGCAAACCGGAAAATTGTAGTTAAAATAAAAAATGTCAAAAGTAATCCCTATCCTCTTTAAAACGGCATTCCCCAGGGATCGCCAATATCCGTCATCCTTTTCCTAATCGCCTACAACAGACTCTCCCAGCCTACAAAAAGAAATCCATTTCACCGCCTACGCCGACGACTTTTATCTTATCATCCCTTTTAGCAAACAAAAAAATCAATCCTGCAGCCTCGACCAACTCTTTTCCAACATATGTGAGTGATGTTCATATTCAGGAGCATCACTATCAGTAGAAAAGTCTCAACACCTTCATGTTTGCCGCAAGCAAAACTGCATCAGCAGCATATCATGCAACAACACCCCAATTCCCTCAGTTACCAAAATGAAGATCTTAGGACTCACCATTAACAATAAATATAGATGGGACGCGCACATCAAACAAATTCTGCCAGCCTTAAACAACAAACTTAACATCATTAAATGCCTAGGAAGCTCTAAGCTAAACTGCAATACATACACTATATTAAATGTAACAAAATCTATAGTAATTCCGAAAATTGACTACGCTCTGCTCATCTACGGGTATGCTCCCAAATCAACCCTCAATAAACTCAAAACTTTATTTAATGCCGCAATCCGCATATCACTTGGGGCACTACGCTCAACACCTATCGCTAACCTACTTTTCGAAGCAAACATACCTACAATAGAGCAAAAAAGAGACCTGACACTCCTACATAGCTCACAGATACACTAAACAGAAGGACAGCCAAAAAAGGAACAAATTGACGTCAACAATAGAAAAAACCATAGCATTATGTAAAGAAACCAACGTTCCCTACCTTTCCCTCCCAAGCAAAACCACCACACCCCTATGGCTATTCCCCCCCTTTGTCATCAATACCACACTACATAGACAGTGCAAATATAACACACCACCAAGCACATTCAGACAACAATTTCTTGAAATCAAAGAGAAATACAACAACCATAAATTCATATACACAGACGGCTCTCTACAAAACAACACAGCCACTTTTGCGATTACGACCGAAAACGAAATCCTGAAAAGATGCATCCTCCCCCATTATTCATCCATCCTATCAGCTGAAACCATAGCCATTCTCGATGCAATAAATCTGATCAAAAACAGACTTGGAAAGTATATAATTTGCTCCGACTCCCTCGCATCCATAAAATCCATTCGCAATATTAACAACAATAGCCTTTATCCCACAACTATTAGAACCCTGCTTACCCAATCTGACTCAAAAATAAAACTTCTTTGGATCCCTAGCCACTGCGGCATTAAAGGGAACGAGTTAGCCGACAGTGCAGCCAAAGACATATTTTATATGCCCCTTCACTATACTCCTAACTTTAACACTACAGACATAAACAAACTCCTCAAAAGAACTTAAATTGCAACCGATGGTACCAGAGATAAAATACAAACCTATCCAACACGTCAAACTACCTAAAAAATATAGACCAAAAAAGCATCACACGCAGTGATCAAATAAAATTTCTAAGGCTAAGACTAGGCCACACAAGAATCACACAACAGCACTATAACAACCCTAACAACACCCTTCCTTGCCCCAACTGTCACACAACCGCAAACATCATATAATACACATTCTCTGCGACTGCCCCGGTACCTCTAACCTGCATACCCAAATCTTCCAAAACACCTGCCCCCTAATAATCCTAGCCAACACAACCGAGATTAACATCCGCAAGATAATTGAGTTTCTTAAAAAATCTAAAACATACCACCTACTATGAAAAAGATTAAATAAAAACAAAATGAAATGTAAATATAGAAATAATGCTATTATAAAATAAAATCTGTATATACTAATTTAAAAATAATCTATAATCACAATAAACACCATCCAGCCGAAGGCCCCTGCTGCCAGTGCTCAGCCTTAAGTTAGACTTAATTTTATATTAATTGTAACTTCTTAATAAAAAAAAAAAACTTTTTTTGTAGATCGACTTTCTTAATCAAACTTGCGCAGCGTAATTATATCATTCATATGTGTGCGTGTGCAGAAACACAAGTCTCTAGTATTTGAAATAAGTGTTTTGAAAATTTGGGCGAAGGGGGCGTGGAATCCAAAATTTAACAAAAATCAAAATTGTATAAAATTCCCATTAAGCTAACTATCAAGATATAGAAGATATAATTTTAAAACTGAAAATCGAGTTCGTTTTTAATTGATAAAACAAAAACGAGAATAGTTATCGAATTTCTAAAACAAACTCGACCTGCGCGTGATATACACGAATCTATAAAAAAAAGTTCAAGTCTCTAGCTATTACAGGTTCTGAGATCCACGCGTTCAAACATACAGACAGACGGACGGACGGACAGACGGACAGACAGACATTTAATTTCACATATCATAGTCATATTGCAGCCCACGCGCAGTTGCTGCTCAGTTAGCAGAGCGCGTGATCATATTACGTCCGTGTGAGTGCGTAGTATATGTGTATGTGTTGCTTGCAATATACAGTGGCGAGCACGTATGGATACATGTTTCGATACTGAGACTTTGAGTGGCTGTAAAACTCACGAAAATTCATTAATCGATTCAAAATTTTTAACAAAACTATTAACAGTATATAAAACGAAAAACAAAAAACTTACGATCGAAAATCTATGGGCTCTGCCAAAAAAACAACTGTCGCGCAACAATACTGCGCCAAGGACAATGGACGAGCTTTGGAGTCATAAGTGGATACTTGTTCGCCACTGTATATTGCAAACAACACATACACACACATACGCATGCACACGGACGTAATATGGGCACGCTAATTATATAGTTCCATTAAATTTCAGGAGTCAATACATGTTGTTTATTTGTCATATCAAATACTACTGATTTCTTATTCTACTCTCTGTTTCGATCAAGCTCGGATTAGTCTTATTGCTACAGTATGTATACATTATGCAGCTGGGCTGCGACAATCGTTGATGCTTACAATATTGGGTAGGCTCTTTGAGTGCATTGAGTCGCACTAAGTGTCAGCATTTGTTATGACACTTATGATTAGCACTTTCCTACATTAAAGAAGATTGTAAACCTTTTGGGCCGACTGTAGGTAGAACTGAGGCTAATGGTATGTTGTCAGCTGACACTGTGGGAAGTGATACTGATGGCATAACTCCTCCCCTCTTAGAGTATGAATTCTGAATTCTTTTTAAATTAATATTAATGTTTTGCCTTTTGCAATGTAAGTATGTATATATAAATAATAAAACATATACAAATGATTAAAAATATTAATGTGATGCTATTTGTTACTTTTTTTAATTTTTTTTTAATTTATTTTAATTCTGTTAAATGATCAACATTATTAGTGTTTTGTAAGTTTGACTTAAAAGTTCTGTGGGATAAAAAAATTTTTCGTAAAATTCTTTTTTTCATTGGAAAATGTTTTCTTTAAAATTTATATTTTACAATTTCCAAATTGTTATATTATAGGTTATTTCTATTTAATATAATATTTCTTTTGTCACAATTGTGATATTGTGTTATCATCTATTTTTTCTATACTTATGATATTATTTAAATATAAATTTACCACTGTTGGTAAGAGTGCAACTTTTACTGAATTTAAGTTCCTTTAGGATTTTGTATTTGGTTTATATTCCAGTTTCTTATTGTTAATTTCTTTAATTAATAAATTTTCTTGGACAATTTGAATATAATCTGTATTAGGCATTGGGAAGTAACTTGACATTTACGCTCACATATTTAAAAAAAAATTAATTATTGCTATTATTATGCAATTATTTTGGTATTTCAAAATGTCATACGACTTAATTTATTTCTTCTTTTGTTTATTTCTTCTTTTGCAAAAATTTCTGGTAAAATGATGTTATTCTTTGCAAAGGCTATATTTTCCTGAATATAATTTACTTTGTATTCAATACTTTTTAATTTCTGCATTTGGCCATTGTATAGGATTTTCATTAATATTTTTATACTCATTCACAAAGTGAAATGAATATATTGGGTTTGTGAAATGTCCGTCTTGCTGTCCGTCCGTCTGTCCGTATGAACGCAAACCATTTCTATACTATTGAAGCTAGAAACTGAAATGTTTATTATATACTCGTGTAAACTCTCGTCAGATGAAGTGTCAAGATTAGATTAGCAGTCCTAGAGAGTGGAGATTTGGATTGTATACTCAAGTTGACATCCCAAGTTGAATAAGGTACGGCGGATATATCTACGCCCATTGGGGCGTTGAAAATCGGGTGAAACTGTATCTTCTACAGTTTTAGAGCTAGAACGATGAAATTTGGCACGTGAGTCATTGTTATGATCCTATAACGATCGAAAGAAATTATATAGTTTCGGTACAACCTTCATCTGAGGCAGTATCAAAAAACTAAGTTTCTTTCCATCTTTTCTGCAGCTATTTATTATTTATCAAAATGTTTGTGGCCTTAATTCTAAATTTAAAAAACTATTTCTGCATAGCTGTGGTGTCCAATCTGAACCTATAGCCCTCACTGAAACATGGTTAAGCCAAAATGTTTATAACAGTGAGCTTCTTTCAAATAATTTCACTATTTATAGACTTCATCACTTCTCTCGTAGAGGGGATGGTATTTTAATAGCTGTTAAATCCCAATTTCTCTCGGAATCTTTTATCTTCTCATCAATTCACAATGTTGAGATTATTGGAGTTAAAATAACTCTTATTCCCTATACGTTACTTGTTCATATTTTCCTCCCTCTTCCGATTTACAAGTTTAACAACATATATCTTGAATGAAAGAAATGTATGAATACGTTCAAGATAATGACTTATTTCTTGTGTTGGGTGATTTTAATATACCTAACACTTCTTGGGCCTCATCTCCCAATTCGAATTATCTTATTTCAACAATTGATTATTATTTTTTTGATGAATTGCATGATATCTTGTTTCAAAAGCTTGAACAATTGGGATTTTCCCCTAAACTTCTGTCTTGGATTGCTTCCTATTTAGAGAGTAGAACCCAAAGAGTTCTGTTGAGAACATATACTTCGAAGGTCATATTTGTCTCTTCGGGTGTTCCTCAGGGTAGTCACTTGGGCCCTCTACTTTTCTCCCTTTTTATAAATGACCTTCCCAGTAGTATTTCTTACTCTATTTCATGTGTGCAGATGACGTAAAACTCTGTCTCTCATACAAGAACTCAATAGATCATCTACGCCTACAGGATGATCTAATTTCCTTTCAGTATTGGTGTAAACCCAATCAGTTGCATCTAAATTGTTCTAAGTGTATGACAATGACTTTCTGTTGTACCGCTGATTATACAATCAACAATGTGTCCTTGCAACGTATTTCTTCAATCAAAGATCTCGGGGTGCTCTTTGACTGTAAACTTAGATTCAATACGCATATCCTAACCATCGTTAATGAAGACAAAAGTTTGCTTGATTTATTAAACGTTGGTCTAAAGAGTTGAATGATCCGTTAGCCACTAAACTTATTTTTGTCTCGCTGGTACGCCCTATTTTAGAATATTGTTTTATTATATGGTCGCCACAGCAGAAATTGTACCAGGACCGTATTGAATCGGTTCAGAAGCAATTTCTTCTTTTTGCCTTCCGCAATCTAAACTGGGATCGTAACCTTCGTCTACCGTCTTATCATAGTAGGCATCTTCTTTTAGATCTTCTATCGTTAATTAATCGTAGAATAGTCCTGGGTATTACTTTTCTACATAAGTTGATTAACGATAGTATTGATTCGCCTTCTTTTTTATTTCATGTCAATTTCCTAGTTCCTTTCGTGCTTCTCGTCACTTTTGTCCTTTGCTCGCCAGTCCGGCAAATAAAACTCCCACATCGTGTTGGTAATTTCGGTGGTATATATTGTTATTATTATAGGCTTTTTCATTTACCTGTACTTTTATAATTTTATAATTTTGTAATTTTGAATTTGACTCACGTTTTTAGTGAAATTTCTTTTTATATAAACTAAAATAAGAAAATAAGAGTTTTGAATTTAAGTAATTTATAGGAGTATGATCTATTATATTTTGAAACATAAGCAATTGGTTGTCCTTGTTGAGATAAAACTGCACCTATGGCAAAATCACTGGCATATGTAGTAATTGTAAATGGTTTGTGAAACTCTGAATATTTTAATATTGTATGTGAACTTATGAGCGCTTTAAGATTTTCAAATGCATCTGTAAATTGTGTATCATTTGTATTAATTGACACACCTTTGTGTAAATATGTTATCATTCGATAAGCTATGTTGGAATAGTCTTTGATCAATTTTTCTATAAAATCGTGTCATAACATGGAATCTTTTTAATTGTTTTTCAGTTTTTTGGTAATGGAATTTATTTTATTGCTTCTATTTTTCTTGGATTTGGTTTGAGCCCTTCTTTTATGAGAATATGTCCCAAGTTTTCGGTATGTTTCTTCATAACAGAGCTCGCAAATAACAATTGAGTGGTTTTTTCTTTACGTTCAATGTCCAAAGATAAGCGAAAAAACTCAAAAAGATTTGCTCTCACTCTGAGCAAGAGACTGTTTTTCTACTTTGCTTCGCATTTCGCTGGAGCGATGTTGTTGAGTGCTTCGTGTTGAACTCGTTTAACGATTGTCTATTCGGGAGTAATAAAATAGTCGCTCGCGAGTTGAGACTCAGTGAGTGAATGATTGAATAAGTTAATTCAAAAAGTCTTGCAAATACTCTTTAAGGAATTTCTTTAATAGATAATATTTACTTCATTTTTTTGCGTTTATTTTTATTCATTTTCCTTAATGTGAGTAATACGTAAAGCAATATTTGATTATTCTCCGATTATTTATATATATGTATATATATATATATATATATATATATATATATATATATATATATATATATATATATATATATATATATATATATATATATATATATATATATATATATATATATAATTAGATCCCCTTTAAGAAAAAGTTTAATTATATTTAACAATTTAACTTTAAAATTATCTAAACATTTTATAAAACAAATTTGGGTGTACTAAATTATTATTTATTTATTATTGTATTATTCATAATTATTGAAATTTAACAAGCATCGCGCGCTTAAAGACGTTTGCTTCAATTCACTCAAGCAAATACTTGCGTCTAAGTGAAACGAAAAAAAACGATTGTTGTCTGAGTGAGAAGAGCTGATCAACACGCCGCTCGCGAGTATTTTTTCATATACTCAGTAAATACACTTATTTGAAGACGTCGCAAAACACTAAACTGTTATTTGCGAGCTCTACTTCATATACAAGCATTTGCCTGTTTGTATTTTCAAATTGTGATTTCTAAGTACCTTAAAAATGTTTTCGAGACCAATATTGTGTTCTTCAAGTGTTGTTGAAAATATTAAAATATCATCTAGATATACTACACAAATTTTGTTTATATAATCCCTCAATCATCAATCCCTTAATTCATTAAACGTTGGAATGTAGCTGGAGTATTTTTTAACCCGAATGGCATTCTAACATATTCGTATAATTTCATTGGTGTTATGGATGTTATTTTTTCCATATCTTCTTCTGCCATTAATATTTGATGATAACCTTTCGCTAAATCAAGAGTAATAAAATATTGGGCTTTACCAAGTTTATCTAATACAGCGTCCATAATAGGTATTGGATACTTATCGGTTACTTGCTTTAGTCGTCTATAATCTACACAGATACGATATTTTTGAATTCTTGAATTATACTTTTTCTTATTATTCCACTTTTTTACTTTTTCTTATTATTCCACTTTTTTCCATTTTCATTATGTGCTTTCTTACTTCTTCTTCATATTTTGAAGAAACCCTATAGAGTTTTGAATTTATGGGATGATCTGTTGTGGTTTTAATATTGTAAACTATTTTTTTTTTTTTTTGAGTGGCTAAGGTAGGTTAAAATGCTTTATGCACCGTCAGTAATGTCGTCACTGGCTGGTGTGTCGGACTGTCTTAATGCTTACCGACTAAAAACCTCCTCATTCAAGGGCTGCCATTCCACCTTGGAACCAGGATATATCCCACATTAACCTTCAAGGTGGAGCCCTCGTATATGGGCTATCTGAGCATTGCCATTCGTGGTCCTGCGTCCAGGTCCCACTTTTTCCGCCGCAGAATCTTTTCGGCGAAGTGACAGACTCTTTTCCAAGCATTTATGCTATTGCACATCTGCTGTACAATAGTGTTTACTTTGACTTCACCGACAGTTTCTGCTAGGTCAATACGTTCTTCTGACCACCTTTCGCAGTCAAAAAACAGTTTCACAGTAAATACAGCTGGATTCGGCAGTTTTCCCCATCTTATTTAGGTACTTTCGGAAATAACCACGTCCAGAGAGCATTTGTGTCAAATAAAAAGACGTTTCACCGCCCTTTCTATTTATTCACTATTCTAGGTCGGGGATAATTTTTGCTGTCCATCTTCCATACCTCTCGCTTGCCTGCACCGAAAATTGTCCGCTTTGGCGGAGATTCCATATCTTCCTGCGCTCTTGTGCAAACAGGTCTATAGTACGGTACGCCGAAGCTATCCTTAAGGCTGCTCTTCTCTGCACCGATAGTATCTGTTTCCGCCTGACTTCTGCTTTTAGGGTTCCCGCCCACACTTCACTACCACACAGTAGTATCGCGTTTATGGTTTCCATTAAAAGCTTTCGTTTCCCTGCCGTCAGTCCGTCAACGTTTGCTATTAGCCTACTCAGAAGCCCCGTTGCTACCGCTGTTTTTCGCGTGGCATGCTGAAGCTGCCCCCAGAAGGTTAATTTACTATCTAATCGAACGCCTAGATAATTCACTATCCTCTGAGTCTTTAGTAAGTTACCGCTTACTCGCATCTCAATTTCGTTTGGAATCTGCTTCCCTGTAAATAGTAGTAATTCTGTTTTATGGGTAGCAAGTTCTAAGCCTCGCGAACTTAGCCATATCTGCGTGCGGATTATGACCTGGGTAAGCCTTTTTTGGGACTCTGTGATATTTCTCGCGGTGATGATCGCCGCAATATCGTCAGCATATCCAATAAGGAAAGTTTCTTCAGGCATTTCTAGTCTTAGAATATCGTCGTAGCTGATATTCCACAGATCTGGTCCAAGGACCGAACCCTGTGCAGCTCCGCCGGTCACTCTGTACCGTTTAATACCAGTCTGTGTAGCGTATAGGAGTACTCGGTCATACAAGTAGCTCCTGACCATACACATCAAGTATTCCGGTATGTGGAAACGCTGCTCCATTGAGTCAAGCTTGTCAGCCTACCTAACGCTATTAAATGCACTTTTAACATCAAGCGTTACTAGTAGAACCACTGGTCGCGGGTATGCGTTTCCTCTTTGCGTCGCTCTGGCAGCTTGAACCATTTCGTGAATAGCACCAATTGTAGATTTACCAGGTCTAAAACCATACTGTCTGGGGCTGAGGCCTCCAGCAGTCTCTACCGCTGCAAGCAGTCTGGGCTTTAAAAGCTTCTCTAACAGCTTCCCAGCTGTGTACACAATGTCCGGTATGCAGATGGTGTATTGGGGTCCATCAAAGCTCTTTCCACTTTTTGTGTTTACTTCATGTGATAGCAACCGATAGCTCCTTCCTCGCATTCTTAGCCGCTATCGCCTCTGCCGTGTAATTTCTAGAGCGTCGTGCTCTTGTTAGTCTTCGTCTACACTGAATGCATACTTTTCTTTTTTCCGCGATTTCGTGGTTCCACCAGTATGGCTGCCGTCTGCCTCTATATTTTTTGTGCGTTTTTGGCATTGAAACTCTACATGCCGTGTAAGTAGCTTTTAAACTATATTCGACTACTTCTTTTGTGTTTAAGGTACCGTCGAATTGTCGCTCCCGTCTGTCTATTTCTAAGAGTAATTTCTCCGAGTCAAGTCTGCTTATATCCCATCTATGGGAAGTCTTTAGAGGGGGGGTTTGTCTACTCTTATTTTGGAAACTGTATGAGATGTACTCATGGTCACTGCCAGTAAAGTCGTTAAGCATTTTCCACTCCTTGTCCGATCTACGATATGTTCGGATCCAAGGGTTATATCTGGAATTGTACCTTCGCATCCAGGATTATTGAAGGTAGGTCTGATTCCTTGATTTACCGCCATTAGTCTGGTTCGAGCGGCCAGGTCCATAATTTTCCGTCCTCTGGAGTTGGTTGACGGCATCCCCCAGTCTACTGCTTGTTGAAGTCGCCTGCCACTATGAAGGGTTGCAGTCGATCAACGAGCATATCCTCGATCGCGTCTAGCTTTCTTTGAAAAGTACTTATGTCGTCACTGGGTGTCAAGTAGCAGCTGACCACTGCTACGTCTTTGAAACGTGCGTAGACATAGCAGTTTCCCCGTTTACTTTCTTGTAGAGGCAGACCAGAGCCCCTAGGTATCCACAATGCCACAGTTTTCGTTTCATCTTCTAGCCAAACTCCATTGTCTTTTTGTTTATATTGCTCACTTATGACCACTACAACGATAGAGTACTCCGTTACGATCTGGGTCAAGAGCGCGTCTGCACTTTTGCTGCGGTGTAGATTTTCTTGAAAAATCTTCATCATTTTGTTGCAGCTTCTCGAGCACCTGGGCATTTCTGCGATCCCGGCATATGGTCGACTGGGCTACGTCCTGCACCTGCGCATATACAGCATTTCGGTGGCTTCGCCACATTTAATGCAGAGGCCTCCGCCATTTCTGTCTGGTCCTATGCAGTTGGTCTGCAAGTGACCTTCTCCAAAGCATCGGTAGCATCTCCAGATACTTTGGCACATTCACATCCAAGCTCTAACACACCCTATTTATACCCTGAACCCATTGAAAATGGGAAATCAGGGTATAATGTTTTTGTGAAAATGTATATAAAAGGCAGAGGGAGAAATCGCAGACCCCATAAAGTATATATATTCTTGATCAGCTAGACGAGCTGAGTCGAACTAGCCCTGTCCTTCTGTCCGTCCGTCCGTCGGTCCGTCCGTCCGTCCGTCCGTCTGTATGAACGCGCTGATCTCGTAACCGACAAAAGCTAGATACCTGAAATTTGATATGTACTCATGAATACTATACGTAGTACAACTTTGTTTTTTTTTTCGATAACTCATCCCGTTTCCGAATTATCGATAAATTTCGATACATTTGCTTTCATTTATGTGACCCATTAAAGCTAAAGACTTTACTGTGCAGATCATAGGTGTAGTGAATGCGGACGATTTGTAATTTTTGGATTTTGGATGCCACGCTCACTTCGCCCACAACTTTTAAAATCCGTATTTCAAATACTAGAGACTTGTGCTTTGGCAAATAGACACATATAAATGCCATAATCACACTGTAAAAATTTGATTAAGAAATCTATCTAGAAAAAAGTTATTAAACATTTCATTTCCCATATCATAGTAATATTGCACCCCGAGCGCAGTCGCTGCTCAGTTAGTAGAGCGCGTGGTCATATTACGTTCGTGTGCGTGCGTATGTGTGTATGTGTTGCTTGAAATATACATATATGTAAAATAATTTTAGCATGCTTCCAATATTCAGCTATTCGAAGGGTTCAGGGTATCTCTTAGTCGAGCAGTCTCGACTAGAGCTTCCTTACTTGTTTTATATTGCTGTGTTAAGCAAAGTTTTTGTTAGCTAGCTTTCGAGAATTACGAAAGCTCTAACTTGCTTTCGGCTGTTCGGAGCCGTAACTTTAATGTGTAACTCCAGTGCTGGGTTGGCAAGGGCTTTACGCACTGCCTCTGCGACCTCCGTCTCCACTGTGAGTGAATCGAGGTCGCGGATTTTGATTATCGCCGTAGGTTTTAGCTCCGCTACCGTGGCTGTTGCGTTGACGTTAGCCCTTAGTTTTTCTATAAGCTCCGGTTGTAGTTTTCTCCCTTAATTGTGCTGCGGATGTTTTTTACAACATTTATGCAGCTTTGTCCTATGTGAACTATTGTATTAGTGTTAGTTAACTGATAACCTGCTTTAAAATATATAAATATAAAATATAAAATATATATCTGAACTTCTTCAGCATTGAGCTCTTCTAGCTTAAAGTCATCAATTTCACCTACATCCATTACACAAACATCTTCTGATAATTTGGAAAGGAACGGAATTTTTCAAAGTTTCCTTGGATAAAATCCATGCCCAATAGAAATTCATATGATTTTTCCAGGGACATATCTACCCATCTTATTCTTGCGCCATCTGCATTTGAATTCAATTGGTACTTCTGTTTTAACTAAATAGCAAGAATAAATAGCAGTAATTTTTTATATCCCCATTAATAGTGTGAATGGTTTTTGAAAATTTGTTAATTATTTTATTGTTTGATTCTTGTATATTTTTGGTGTTTAATATACTTATAGTGGAGCCAGTATCTACTTAAATTAGAAAAGTATCCCCCTCAATAGTTCCTTTAATAAAAACTTTTCTTTTGTCCGAGGCTAGTTGGTAAAAAACTTGTCCCGTTTTTTTTCGTCATCTGAATTATTAATTACTTTTTCTCATATAAATTGTCTATACTCATTGCTTCTGGTTGGGGTTTTTGATAATTCTGTATTTGTGTTGCTTTTTGATTTTGTCGAATATTCTGACTTGGTTGTCTATTAAATTTATTCACTTTCAGAAGATTTTACAAAACTTTTCGATTGATGTCACTCCGATTACCGGCTGCGCCAATTATGTACTTCCATTAAATTTCAGGACTCAATACACGTTGTTTATTTTTCATCTCAAATACAACAGATTTCTTATTCTATTCTCTGTTTCGATCAAGCTCGGATTAGTCTTATTGCTACAGTATGTATACATTATGTAACTGGGCTGCGACAATCGTTGATGCTAACAATATTGGGTAGGCTCTTTGAGTGCATTGAGTCGCAATAAGTGTCAGCTATTCTTATGACACTTATGTTTAGTACTTTCCTACGTTGTAAACCTTTTGGGTCGACTGTGGTTAGAACTGAGGCTAATGGTATGGTGTCAGCTGACACTGTGGGAAGTGATGCTAATGGCTTAACTCGCGCTCTGCTAACTGAACGGAGACTGCGCTTAAGGTGCAATATGACTATGAAATAAAATGGGAAATAAAATGAATAATAACATATTTTGTAGATGGATTTTCTCAAATTTTCACAGTGTGATTATTGCATTCATATGTGTGTATTTGCCAAAGCACAAGTCTCTAGTATTTGAAAAATGTGTTTTGCAAATTGGGGGCGAAGGCGGCGTTGCATTAAAAATCCCAATGTAATCCACATGCACATGTCAAATTTCAGATCTCTAGCTGCGACGTCTTCTTCTGCCTGTTACATACACTTTCTTCATAAAAACATCCCATTTTCAATGGGTTCAGGGTAAAAAAACAGACTTAGAAACACTAATACATGATTACCGGAATCTGTTTTGCAGATACAAACAAACTCACTTATGCAACAAATATAAAATTATAAACTAGAACTTTGGACGAATCCGCAGTATATTCAAAATTTTATCAGTACCCCATGCTCCTAAAGGACGAAATAGACAGACAAGTTAGAGAACTTTTAAATGATGGCATTATACGACCTTCAAGGTCTCCCTATCGAAAGCTTAACAAAATAACGATTATAGACAAATATCCAATAGCCGAAATAAACGAAGTGCTAGCACAATTAGGCAACAATAAAATGTCCTCTTTACTCGATCTCAATAGTGGATTCCATCTATTTACTCTAAAAAATCAGGTATTCCAAAAACTGAAGATACGAGGTTACACGACTCCCATTTGGCCTGAAGAACGCACCTTCTCTCTTCCAACAAGCGCTAGATAACATATTAAGGGACCACATCGGTAAAATATTTTACATTTATATCGATAATATAATAATTTTCTGTAAAGATGCAAATTACATATCAAAAATTATTGACAATATTTTAAACTTTACATGAAGCCAATATTGAGTGTCAATTAGGTAAATGCCGAGTTTTACAAAACCAACGTCGAATTCCTAGGCTTCGTCATCTATATATATAAAAATGTTATGTTCGTTTCTCCAACATCTATGGATTCAAAAACTACTGAACCGATTGCGCCCAAATTTTGACACACTATGGAGTCAACTGCCAGCTCGGTTTATGGCTACTTTTTATGTCGATATCACACCCGCTAGCGCGAATAAAATGGGTTTTCTAGCGGTTCTCCGTGCATCGACCGCAGCGCCATCTGCTGCAGGCGGTGGGAACACCCATACCAGCTGACAGCCGCCGCAGTCCCATGTGAACCACGTGGTAGGCAACTACATGTTCCTGATTACATTCACTAAAATACAAATTGCCTCGAAAATTACCTGCATACAATTTTGTTTTCTATCGAGAGACATTTGTGTGATCGCGCCGTGATTGTATACGTTCGTCAAAAAGTAAGTATCAGCGATATGTTATTTGGAATTAGTTACAAAGTTACAATTATAAACAATTTATTCATGTACTACAAAGGTACTGCTTTTCATATTGGAAAATATTATTCCCAATTTTTGCACCGAATTACAGATAATTGAATAATATATTTGTTCATTTCCAACAGCAAGAATCTTGATTAAAGTGCTTTAATTGTGAATTTTTTTTATACCAGCACCCTGTGCACTGACCGCAGCGCCACCTGCTGGGAGCGAGAGCAACACCCATATCAGCTGACAGCCGCCGCAGTCACATGTGAGCCACGTGGCAGGAAACATTGCATGTTCCTGATCACATTCACTAAAATACAAATTGCCTCGAAAATTACCTGCATAAAATTTTCTTTTCTATCGAACGTTTGTGTGATCGCGCCGTGGTTGTATACGTTCGTCAAAAAGTAAGTATCGAAATAATGCCCCCTAAAAAAGCGAATTTGGGTCGTCGTACTCGCAACGCAGAAAACGTCAGAAGAAATGTTTCGAATAGGACTGAAGAAGAACGGGAATTGGTACGGGAGACAGACCGGCTGAGGAGCAGGCAGAGGATGATTATAGAACCAGCAGAAAGCCGCGCAGCCAGGCTTGAGGATGAGCGTTTGCGATTACGAGAGAGGCGGTCTGCAGTTACACATTTGCTTCGCTCGCAAAGAAATGAACACGATAGGGCGAGGGTATCTGAATCCCGAGCACAGATAACACTAGATCGACTTGAGGAATGCCATCGCAATGACCCAGCTGTTGATTATAGCCGCAGCCGACATGTCGTCATTGGCCAGATGAGTCATGTCTGCACTTACTGCCAGGCTCTGAAGTTCAAAAATGAAACGAAGGGAATGTGTTGTGCTGGGGGCAAAATCAAATTACCACAACTTGAAGCACCACCAGAGCCACTGCGAACTCTACTTGATGGATCTACTGATGAATCGAAGCATTTCCTATCAAACATTACAGATATAATTCTTGCTTCCAAATGACGTCATTTGGGGCGGAAATTGTGACTGCCCAATTCATGCCAACTTTCAAAGTCAAAGGACAAATATATCACAAAGCGGGCGCCCTACTCCCGTTC
Source organism: Drosophila fulvimacula (assembly GCA_035045555.1). Taxonomy (NCBI): domain Eukaryota; kingdom Metazoa; phylum Arthropoda; class Insecta; order Diptera; family Drosophilidae; genus Drosophila; species Drosophila fulvimacula. The sequence continues at coordinate 604,683 of JAWNOX010000064.1, read as the reverse complement.
CCAGACAGTGAACATAAATTTCTTCAAATGTACTTTATCGGTGATGATAGAGACGAAGCCGATGCACGATCTAGAATACACACCTCCGTAAGAAGGTCCATCATTTTGCGGCTACAGCAGCTCCTCCACAATCGGAACCATTTGGTGCGTTTATTCAAAACAGCACTTGATATGATGCCCTCGGATACCCACAAGATTGTCATTCACGCAGACAAAACACCCACTGGAGAACATGTCAGGAGGTATAATGCTCCAACTATAGACGAAGTGGCTATTGTCATAGTCGGGGATCAGTTCCAACTTCGAGATATTATTCTCCATCGACGAAACGATCATTTGATAAACGTTGCAGAAACTCACCGTTGTTACGATGCTTTACAGTATCCACTTATCTTCTGGGATGGCGCCGACGGATATCACTTCAATGTGAAGATGGTAGATCCAGTGAATGGTGTAGAAACCAATAAAAAGTGCAGTGCGATGAACTTTTACACATACCGTTTAATGGTTCGGAATAACGAAGACAATCATATATGTCGTCAGCTGTTTCATCAATACATTGTGGATATGTATGCAAAAATAGAAACAGAACGTTTGCTATTTTTTTTAGATTGAATCAGACGAAACTTCGTTCCGAGGAATATATTCATTTGCGAGATGCCGTTATGAATGACCGTGATACAGCCAATGTTGGAAAGCGTACGATTTCACCATCTTCATATATAGGTAGTCCACGTCACATGCAGGAATATGCTCAAGATGCTATGGCATATGTTCGGCACTATGGCCGTCCAGATTTATTTATCACTTTCACATGCAATCCAGCTTGGGAGGAGATAGTGCAGCTGTTATTCCCTGGACAATCGTCCACGGATAGGCATGACATCACAGCCCGCGTTTCAGACAAAAGCTGGTCACTAATGGATTTTATCGTGAAAAGTGAAGTCTTTGGATCTGTGCGGTGCTGGATGTATTCAGTAGAATGGCAGAAGAGAGGATTGCCACATGCGCACATACTAATCTGGCTCTATGACAAAATTACTACAGTCGAAATCGACGAGGTGTCACAGCGAAAAAAAAAAGTAAGGAAACTCTAGTCGGAGGTGCCCGACTAGGAAATACCCTGAACCCCGCCTATCGGCGGCTTTAAATGCACTTCAAAGTTTATATATAATTTTAAATTAAATTAAAAAATTAAAAAAAAAGATTAAGTAACTTGCATAAAAAAAGTTTTGACGTCAGCTCAGAGAATCGAACCCGAGACTTTATGTCGGCGATCATCGCTTCTACCAACACAGCCGTTGCAATACATAAGAGTGGGATAGCGAATTCCTAAGTAAAGTTATTGAGCTTCTGAGCTACTGCTACTGAGCTGCTGAACTTCTGCTGAAAATTCATCCCCAATTTGTCTTTGTTGTTGTTGTTATGAATTCTTCGAATTTTCTAGAGCTTCTGCTGTTGCCATGCGCGTGTGTACGTAAACGTACACAAAAATGTTTAATAACTTTTTTGTAGATCGACTTTCTTAATCAAACTTGCGCAGCGTAATTATATCATTCATATGTGTGTATGTGCAAAAGCACAAGTCTGTAGTATTTGAAATAAGTGGCTTGAAAATTTTGGCGAAGGGAGCGTGGCATCCAAAATTTAACAAAAATCAAAATTGTATAAAATTCCCATTAAGCTAAATACAAGATTTGGAGTCTCTAACTATAAAGATGTAGAAGATATAATTTTAAAACTGAAAATCGATTTCGTTTTTAATCGATAAAAAAAGAACGAGAAGAGTTATCGAATTTCTAAAACAAACTCGACCTGCGCGTGATATACACGAATCTATAAAAAAAAGTTCAAGTCTCTAGCTATTATAGGTTCTGAGATCCACGCGTTCAAACATACGGACAGACGGACAGACAGACAGACGGACAGGGCTCAATCGACTCGGCTTGCCGTCCTGATCAAGAATATATATATTTTATGGGGTCTGCCACGCCTCCTTCTGCCTGTTACATACATTTGGGGTGCAACAAAACCATTATACCGTGATTACCCATTTTTAATGGGTTCAGGGTATAAAAAGATTAAGTAACTTGCATAAAAAAAGTTTTGACGTCAGCTTAGAGAATCGAACTCGAGACTTTATGTCGGCGATCATCGCTTCTACCAACACAGCCGTTGCAGTACATAAGAGTGAGATAGCGAATTCCTAAGTAAAGATATTGAGCTACTGAGCTACTGCTACTGAGCTGCTGAGCTTCTGCTTAAAATTCGTCCCCAATTTGTCTTTGTAGCTGTTATGAATTCTTCGAATATTCTAGATGCTTCTGCTGCTGTTGCCACGCGCGTGTGTACGTAAACGTTTGGTAAACGTTTCGTTTAATAACATAATTCATTTCATCTATTCTTATGTATATTATATTGACTTTATTTAAGTTATATCAATGTTACTCTTATTTTATATATGTATATGTAAATATATACGGTATGTACATGTGTACATACATATGTATGTATATTGCAAGCAACGCATACATACACACGCACACGCATACGCTCTGCTAACTGCGCAGTTTACTCAGCGACTGCGCTGCGCCAATATGTGCGTGTTATGAGAAACTAAATGCTTAATAACTTTTTTTGTAGATCTTCTGTAGACTTTCTTAATCAAACTTTCGCAGCGTAATTATGTCATTCATATGTGTGTATGTGCAAAAGCACAAAAAAAAGCCAAAAGTGTCTAGTATTTGAAATAAGTGATTTGAAAATTTGGGCGAAGGGGGCGTGGCATCCAAAATTTAACAAAAATCAAAATTGTATAAAATTCCCATTAAGCTAAATACAAGATTTGGAGTCTATAACTATCAAGATATAGAAGATATAATTTTAAAACTGAAAATCGATTTCGTTTTTAATCGATAAAACAAAAACGAGAATAGTTATCGAATTTCTAAAACAAACTCGACCTGCGCGTAATATACACGAATCTATAAAAAAAAATTCATGTCTCTAGCAATTATAGGTTCTGAGATCCACGCGTTCAAACATACGGACAGACGGACAGACGGACAGACAGACAGACGGACAGGGCTCAATCGACTCGGCTTGTCGTCCTGATCAAGAATATATATACTTTACTGGCTGTACCCGGCCACGCTTCGCTGTGACACCTCGTCGATTTCGTCTGTAGTAATTTTGTCATAGAGCCAGATTAGTATGTGCGCATGTGGCAATCCTCTCTTCTGCCATTCTACTGAATACATCCAGCACCGCACAGATCCAAAGACTTCACTTTTCACAATAAAATCCATTAGTGACTTCAGCTTTTGTCTGAAACGCGGGCTGTGATGTCATGCCTATCCGTGGACGATTGTCCAGGGAATAACAGCTGCACTATCTCCTCCCAAGCTGGATTGCATGTGAAAGTGATAAATAAATCTGGACGGCCATAGTGCCGAACATATGCCATAGCATCTTGAGCATATTCCTGCATGTGACGTGGACTACCTATATATGAAGATGGTGAAATCGTACGCTTTCCAACATTGGCTGTATCACGGTCATTCATAACGGCATCTCGCAAATGAATATATTCCTCGGAACGAAGTTTCGTCTGATTCAATCTAAAAAAAATAGCAAACGTTCTGTTTCTATTTTTGCATACATATCCACAATGTATTGATGAAACAGCTGACGACATATATGATTGTCTTCGTTATTCCGAACCATTAAACGGTATGTGTAAAAGTTCATCGCACTGCACTTTTTATTGGTTTCTACACCATTCACTGGATCTACCATCTTCACATTGAAGTGATATCCGTCGGCGCCATCCCAGAAGATAAGTGGATACTGTAAAGCATCGTAACAACGGTGAGTTTCTGCAACGTTTATCAAATGATCGTTTCGTCGATGGAGAATAATATCTCGAGGTTGGAACTGATCCCCGACTATGACAATAGCCACTTCGTCTATAGTTGGAGCATTATACCTCCTGACATGTTCTCCAGTGGGTGTTTTGTCTGCGTGAATGACAATCTTGTGGGTATCCGAGGGCATCATATCAAGTGCTGTTTTGAATAAACGCACCAAATGGTTCCGATTGTGGAGGAGCTGCTGTAGCCGCAAAATGATGGACCTTCTTACGGAGGTGTGTATTCTAGATCGTGCATCGGCTTCGTCTCTATCATCACCGATAAAGTACATTTGAAGAAATTTATGTTCACTGTCTGGGAACGGGAGTAGGGCGCCCGCTTTGTGATATATTTGTCCTTTGACTTTGAAAGTTGGCATGAATTGGGCAGTCACAATTTCCGCCCCAAATGACGTCATTTGGAAGCAAGAATTATATCTGTAATGTTTGATAGGAAATGCTTCGATTCATCAGTAGATCCATCAAGTAGAGTTCGCAGTGGCTCTGGTGGTGCTTCAAGTTGTGGTAATTTGATTTTGCCCCCAGCACAACACATTCCCTTCGTTTCATTTTTGAACTTCAGAGCCTGGCAGTAAGTGCAGACATGACTCATCTGGCCAATGACGACATGTCGGCTGCGGCTATAATCAACAGCTGGGTCATTGCGAAATGCAATACGATGGCATTCCTCAAGTCGATCTAGTGTTATCTGTGCTCGGGATTCAGATACCCTCGCCCTATCGTGTTCATTTCTTTGCGAGCGAAGCAAATGT